>JAHCHA010013303.1:331387-410092 GCA_027742795.1 Vigna hirtella | reverse complement strand
CCCCTTTGAAGGAGGATCTTGGATGCTCAGGCTACCTCTTCACCTTTTCAGGGTTTATTCTTTCATACTTTCATTGTAATTCATCTAGGTTCACCATGAATATGGTGAACTAAACCTTGTATGTTTGTTGGGGAATCAATGTAATCTCTTGAAGCTCTCATATATGGAATTTATGCTTGCATCTTTTAATTAAGACTTATGCTTTCTTTCATCATTAGTTAGGGTTTTTCCTCTTTGCTTAATGCTTGCATTGTTTAACTCATTCTAATGCATGATTATTGGTTTTGTCGATACGAACACGTATGGGGAAGTCTAGATCCGGGGAATTTCTCCCAATATTATATTGGTTGTCGTTAAGCTCCTGCACTTATGAACTAATCATTAGGAATGCTAGGAATTGTATGAACTCGTGATTAGGGAGAAGCCATCTAGAATGGTACTTTAGAGAGTGGCATTAACAATGATGATTTGAATGTTGAATTCCTAAAATGTATGAGAGTGGATGAGATGAAATTGACCCCCAACAACATATTCATTCATATATTCTATTGAAAGTGTTTATCTTTTGTCTTTGCCATTGATCAAACTTCATGCATACATATTTAATTTTCGTCTTTTGCATATAAGATCTCAAATATTTCGTCTTTAAGTCTTAGTTAATCAAGAAACCACACAACTAAACTAGGCCGTGAGTCCTTTGGGAAGAACGATACTTGGTCTTACCAAGTTTATTACTTGAACGATTCGGTCATACTTGCCGATTGTGAAACAAGTTTGTGACATCATATTTTGGTGCTTACAAATTTGTCCATCAGTGGGACATCATCCCAATAGGTAGCGACAATAGGGACATGTGCTTTTGTCATCACGCCCAAGTAACTCCTAAACGATGTTGCATGTGTCACAATAGGCACAAATGTTCGGGGATCAAACTCCACCGTCACTGGTTTCTCATTAACCCGACGGGATGTGACATCAAGCATCCGAGTCACAAATCTACCCCCTCCTCCCGTCGGACTTGATCCAGAGCTCGTCATACCTGTTTACAAAGTGTTAGTACATTATAGTTGGAACAGACAAAATAAATAAATTGTACAAGTAATTAAAACAATGTTAAGACACCTATTTATCCCATATGCCTTCGTTGTGATCACATCGAATTGCATGTATTTCATCGGGTACATCATCAACCTTATTTTCAATGGTTCTTGATGAGATGGAGCTTGTCTCAAGTATATCTAGAGAGTCTTCATCATCAGTTGTATGCATGGATCTGCCTTCCAATACCACTGACCATTTATGATTCACTGGGTCAGTGACATAGAATATTTGTCTTGCTTGACTAGCCATAATAAATGGTTCATCCGTGTAACATATTTTGTTAAGATCCACCAAAGTGAATCCGAGGTCTTCTGTCACCACACCAGAATTACTGTCAGCCCATTTACACTTGAAAACTGGAACTCTAAAAGTGACATAATCAATTTCCCAAATTTCTTGTATTATTCCAAAATAACTGATTGATGTTGTAATTGGATTCTTATCCTTGGAATTGGAAAAGTGTACAACCTCAGCTTGTAGGGTAACTTCACTATTTTGAACTCTACTTTTATCGTCTTCCTCCTTTGAATAGAACAAGTAATTGTTTATGTAATAGTCGTCGAAAGCGATCACATCAGTGTTAGGTCCACGAGCTAGTCTCAATAGATTTTCAGAAACATTCGGAGTCGCATAAATCTTTTTCTTAAACCAAGCTAAAAAGGATTTGTTATCTTCATTAAGTGTCCACTTTTCACTCTTACGTGGATGTGCTGACTTAATTTCATCAAATGTGTTGTGAAATGTAAGGAATAACATCCTTTGTGTTGTTTAAAATGTACAAATGTGCTTGATTAACTTCTTTTCCACTAACACTTTCAATCCTTACTCCTCGAACTCCCTTTCCTTCACGTTTGTTCTCATGTCTTTTCTTTGGAAGTCCTATTGGGTCACAACTTGGTATATAACTTGAGCAGAATTCAATGGCTTCCTCTACAATGTAGCGCTCTATAATCGAAGCTTCCGGTCTCAATTGATTCTTAACATATCCCTTTAAGATCTTCATGTATCTTTCAACCGAGTACATCCACCTCAAGAAAACCGGCCCACATATTCAAATCTCTCTCACTAGATGGACAATCAAATGAACCATGAAATCAAAAAATGAGGGTGGGAAATATATTTCCAATTGGCACAATAGTCTGATGGCCTCATTTTGCAAATCATCTAACTGTCGAGGATCAACAACTTTCTTGCAAATGACATTGAAAAACAAACTCAAATGTGTGAGAATACCTCTAACAAAGGCAGGTAATATGGCTCGAATAGCTACTGGTAAAAGTTGTTGCATTAAGACATGACAATCGTGCGACTTTAAACCAACCAACTTCAAATCTTTCATAGAAACAAGGCTACTAATATTCGACAAATAACCTTGTGGAACCTTCACACCATGTAAACATTGACAAAAAATTTGTTTTTCTTTTTTTGAAAGAGTGTGACAAGCTGGAGGAAGATAGGTGCATCTTCCTATGAATTGCTAATGTAACTTAGAAAGGATTCCCATGTCAACCAAGTCTTGTCGTTCTTTCACTCCATCTTTTGTATTTCCTTTAATGTTTAGTAAAGTCCCAACAACACTATGACATACATTTTTTTCAACATGCATCACGTCTATGCAATGTCTCACATCAAGTTTACACCAATATGGAAGATTAAAGAATATTGATCGCTTTTTCTAAATGTTTTTCTCAACAGTCTTCTTTTTATGTTTTCCGAAGACAACATCAATGTTCCTCACCTGGTCGTATACATCTTCCTCATTACGTGGTTTGCACACTACATCATCCTCAGGACTTCCATTAAACGCTTTTTTCAATCTACGGTAAGGGTGATTTCGAGGAAGAAATCTTTGGTGTCTTGTGTACACAGTTTTCTGCCCATGCTTCAGTTGAAGATAGCTAGTATTTTCTTCACAAATCGGACATGCAAAATGACCTTTAACACTATAACCACTCAAGTTCCCATATGCTGGGAAATAATTTATGGTGCAAAACAACATTCCACGCAAACGAAAGTTTTCTTCTGAATATGAATCGAAGACCCCGACGCCCTCTTCCCACAACATTTTTAAATCGTCAATTAATAGTTTTAGATAAACATCAATGTCATTTCCAGGTTGTCTAGGACCCGATATCATCATAGACAACATCATGTATTTTCTCTTCATGCACAACATAGGAGATAGATGTTAAATCATCAAAATAACTGGCCATGAACTATGTTTGCTACTTAAGTTGCCATAAGGATTCATACCATCGGTAGCAAGTGCAAGTCTAAAGTTTCTCGGCTCTGCACTAAATTCGGGAAATGTGCCATCAATGTTCTTCCATTGTGGGGAATCAGCTGGGTGTCGAAGAAGATATCACATTTTCTTCCATCAACGTGCCATATAAGATTCTTCGCATCTTCTTTAACAGAAAACAATCATTCCAACCTAGGTACTATAGGTAAATACCACATGACCTTAGTCGGTGGACCTTCATTGTGTTCATCATTATTTCCATCAAGTTTCGTGACGAACCACACGTCGGACATACCTTCATTGAAGCATACTGATCTCTATACAATACACAGTCATTGGGACATGCATGTATCTTTTGGTATTCCAAACCCATTGGACATAGAATTTTCTTCGTGTCGTAATTACGGATAGGTAACGTGTTATTTTCTAGTAGCATCTCCTTCAGCAACTCCAACAATTCCGTGAAACTTTTATCAGTCCATCTGTTTCTTGCTTTCAAACAAAACAATTTCAAAGTAGCCGATAGCCTTGTAAAATTGATGCATTCTGGATACAGCTCTTGCTCCGAATTGTTCTTAAGACTATCGTATAAATGAGCTCTTCCAAAATTTTCTTCGCCAATGTCACGTAACATTTCGTCTAAATGATCACTCATCCATTCGTCGACGTAATACGAACCTCTTAAATTTTTTGGCTTATATAATACTTCCCCATGCCAAGTCCAAACTGTATAACTTCTCATTATTCCATAGATGAACAGATGATCACAGATGTTGTCCAAGTCTTCATATACTTGATTGAGACAGCGAACACAAGGGCAAAAATATGCCCCGTTCACTGGTTTTGCGTGTTCTTTAACATATTGTATGAACTCAGAAACCCCTCGCTCATACTGTTCACTAATATGACGCTGATGAATCCAGCTTCGATCCATACTACTACATTAAACGAAAAGAATCCACGGAAAAAAAAAACTAACTTACGTAAAGAAACAAAAATAAATACCTATCATACGTTGAAGGAAAAAAATAAACTATCATAGTATACGTACACGAACACAAATATCTATCGTTATACATATATCATACGTCCAGAATCGACAAACACGAACACATATATCATACGTAAGTGATATTGAAGGAAAAAAAAACCAAACTTGAAATGGTGTCACTGGAAAAGATGACGAAGTTCGCTGACAACGAACGAACACAAATATCATACGTTGAAGGAAAAAAAACTATCATAGTATCGTTATACATATAGATATCATACGTCCAGAATCGACAAACACAACACAAACACGAGCACATATATCATACGTAAGAGTATTTTAAGAAAAAAAAAACATACTTTAAATAGTGTCACTAGAGAAGATGATGAAGTTCGTTGACCCATATGAAAAACAGCCTAAAGATAAACGAAAAACAATCGGTCAACCATAGAAATGAGAACCAAATGACATTACAAAGACAGAAACAACTTAAAAATAACCTTCTTTCTTTATCGCAGTCGTCCACCAAGAAGAAAGTTCAAGCAGAAATGGAACTGCAAACAAACAATGAGACTGTGTTTTGTTTTTACATTCAATAAAAATCTTTCACGTCGCATACAACAAAAATTTGACGTTATGTTTAAAAACAACGTCGAAGTCCCAAACCACTCAACGTTTTCTCTTAAAACAGCGCGCCTTTTTTATTAATTTTTTCTTACAAATTGCAAAGGTTACGTTGAATTTGAAGGGGCTTAGACGTAGTATTGGAAGCCAAAAGTTTCTACCTTTTTATTTCTTTTTAGTTCTTTCTATTAAACACGAGAGCATTAATAGAACGTCGAGTTCTGTTGGAATTCGATGTTTTGTTCTTCCGCCAAAAAGTGCCATACTTTCGGATCTTTTTTCTTTTCTGTCCTCCCATACAACGTCGTAGGCTGCCGAGTTGGGACGTGAAGGGAATTGAAGTACTTGGGAGCATTAATTGTGTGCTTAATAGAACATCGTATTCGATGGGGCTTGGACATTTTTTTCTTCCGACAATAGCAAAATGTGGCGCTCTTATGATTCTTTTTTCTTTAAAATCAGACATGAAATTTTTTCTTCTTACTTCTTCCTTAATCGATTCAAGTTAGCAATGTACTGAAATTTGCACTTTTAAACCAGTGATCAATTTTTGATCAATATCAGAACAGCATAATATTCTCTTCTCAACTAGACTGAGGGTTAGTCCACATAACAATGCAATCAACATTCACAATTCACATATCGTTTACTAAAATAAATCTTCATTTCATTTAAAAATAAAACTGAAGTAGTACATAAAACCAAAGGTGACTTAATGCCATGATTACAAAATATAAAAAAAAAATCCACATAGAAAAGTAGTTCCTATTCTTACGAAGAAGGTTTCATTCAATCTTCATCAGTTGACTCATCAATAGAATCTTCAGTTTAAAGCCATTGTCATTCTTGTTTTCCCTTCTTCTCACATCTGAAAAGAGTATCTTCAACTCTCTCATCCCTTTCAGACTTCTTCCTAAATTGATCAACAACATATTTCTCAAAATTAGTTTGTGGAACGAAGGCAGTATGATCTGCAGTAGGAGTAGGCGTACTTCCAACAGTTAACTCATCTCTGAAGAACCATCCATTCACAGTCCTTTCCAGCCCAATAGAAAACAGACTTAGTATACCAATTTCTTGTGACTTCTTTCACAAAAGTCTGACTTCTTGAGATACATCTACTCCTTGGAGTATCAGCACCTGGTTGATAAATACTCCACATGGCAATTTGTGTTCATATTTATGACCTACAGCGATCATATGGTCTTTTAGTACCGCAACCCAGTTGGTTGGGATTCTAGTCTTGATAGAATTCAACATAAATACATCTTCTGTTGACATTCTGTCCTCGACAAATCTTCAAGGCAGCAGTAGCCAAGTCAGGACATAAGCAATCAATTTCTCCTCCTTGTTTATCCACCGTGTACCTTCGTGGATATCTTAAGCAATTTATATATATAGCTCTCTTTGTTAGCCATCTCTTTGACACAGAATCACAGATATGAGAATCCAAACCTTCAACTTTCAGTCCAGCAATATATGACCAAACATTATTGTCAATAGTAATGTTAACACCTTTGACCCTTGAGTGAATGACCCCATTTACAACCCTCAGGTTTGTGTTGAAAACCTCTACCAAATCTGGATAGCAATCTCCTTTCATCTGCACAAAATCAGTAAGCCCTTGATATGCAATCCATTCTTGAAAAAGGAACCCTTCTTTCTTGAACAATTGTAGGTCCAGATACTTGTGAGGAACTACATATTTTATAACTCTCCAGAATAAAAACTTTCCTCGGATCTCTTTATCACTTATCCATCGAGATGGGTTTGCATTTCTTGTAACCCGGGCAACCTTCTCTTTTCTTCTAGATGATGATGATGAAGAAGCCATGTCTGGATAGAATTCTTGGAACTTCTTTCACAATCTAGTAGTTTTTAACTTCTCATTTTCGAAGCTTAAAATATACAATGGTTACGTCGAATTTTACTAGGCTTTGACGTACTAATTGTCAGCCAGAAGACAAAGAGTTTGACAAAAGACAAAGGATACGACGTATTCTACGGATATACGACATTTTCTTCTTCATCCTCGCGCCTCTTTTTTCCTTTTGAAAATCTCTCATAACCTCCCAGTACCATTATATTTTAATATAAGATTTACATTTTAAGATAACCTATCATTAGAAATGCAATGTTACGGATATTCGAGGTTTTCTTCTTCTGCCTACCGCCATTTTCTATGCTTTTTTCCTTTATAAACCTCCCATAACCCACCATTACCTTTATATTTTAAGATAAGATTTACAATTTTTTTTATTTTTATATTATATAAATTTGTTTAAATTTATCTTGTAATATTTACATATTATAAAATATAAGAACGATTTGTCGGTGAAATTTAAAGAGAATAAAATTTTGTTTCTTTAAAATATTCATTTTATTTCATATGGAAAATAATAATAATAATATTTTATGAGAATTGTGTATTAGTTATAGATCACAATAATTAAAAAATCATAATAAATATTTTTATATTATTAAAAGTAATTTGAAATGAATGTTTTAGGCTAAAGAAAGGTATGATTATACTAAAAGACTTTGATTGATTTCTAAATTATAATACTTTAAGTTTGAGAAAAAATTAAGTTGACTGATAAACTAAAGGTTAAGATAGAATATCGTGGACAAAAATTGAGATAGCACAGTTAGAAAAAAATATTTAGATAAGTTAACAACAGAGATGCATCACACCAAGTCAAAGATCGAGAAGAGACAACGTGTATGGAGAATATTCAGACAGATCTAGACCAAAAATTAAGACATAATGGGTTGGGTCAAAGATTAAGGCAGGTTAAGTTTGATGGTGGAGACTGGTTGACCCAAAATGAATGTTCGGAGATTAAGACTTAAGGTCCAGAAAAACTAACATAAGTTGAAGGTCGAAACGGGTCGGCCTGAGCCAAAGGTAGGGATGGGTTAACCCAAGCCAAAGGTAGGATAGAGAACTATCTCCTGAATAATAATTAGTATAGGAAATAAAATAAATTGTATTTTTCTTATCAAAGACTAACATCGTTTTGGCAAATATTTCTTTTAGGATTTCTTAGGTGCCTTAAACATTTATACCTATATATAGGGACACCAAATACATATGTAGACATTTTGGAAGTCATAAATATGCATTTGCAACGTTGAGAGAGGATTCTTTTGGTTCTTGGTTTACAACTCTGATTCTTATCAAAGATTAACATCTTTGTGGCAAATATTTCTTTTAGTGTTTCTTAGGTTGCCTTAAACATTTATACATATATTGTGGTGTTTCCATCTTTGTCTTATGAACCTCTTGAAAAAATTTAAAAAAGTCGAGATGGACGGGCCAGGACATGAAAGAGATGGATCTGTATATTTGAAACGGACCGATCACGATTACCACATAAGCGTTTATAAAAAAAAAACTCTGAATTTAAAAAGTCGACGATGATCAAAGATCAAACGAACTCTTAGAAAAACTTTTATTGGCCACATTGAAATAAATTATTTTGAAGAATTTAATAATTATAATTAGTTATTAGTATAAATGATTATGATATCAAAAAATACTATGATTAACATTATTAGAAAACAAATTTGACCCCTCTCATGCATTATTTCTTCGCTTTTTAGTATTTTAACAAACGTGTGATCAATATCCAGCCACGTTATCATTATTATGACCATAAATAATCATTAAAAACTCATTTGCATTTCTTAATTTATAACGCTTTGAATCGATTCTTTATTACTTAGAATCGATTATATTAACTTAGCAAAATTGAGAGGGGAATTATATGAATATAGAGTGGCACATAAAACTTTTTAACTTGAAGCCCTCCGAATCTCCCATTCTTCGCGGGTGATTGAAAAGTAGACAATTTTTCGGGAGCGGGACGTCATTTTGTTTTTAAATGAATCAAACAAAATTTATAGATTTTTTTCTGAATGATGTTTGAACGTCGAATTCGGCGGGGCTTCGACGTTCATACAAGAAGGTGGAGTGTGGCAGTTACTAAGGATAATTACACGATGTACGTCATCGGTTCATCTATAAATATAGCTTGCATTTCACATAATCCCTGCCTCCTGTTTCCTTATTGAACATATTAGGATTCATGTTTTTTATCTCCTTTGCATTTTCTTTTCCTTAGATATCTAAGCATTTTTGTTCTTCATATTGCAATTTGATAACTTGAACTTGAAAGTGGTTCATTCATCGTCATTTCATATGAAGGAGCCCTTTCAAGTTCAAGTTAACAAAATGTTTTTGTAGTACAGAAATGGTTAACATATCTTATTGAAAGGGAAGTGCTTAGGAAAAAGAAATATGGTTCACAATATGTTTAATGCTGAAACAATTTTGAGATCTAAAATAATTATATAAAAATGTTGTTCAACATCATCATTTAAAATTGTATGATTTTTTTTTAAATTGTCCATAACTTGCACTCCTCTATTAGATTTCAGAGCTATCTTTTTTCTAAGAGAGGATGCAACTTAAGGACAATTTAAATTTGGAATCAATTTACACAGTTGACGTCGAATGTTGAGTACCCTTGATGCAAAGACCTGGAGTTTATTCATTGTTCACATCCATTTTATGTGATAAACGACGTTCTATACCCCCTTAAAACACAACATCTAAAATGAATCTAAAGATATTTATTACTTTTTCACTGAATGATGTTTTAACGTCGAATGCGGTGTGGAATTGACATACATTTGCATCAAAATGTACATTTCGATGAAGTACATCTCACTGGATCAAAATGTATCATACATTTGGATATATTTTGTTTTTCCCCTTTCATAGAACGTCGAAGGCAGCGGGGCAGCGACGTGAAGGGAATTGAAGTATGATGGGAGCATTAATGGGGAGCTCTTAACTTCAAATTAATGACGTGAAGGGTTAGTCCACATACATCACAATCAACATTCACAATTCACAGATCGTTTACTAAATTAAAATATTCATTTCATTTCAATCTAAAACCGAAAGAAATACAGAAATCATAGGTGGCTTACTAGCATGATTACAAAATAAAAAACAAACAACATAGAAAAGTAGGGTCTAAAATAATTATCAAGAAGATTCCATTGAATCTTCATCATCAGAATCTTCAGTATGATCTTGATCAAGAGTAGGTGGACTTCCAACAGTTTGCTCATCAATGAAGAACCATCCATTCACAGTCTTTTTCAGCCCAATAGATGACATACTTGCTATACCAATTTCTTCTGACCTTTTGCACACAATTCTTTCTTCTTCAGATACATCTACTCCTTGGAGTTCCAACACCTTGCTGATAAATACTCCATATGGCAATTTGTGTGCATAATCATCTCCTGTAGCGATCTTGTGGTGTTTTAGTAATGCAACCCAGTTGGTTGGGATTCTAGTCTTGATAGCATTTAACAGAAATACATCTTCTGTTGACATTCTATCCTCGTTCAATCTTCCAAGCAACAGTAGCCAAGTCAGGACATAAGCAATCATTTTGTCCTCCTTGTTTAAGCCATCATGTAGGTACTACTTATCCACCCTGTACCTTCCTGGATATCTTAAGCAGTTTATATATATAGCTCTCTTTGTTAAAAATCTGTTTGATTCAGAATCACGGATATGAGAATCGAAACCTTCAGCTTTCAGTCCAACAATATCTGACCAAACATTATCATCACTAGTAATGTTAACACCTTTGACCCTTGAGTGAATGACCCCATTTACAACCCTCAGGTTTGTGTAGAAAACCTTTACCAAATCTGGATAGCAATGTCCTTTCATCTGCACAAAATCAGTAAGCCCTTGATATGCAATCCATTCTTGAAAAAGGAACCCTTCGTTCTTGAACAATTATAGGTCCAGATACTTGTGAGGAACTACAATTTTTATATGTGACCAGTATAAAAACTTTGCTCACGTGTCTCGATCCCTTATCCATCCAGATGGGCTTGCGTTTCTTGTAACCCGGGCAACCTTCTCTTTTCTTCTTGATGATGACGATGGAGAAGCCATTTCTGAATAGAATTCTAGGAACGTCTTTCACAATCTCAAGTTCTTAACTTTATAACTTCTCTGCTTAAAAAATACAAAGGAGACGTTGAATTATAGAGGTCATCGACGTACTAATTGTCAGCCAGAAGACAAAGAGTTAGAAAAAGACATCCAAGTTTAGGGATATTCGACGTTTTCTTCTTCATCCTCCCGCTCTCCTATTTTTCATTTTTCCTTTATAAAACCGCTCATAACCGCCCTTAATATAATATTTAAATTTTAAGATAACCTTCCATTAGAAATGCAACGTTACCGATATTCGAGATTTTCTTCTTTTTTTGTGCTTTCGTCGGTGAAATTTAAAGAGAATAAAATTTTATTTGTTTAAAATATTAATTTAATTTCACATGGAAAATAATAATAATAATATTTTATGAGAATTGAATTTAGTTATAGATCACAATAATAAAAATCATAATAAATATTATTATATTATTTAAAGTAATTTGAAATGAATGTTTTAGGCTAAATATAAGTATGATTATACTAAAAGACTTTGATTGATTTTTAAATTATAATACCTTAAGTTTGAGAAAAAAATAAGTTGACTGATAACTAAAGGTGTTAAGATAGAATATTTTGGAAATAAATGAAGATAGGTCAGTTAGAAAAAAATGTTGTCAAAGTATAATTATCCAAAACTGTTTAGACAAGTTAACAATAGAGATGCATCATACCAGGTCAAATATCGAGAAGAGACAGCGTGTATGGGGAATAGTCAGACAGATCTAGACCAAAAATTAAGTAGAATGGGTTGGGTCGAAGATTAAGGCAGATTAAGTTTGATGGTGGAGACTGGTTGACCCAAAATGAATGTTCGGAGATTAAGACTAAAGGTGCCTTAAACATTTAGGGTTTCTTAGGAACTTGGCAATGTTGAGAGAGGATTCTTTTGGTTCTTGGTTCTCTGATTCTTATCAAAGATTAATATCTTTGTGACAAATATTTAATTTAGGGTTTCTTAGGTGCCTTAAACATTTATACCTATACTATGGCGTTTCCATCTTTGTCTTATGAACCATAAGTAAAATTTAAAAAAGTCGAGACGGACGAGCAAGGTCATGAGAGAGAATTGACAGAGTGATCACGACTACCACATAAGCATTTATAAAAAACTCAAATTTAAAAAGTCGACGACGATCAAAGATCAAACGAACTCTCAGAACAACTTTTATTGGCCACATTGAGATAAATTATTTTGAATAATTTAATCATTATAATTAGTTATTAGTATAAATGATTATGATATAAAAAAATACTATGAAAAACATTATTAGGAAAATGCTATGATTATTTGCATTTCTTAATTTATAATGCTTTGAATCAATTCTTTATTACTTAGAATCGATTATATTATCTTAGCAAAATTGAGAGTGGAATTATATGAATATAGAGGGGCACATCAAACTTTTTAACTTCAAGCCCTCCAAATCTCACGTTCTTCGCGAGTGATTCAAAAGTAGACAATTTCTGGGGGGCGGGATGTCAATTTTTCTTATATGAATCAAACTCAAGTTAGTTGATTTTTTCTGAATGATGTTTGAACGTCAAATTCGGAGGGGCTTGGACGATCAGACGAGATAGCAGTAAGCATAATTACACGATGTACGTCATCAGTTCATCTATAAATATTGCATCCATCACGTAATCCCTTGCTTCCTGTTTTCATATTGAACATATTAGGATTCATGTTTTTTATCTCCTTGGCATTTTCCTTTCCTTAGATTTCGAAACATGTTTGTTCTTTAAATTGCAATTTGCTCGGTTGAATGTCAAAGTGCCTCATTCACGTCTCAGTTCATATGAAGGTGGCCTTTGATATTCAGGTGAACAAAATGCTTTTTACAGTACATAAATGTTTAAGTTATCTTACTAAAAGGAAAGTACTTGGGAAAAAGAAATATGGTTCACAATATGTTTAATGCTGAAATAATTTTATGATCTAAAATAATTATATAAAGAAGATGTTCAACTTCAACATTCAACTGTGTATGAATCGTTTTTTAAATTGTCTTGGAGTTGTCTTCTACCATTAGATTTCAAAGCTATTTGATTTCTTATGGTGGAAACAACTCCAAGACAAATTAAATTTATAATGTTGACGTCGAATGTTGAGTGCATTCGATGCGAAAGACTGCTCAATGACATGTCTACGTTTAGTCAGCAAGGAGTTCATAAGAATCCAAAGAGATTTTTTACTTTTTCAGTGAATGATGTTTGAACGTCTAATTCGGTGGGGCTTCGACGTTCAGAAAGTTAATGTCAAATATTTGTGCTCGAGGACGTCCTATATCATTATTCATCATAGAAATGTCTACGTTTAGTCAGCAAGGAGTTCTTAAGAATCCAAAGAGATTTTTTACTTTTTCAGTGAATGATGTTTGAATGTCGAATTGTGCGGGGCGTCGATGTTCAGGAAATTAATCATGTGTACTGCTTTTAAAATGATTTAATTTTCCTCCACGGATCATCTAATTTTTAGTATTTTTTTCTTTTTAATTTTTAATCATTCAATGGCAAGTCCGACTTTGTGTAGCATTGGGACATTAATGGTGTGTCTTTCAACCTTTTTCTTTGTTTTTCTATCACTCTTTCAAGCTCTTCACCATGACGCACTCTTTCAAGCTCTTCGCCATGACAAAGAATCAAACCACAAGGAAATTACTCGCTTTGGTGGACTTGAAAGAGATGATAGCAAAACAGAGAAGAAAGGTAACAGATTGTTACAAGATATTTGGTGAATGAAGGTTGTAGCGTTATGAAAGGGTGCGAAATCCAAATCTCTCAACCTTTTTCTTTAGATTTCTGTTACTCTTTCAAGCTTTGCACAAAGAATCAAACAACAAAGAAATGACTCGTTAACAGATTGTTAACAGATTGTTAGTATAAATGCTTTTGTTACAGAATTAATGCGCCAAACTACTCCAATGCCAATCACGTTAAATTAGGAAGCGGTTCGTTGTTAATATACAATGGGACGTCCATTTTGAAAATATTCGACATCCTCTGTAGGGTCTGTCTTTTAAATGTTTTGAAGGAGTTTATGAATTTTATGAATGTTGTAGCGTTTTGAAAGGCCTTGGAGTTGTTACAAGTTAACACAAAGAAACCTTGGAGTTGTTAAAAGAAATTTTATAAATGGATGTCTACATAAATAATTACTGTTGGGAAAGGCCTGATATGGGCCTGAAATGGGCTTCAATAATAAAAGACAGTCTACTTAAATGATATATGGGAAAATGCAGTTTGCTGCTAGAAAACAAGAGGTTGACGTCAATTTCTTCAGACTTCCAAAGTGTCTTTTTGGTTTAATTCTTTTTTCTTTTAATCCAACAATAAACGTCGGATTCCTTGGGCAAATGACGTATTATTTGTTATCTGAAGGCAAAGGTCGCTCTATTTTTTCTTTTTCCTTTTTATTCGTTGGTTTAAAAGAAAAACAAATTATTTTTGGAAAAAAACGTCGAATTGGTGAAAGAGTTCGACATTCTTTGGTTGGTTTAAAAGAAAAAAGAAAAAAAGAAAAAAAAGAAGGACTGAGGTTATTGTTAACGTTATCTGTTATGTTATGTGGCTTGATATGTGCCTTCCTCCGCTTAATAAAACGTCGAAGCCATGAGTACAATGACGTTTTTTCGTTTGGTTTAGAAGAAAAAATTAAAAACATAATTTCTGGAAAATACAACGTCGAATGCGAAGAAGAACTGGACGTTATATGGTTAGTTTAAAAGAAAAAGAAAAAATAATAAAAAAGGAACTAAATAACAAAACGTCTAAGCCAATATAAGACTGACATTTTATGGGTTGATTTAAATGAAAAATAAACAAATAACTGCTAGCTGTAATATACAACGTCCTTCTGTTGTTACGGTAGACGTCATACTAATTAAATCAATATTTAGTATTTATTTATTTTGTATTGGACGTCGACTGCTTCCTTAATGACGTTATGTGATTACGACAATCACGTCCAACCCCAACTTGTTCGAAGTTCTATATTACTGCTGGAAGCAAACCACTATTTCATTATTTTTTATTTTAAATTGAACGTCAGATGTTTCTTAAGTTGACGTTATGTGATTCTAAGGTCATTGTTTTACATCGATGTTGGCCTTATTTGACGTTAATACATTTTAGATTACGTCGATATGTTTCTTGTTTGACGTTAATACTTTTTAGACGACGCACTATTTTAGTAAATGATGTGGAGCGAATCAATTTATTTACGAACATGCCACCGGTCATTTTTAACGTTGCATATTTAGTGCTACGACGTTGAACGTGTGACGTTATACACTGTTTTTACACTAGTGTATACTTATTCACACAACGATCCTCCTTCCATACTAAAATAACATCCAATATAAAAAGATAAAGAGAAAAATAATACACATTATATTCTTATAGTGGTTTGTCTAGTTCTTAATCAACTAGTTGAATTCCACTAAGTAGGCTAATATTTCAACTTGTAATGCGAGTATTATTTGGGCTCATAGCCACTCTTGGCTAACTTCTTTAGTATTTTTTAGGCTCATAGCCACTTTTGGTCAACCCTTTAAGTATTTTCTAAACAAGTAGCTCCTCGTTAAACTTGAGTATTCTTCCAACTCTTAACCATTCTTAGTTAACCTCGTTCAAGTATTTTGTTTTTCAACAAGCCACTTCTGGCTTAAACGAGTATTCCTTGAACAAAAGATACTCCTAGCTAATAATCAAGTATTCTTTTACCAAAGAGCCACTCTTGGCTAAGATAACTAGGTTGTATGAGAACTGATCAAGGATCATAGGATTGCGCACTAGATAGGGTAATTGTCTGTTAACGTATATCAAATTTAATGCTCTTTTCTAGCTTGATATGTAAACACAAATAATGTTCTTCTATGAAGTTTAGTTGGCCTAAAAAATTCAACAGTGTTTATATAATATGCAATGTAGTATCTCCTTTTCTAAAGTACACAAGAAAACACTAAAGGGGGTGAATAGTGTTTTCAAAATATTTTTGCAAGGCAACGTCTAATGACTTGTAATGAGAGTATGCAGAGGTGTACTATTTTTAGACGTTGGGTTTATAAGATAAGCAAATAAGAATTCTTTTAGACGATGACAAAGGAACCTTAACAATACTTTTTAAAAAAGGAAAACAATAAGGCACAATTTTTATATTGGCTCACTCAATCTTGACCTACATCTAATTCCCCCTTAAGAGCTCTTAAGAGGTTCCATTAATCTTTTTAAGATTACACGTGTGACGAGAGGGTCGCGCCTCTCGCAAAAATTTGTTTGCACGAAATAATGCAGTACAGGACTAGGAAGTGACTCCTAGGTCGTCTCTCAAGGACCAATTTGTGTCGGTTCAGTCTCAGATTTTTTTACACGAAAAAGGGGGGGGTTTTGTGGATTTTGGTTTTGTGCGGTAAAATTAAAATGGACTGGAAATTAACAAAAACTGAATTTAAAATACTGAAATAAATTTTAAAGACAATAAAATCTGAATGGTAAAAGATGGTAAAAATGGAAAATGAAAAATTACGCAGTGTTTAAAATTAAAATGCTGCAATTGTAAACATGCATAAAACGTAATAGCAGACGGTAAAAAAAAGAGACATTAAAATAAAATTCCAGAAACCAGACCAGAAAACGGTAAATTGCAAAACAAATAAACTTGTGCAATTGGAAATAAGCAATGAAGTGAAAATTAAAACAAAACCTCCCCAAAAGGGAGGAAGAAAAACCAAAGCCAGAACGTAAATTGCACTCCTAATTCCTCCTCTAAATCTACCCTGGTTGCTCCTTCTTTTATAGCCAAAATTCTCTGACACACTGCCGTAGTCCCTCCTTCATTTCAGGAATTTGCGTTTTGTTTTTGTTGCCCCCGTAGCATCTTTCTTGACTTCCTTGTACTCCTAAACTTACCAAAGAAATAGGGTGGGCCCTCTATTATTGTGTCTGTTTGCTTAGGCTTTGAAATTCCTTTCAACCTTGTGCCCCACTCCAAACTCCTGTAGCTCCTTCTGCTGTGCATGCAGAACCGTGACCTTCTCCTCTGTGGTGGATCCTCGTCTTTCAGCCATGACACACCAATCTTCCCTTCATCTCCACGCTCCCGTTCATGCATCATCGGAGAGAGTGGTGGCTGGATGCCCAAAGCCGAGACACCCTTCTTATCCAGCTGCTTCCAAGCGTGAACCAATTAAGATAAATGAAGAAGTCTTCTCGATAGTGACTGCCCAACCCCAAGCTACTGTAGCTCCTTCTTTGTTGCAGCTGGAGCTTCCTTCATGTGTGCTGGATGATGCTACTCCATGATCATGTGCCTCTCCTTGTCAAGCTGCTGGGTGCTCTTTCTCCAAGACCAAAGTTTCTCACTCTTTTCTCCTAATCCTTGCTGGATTTGCTGGTCCTCAAATGAGCGTCCTCTTCATTCCATGAGCTTCATTTCTTCCAGCTTTGCTTTGGACGTAACTTGCTGGATGCTTACCAAATTTAATGAGCCGTGTGCAGCTGCTGGATGTGAATAACCGAGAGCTCTCCTTGGTGTTGTTGCTGCTTCCTTTGCTCCATTAATCACCATGCTGCATCTTCATTCTCCTTGCCAGACCGTGAGTGCAGCAACTCCCAATCACCGTGCCATTCTTCTACTCCTAGACGTGCCAAGCAAATAGGGTGGGGCCCTCCATTTTCCACCTCACCTTGTCTTCTTCAAATTGTTGCAGCACACTTCCAGCCCCTTCTTTACGTGAGTTGCATCTTCTTCCTCTTTCATGGAAATGGTCTTCAACAACTTGGAGACTTCATCACGGTGCTTCACTTCTTCCAATCATGAAAACATGTTGTGCTTCTTCCAACTCAGCTGGACCGTGAAGCTTCCTCTCCAGGAGTGACAACACCTCAAACTTTCTTCTGCTTGGACCAGCTGCTGGACACCAACTCCTCAAGGGCCGTGAACTTCCAATAAGTAGTGGTTGGAACACAAAACCGTTCTCAATCTCCTTCCATATGTTGTTGTCTTCTCTTTTCAACATGGCTGGACAGTCTTGATCTTCTCTCCAAGCTCTTGTAACTGCGTAAAGAAAGCTACTGGAAGGCCACTTGAATCAGCTGGGAACATGAAGTCCAGCTTTGTTGGGATGAGCGTGCTGCAGCCTCCTTCCAGCCGTGTTCACTCCTACGTGAGCTTTCAAAGGTGGTCCCCTATGTGCTTTGCTTGACACAATGAATTGTCCATGGGCTAATCTTCCAAAACCGTGGGCTTTGAAGAATGAAAGCTGCAAACGTGTTCTGCAACACACCATTTACCATTGAAAATCCAAAACCTACCCCTTTCCATGTGGATGTGGGCCGTGACACATTTCCTTGTTTCTCCTTTAGATGTGAAATATCACCAAGCCAAAGAAACCGTGAGTTAACAAGTGGTGGTCCCCTCCATTATTTCAAAACATATGCTTCCAAAATGAATGTGCCGAGATGTCTCCACTTTTGTTCCATTCATTTTCCAAATTGATTTTTCCATGGGCATGTAACCGTGAGCTTCATTAATGTGTGAAAGATGCCTTTCTCCTTAGGTGGCAGCTGCATGGGGCCGTGTGTTTTTAACATGATTTTCGTGTGTATATTGGTTCCAACTTTGCCAAGATGAATTTTTAATGGGCCTTCAGTCACGTTTTAGCACATATTAAAATAGCACACCGTGCAAAATGAATCTTTCTTCCAAATGTCCTAAAATATTCACAGCATTTTCCCTACACTCAATAATGTAAATAATTAGTTTCAGATAATTCAAATTAATTAAAATAAGAATTTCTGATCGGATTAAGCTCAATTCAGTAAAATGGGAAAATACTGGACAATTAAGCACAATTCCCTGATTAATTCTAGTACAGTAAACTAAGTGAAGTGAAGAAAATAATGATTCATCAACGTGTTTAACCCACTCTTGGTTGAGTATTCTTACACCACTCATGGTCCCTTAGACAACACGTCTAGTTCGAGTTTAACTCTCTAGGATTTATCCCTAGACAAATGCCTAATAATTGATGAGGTTGTTCCTTTGAGCTGAAGAACATCAGACGGTGTATCCTTGAAGCGTAGTAGTGTAATATTTCTTATGCTTGCTCCTTTCTTCTTTTCTTCTCTCTCTTCTTCTACTTTTACTCTTTCCTTCATTCCAAAAGCTTCAGACATTGAAAGTTTGGAGATGTAGTAGAAAGTGAGATATGATGATAACTTTTTCTTCATGTTTTCTTTGTTAAAGCTTGCTTTCATCATTTTCCTTTAAGTTGAAGATCATCAAATAATATAAGAGTTGAGATAGATTAGAGTTGAAATGTTATTATCCCTTTGAAAATACTCTCTTTCTTTCTCATCTCTCACTTCTTTTCATTTCTTCCTCAACTTTTCATATCTTCATCACACTTCTTAGTTTGAAGACAATTAGACTATAGAGTTGATCATTTTTTAACATACTCTTCCTTTACTTTTCACTTCTTTCTTTTTCACCTCTTCTCTCTTCTACATTTTTTAACAATAACTTTCTTTTGGGTTGATTTTCTTTATATATTACATCGTCAGATAAAGGTTGGAAACTAAGTTGATTATCAAGATAGGCTTAATAGACTTTTTCAGTAGCTTGTTCAGGCTTAAGTGTACATTGTAGAGCAGTAGAGTTTTTTCTTGTAGCCCGATGCGAAACTTGAGCTTGTATAATGTGACAGAGCAAATGGCTTCAAGGAAACATTTTCATAAAGTTCTTCTTCTCTCACAATGTCTTTTTATTGGATGCCATGATTCTGATCATATTTTTCTACTTTATTGGTCTTCACGAATATCAAGAAACAAAGTATACAAGCTGATAACAGTTGAAAATACTGTTATCTGTGATGTGATTTTGATACTAAATGCACCCTTTTCTACTTAGAAACTTGCTTGAGATCATGTTTTTCTGTTAAGTTGTGTGAATAAGAAAGTTAAGGTTGAACTTGATGATTTTATGACTAAATTCTCTTGTTTTGGCAAGAAATGAGATAATATGGAAGCAGAGCTGAAGTGCCAAGGAGATGGAGCTCGGAAAGAGCTGAAAAAGCACCAGAAAGTAGGAAGGACCGAAGCTTGAGCACCCTTTTTGGAGCCCTCAGCATCAAAGCCTACCGCATCATGCCTTGGCGCCCTTTTTGGGGCGATGAGCGCCACTTTTCCTGAAGAACCACGCCTGTTTTCCCTCCAAGTGAAGCTGAGCGTCAGTTTTAGTACCGCACACCGCCTGCGCACCCTTTTTGGGGCGTTGAGCGCCACTTTTCCTGAACCACCCCTGTTTGCCCTCTAAGTGAAGCTGAGTGCCAGCGAGATGGGCTTGGGCTTTGTTTCTGTTTTGATCCCACTCTGTTTAAAGGATCCAGACGCCCTAGGTTTTGTATCTTTGGCAGAGGAAGCACAACAACACACTCTTCCACTCTTTCAAGGCGGATTTGGATGCGGGAGCTTCCATCTTCAACTTTTAGGGTTTTTCTATCTCATTCTTCTCCATTGTACATATAGTTTCTCCATGACAATGGGGAACTAACTTCTATTTGTTGTTGGGGGATGATGTAACCTTGTGAACTCTCATGTATTTGAATTGATTCTTAATAATTTATGCTTCTTTCATTAACTGTTAGGGTAATTCTTCTGTGATCAATGCTCCCGTTGTTTAACTCATTCATAGCGTGATGTATGAATTGCATGAGTGTCGGGAGGTTCCTTACAATTCAGTTTCTTGTAGAATTATTCCCAAGAGCAGTATTTCTCAGGGATGGGGGTATGAGTCTTGGTCGTCTTAAGCTCCTGATCTTCAGAATTAATTATTACGAATGTTAGGAATCATATGAACTAGTAATTAAGGATAGGCTTTCTTCACCGAGGGATCAGGTTTTAAATAATTTAGTGAGTGATGTTGACTTTAATGAAAGAAGAAGAATTCTTATATACATGAGAGTAAACTTGGTGAAATCTAACCCCAACAACATATTCATCTCATAACCTAAACCTCATTTGTTCATCGTTGTGCGACTCTTCAATTGATCAAAACTGTATTCATATTTAACTTTTTGTATTTGCATTCTAAACCAATGATTTCATTTCTTTTAAGTCTTAATTAATTGAGTTATCACACAACTGCCTAGTGCCGAGAGTCTTTTGGGACACGATACTTGGTCTTACCATTTTATATTACTTGTACGATTCGGTACACTTGCCGAAGTCTCAACACAAGCATTGAAATACTTTTTCTTATTAAATGTTTTGAAAGTTGAAAAGCATTCAGCAGTGTAGCGTGCTCAAGATATTTTATCATTTGTCATTTCATTAATAAATGCATCGTTTGGTAAGACAAATCACATGTATATTCATCAGATGATATCATCAAATGTTTTTTCAAAGGCTAAAGCATTTTAATGGTCATTCATCAGACGAAGTTTTCTTTAGAAAGATTTACTTGATATAACACTGTATTAAATAAGAATTTCTTTTTAACCTTAGTGTTATATAAGAGACATACTTTTGTTTTCATAAGACGTTAGCTTATTTTGCTCATATAGTCTAATGAGCGATTTCAATGAGAGACACTTTCTTTTAAATGTTTATATTATGTGAGTATTTGTATAACCTTATGTTTATGTTCAATTGAGGTTTATGTTCAATTGAGGTTACTGCTTGGATGTTAGATTATACATGTGTTATTTAGTTCACACGGTATGAGGTATAGATACTCTATCAGGAGTTTTATATCGTTTAGCGTAGGTTTTTGAGCTAGCATTTTTGTTTAGTGGGATGACTATCATTTATCCTGATGTGTTATGTTCTATATATAGTTTTGATAACGTTTAAAGTATGTATTCGCATTAGAGTTATTTTCATGGTCAGAATTACTTTCATATTTATTATGTATATTTTGTCCTAATGATTCAGATACACAATTTTGTTGGTTAAGCATTTGTCTTTTGGGAAAACCCAATATTTTGAATGCTTCTTTTCATTACAATATTTCGTTGAGTATTGTTTGATAAACTTCAAAACATGGATTGTTGGACATTCTCATTTTTTCTAAAACATTTTCTTCTTTTTTATTAAGTTGTTTTATATAGACTCTAAATAAAGTAGTTGTTGTGAAACTATTTATGTCTAAACATTGTTCAATACAATTAATACACTCCATGTAGCAACAAATGTTCCTTTTTGCTTTACATAACATCCAAAGAGATAGATATACTTATCTTTTCTCGGGCAGTATGTGTTTCCTTGAATTTATGTAAAGTGTAGTACTATACAAAGTAAATAGTTCTTCTAGAGTTTACAACGCATGGTTAGAGTTCATAAGGTCTTGGTCTTTTGCTCCAACAACTTATCATTTAAGAATCATCTTAAAGGTGGTGTGTTCTTACTTCATTTCCTTCCTTCAATCCATTTTACATTTCCTTTTACAACTTGTTTTTCTTAATTTGTCTAGTGAATGTACCAACCAAACTCATGTGTTCTTCATGCTTTCTACATTAATGAACCTTTCTATATAGGTCTTGTGTTCTCCAACATCCTTTGATTTGATCAAGATACTCTTATCTTCTTAACAAATATGAAGTGTGAAAATTTATTATCTTTTCTCTTATACATGTTTTTTATGATTTTTGTTTTTATGATTCTTGTTTATTTTCTTTTTTTTAATGCCCTAGGCATAGAATGTATGCACCCATGCATGAAGTTGTGTTGATATATTTTTGTGTAATTTTTGTCTTGGCTCTTTGCTTTTTGTTGACTTTCCAATTAAGGGTGTAAATTTTTAAGTAAGTGGATTGGTTCGATTGTTGTACAACAAGGTCATATTCATAAGGATATGATTTGATAAAACAATAATGTATGATTTATTTAAGTTTGTCAATAAAACAGTGGTAAAGGGTTGACCATTTTATAAATAGTTTAGTTGATAGCAAGGATAAGTGATGTTGATTAAGATGTTAGGATTGAACTTGATTTATTTCACTTTACTGAATTACTCTTAATTCTTTATAGGTTACTTTAGTATTCCTATAAGTACTCTTTAATGTAATTCTAAACTCATCCCTGAAGTTTAGAACCTAAGGTTATCAAACCCAGTGTGATTCCTCACCCTTGGTTGAGTGATTCCTTGCATTAATGAACAAGACTCTTTAAACAAACTAAAGTCGTAGATACATTCCTTGCATCTACCAAGAATTAGGAAATTTGATTGAATATACACTTAAAACCAACATACAAATAATAGAGGGATGCTCTATTTTTATAGAATTTAAGTGTGTTGCTCTAGTTCCAATGATGTTGATTAGTCATGAGGTTTCCTCCCTAGGTGGGTTTCCTCCATGCTTGAACTTCTAGCTTGGTGTTCAACAATGGAACTTTTCTTCCTCGATAAGTTTTCTCTTAATGCTCAGCTACCAATTTTGAGCTTGAAGTTTCTTTACAGTGAAGGTTTCTTCATGTGTGGCTTAATGTCAATTTCACTCCTCAGCCACAAACTTAACATTTGAATCTTTTAAAATCGCCTTATGGTGCTCAACATCATCTTTGGGGCACAACACCAACTTCTTAATTCCCTTCAATTTACTTGCAAATACATTAGTTGAAGTACAAAGGAAAACACTAGAGGGGGGTGAATATCATTTTCAAAATATTTTAACAAAAAAGCGTCTAATGGTTTGTAATAAAAGTATACAAAAGTGAATTATGTTTAGACACTAGGTATGTAAGATAAGTAACTAAATATTCTTTGAACAATGTTATAGGAAATTTAACAACAATTTTAAAAGAAGAAAACATTAAGACACAATTTTTATACTGGTTCACTCAAACTTGAGTTACGTTCCGTTCTCCCTTAAGAACTCTTAAGGGGTTCCATTAATCTTTTCAAGATTGCACGAGTTTAACCCATTCCTGATTACAAGTATTATTACACCACTCCTAGTCTCCTAGTCAACACAACTAGTTCGAGTATTATAAATCACTCTTGGTTCCCTAGTCAATCTGACTAGTTTGAGTATTATAAATCACTCATGGTTCCCTAGTCAACCTGACTAGACTGAGTTTAGCCTCTTCAAGATTTATCCCTAGACAACTATCTAGGCTGAGTTTACCTACTCGTGATTAAGTATGATTCGCCACTCTTGGCATATGAGTATTATCAATCACTCTTGGTCTCCCAGTCTAACCTTACTAGTACACATGTTTAGCTCAAGGTTACAAACACACTTGGTGTTTGTTTACAAATACAGATTGAATAAACTCTCACAGAGAGGATTACAACAATATGAATCAATTTGTGACTTCATGAGATTTCTTCTCTTAAGTTGAAAAGCATTAGACGATATGAGCTCATGAAGTTCTTTTTCTCTCTTCTTTTTCTCTTTTTTGTTCTTCTTTCTCTTCCTTTTGTTTTAGAAGCATCAAATGTTATAGGCTTGAAGATAAGATGAAGAACTAGATTGGATGATCACTTTCTCTTTATATTTTATCTTATTTGAGCTTGCTTTCATCACATATGTTGAATTGAAGAGTATCAAACGATATAAGCTTTGAGATGAGGTAAAGTTGATGAATGATGATCTTTCTTGAACATACTCTTTCTCTCTCTCTCTCTCTCTCTCTCTCTCTTTCTTTCTCTCTCTCTCTCTCTCTTTCTCTCTCTCTTCTCTTCTTTTATTCCTCTATTGTTCACTTCTTTTATTTCTCTGCTTCAACCACCCCTCTACATCTTTTTCAATATCAGTAACTTTCTTCTCTTCAATTGATCTTCTTTATATAGGCCTTTTTGAAATATGATCGTTAGGTGATGAGTTGATTTTCAGGAGAGCAGACAACCTTTAGGTGAGAGGTCAAAATTTAGTCTCTTTATTAGATGTATAATGCTTTATTAGAGTTTTCATTGAAGAGTAGCTTGTACAGATTTATCATAGTAGAAGTCTTAAAGAAATTTATTCCAGAATGTTTTTTTCTTCTCTCAACGTCTTTATCCAATGTGTGCACATGTTCTGATTAATCTATTATGTATTCCTCTTCTGCATAAATAACAAGGACAAGGTATACAAGAAAAATAGCATTTTTATAGTACATGCATTAAATATTTTGAATGTTTATAGACGTTAATTTGTATTGCTTGTTCAAAACATCTTATCATATGATCTTTGTCAGTAATTAATGCATCGTTCAAGCATATTATTTAAGGAAGGTTGGATGATGTATAACACTTTTGACAATAAACAACATAAGACATTAGATTCTTATGAAAATTTGTTTTAGATGTATATTATAGTGCGCTTTTCATTAGACGATATTCTTTATGGATACTTTCACTTACAACACTGTTTTTTTATGTAAGACATTTAAGTTTCAGTGTTATTACGATTCTCAAGAAAAGATATTTCAATTTAAGAGTTTGAGTGCATATCCTACTATTTTGAACATATTCCTAAAATAGTTCCTTCATGACAATTTTTTTTTATCTCTCCATGAGTACAAATCCTTAAGTATATTATCTCTAAAGCTTTCACATAGGCTTTTCTTATTGATCAGACACTTCCTATAAATAATGTGTTTAGACGATATAGACTATAGAGAAACGTTGTTGCATATGTTCTTAATTTAAGAAGACTTAGTATTAGCACTTGGACGATTTGTGTAGCTTTTCATATAAAGCCTTAGGTTTTCATTTAATTTGAGCAAGTTTTTAGACATTTCAGGTTAGGTAGGCACTCCCCCTCCTAAAAAGATATTTTGCTTAATACTTATTGTTAAACTTCAAAACTTGAGTTGTTAGACGATCTAGTCTCTCTAAACAATCTTGTCTTAATATCAGTTTTCATATTTTCTAACTTCTTTGCTCCTGATTCTATAAAAGTCAAAAAGATGTTGTTTCACTAGGATTTTCTATCAAATTCATACAACATAAGCATGTAAATGATATATAATTTTAAATAAATTAGACACTTATAACTTTTTTTCTTGTCTTTTGTGTAGTGTGAACTTAGACTATGAGATGTTATGCTTGAACCTAAGTGATTGAATATTACAATGTAATCAATCATATCAAGTGTGAGTCATCATAAATGTTGGATTTGAAGAACAACTCAAGAAGTTGTTCCGATAATGATGTTTGATAAAGATTATGTTGAAGATGTATTGTTTGTTATAATCATGTGTTTGTAAGTCGTGCACATCAAGGTAATCACAAGATATTCAATTTAATACAACCTAATGTTAACCTTAAAGACAAAAATTGGTTTTCAAAAAAAGGTTTTAAGTATGATTTTAATCTACTAAGGTTTTGTGTTTCTTGATGTGTTTTCAAAACAAGATAATTAATTATTAGTTTTGATAATAGATTAAAATAGATAACAAAAAATGTATTTTTAACTTGTCTTAAAGAATAATCCATTAACAACGGTAATAATTGATTAATATTTTTTTAAGTTTTTTTCAAAAATAAATAATAATTGATTAATATTTTTTTAAGTTTTTTTCAAAAATAAATAATGATCGAAAATAATTGATTAAATGTTTAAGTCATTGATTAAAACATAGAATATTTATAATTAATATTCATTGAGAATAATCTATTAAAACCTTAAAGTAATCGGTTAAATGCATATAAATCAATTTTTAAGTAGTGTTTTGAAAACTCTATGAATGGAACCCTTGATTCACTCTTAAGACATATGACCATGCTTTACATTGCATAAATACAAAACGTTTAGAGAGATCATTTGCTGTTTTCATTTGCTTCAAGAGTGCTTTCTGATTTTTGAACAATGTTTTCAATTATCTCTTGGTTATCACAATGAGTAATAAAGATTGTGTATTCCTACTGAACTTCTCGTATAATTATTTCTTTTGTGTAACTATAGTAATATACTTTCATCTCTATGTTGGATTAATTCTAGATTATTTTTTCTTAAAATGTATTTCAAGAGTTGAATTATTGTTTTCTCATATGTTTCAATAATTGGTTAATTGTATTTAGAAGTTTATTTCATTGAGTTGAATGAGTGAATATGTAATTTATTGTGATTTGAATAATATAATTTTAATGTGTAATCTTTCGGACACTTTCAATGTCTTTTCCATATTATTATTGTATTAAACTTTTGTGTAATTTTTTTCAATCTTAATTCCACAATTGCATCCACTTGTATAATAAGATTAGTTTTCAAAAGCCTTTAAAAAAATCTTTTAAAAAAAATTAAAAATCATTTTACTCTGAGTTAATTTAGCTTACCTCGTATTCTTTTCCAACATAAAACACAATCACAACAATATTTTCTGACAATGATAATTTGTCCCTCTCATAGAATCCTTCACACATAGTTCTTAATTCCAATATTTTAAAAACAAACTACACATAAAAGAACATATTATATGACTAAATTAATTGTATTGTTTTTCTTTTCTCAACACCACAATCAACTCTATTAATCAAGAACCAAATAATATATATATATATATATATATATATATATATATAAAGCATCATATCTATTTACTTTAACACCACCACTACATTAAAATAATATAAAATATTTAAATATAAACAAATTCTTTTCTCTCTAAACCAAGAAAAATAAATGTATGGATTTCATTTTCCTTTTCCTAATATTCCTCTTCAGTTCAATTCAGGAGTAAAAAGGCAAATCTCTTATTAATTCCCTTTGATTTTCCTTTTGTTGTTGTTTAAACCATCCAAGCACACAGATAAGTGTTTTCCACTATCTTCATTGTTTTTTTCCTAACAGGCAGAAAAGAAGATGAAAGCTGCAAACGGAAACCCCAAAGGAGTGGCTCTCATAATCGGAGATAACAACGTTAGAGGTTCTCTTCAGTTTCTTCAGCACCCCAATGGTCTCTCTTTCTCTCTTCATATCTCTGAGTCTATATTCAGTTTGGAAAGATGATTTGCTTATTGGTCTTGTTCATTGTGATTGTGTAGGGACCACTCATGTCACAGGGAGAATAACAGGGTTGTCCCCAGGATTTCATGGCTTCCATATTCATGCTTTTGGTGACACCACCAATGGCTGCAACTCCACTGGTTCTCTCTTCTCTTCATCATTGTTTATCATCAAACTTGTACAATTCCTCTTCCACCCACCTTTTCTAGCAAAATTCAAAGGAAGGTTTACAATTGTAAACTTCCAAGACTGAGAAAGAAGAGTTAAAAAACAAGGGTGACAGAAATCCTGAATTCATTTTGAATTGACTTGTTTTGTGTGTGTAGTTGGGTTATAATTCTATTATTGAACCTACTAGAAGAAAGAAAGAAAAAAGAGTTTAATTTGAATATGGAGAGTCTTATGAGTTTTATTTTTTACATTGAAATCCAATCATGATTTGTTGTATAACTAGAAGATGTTAACCTTTGTAATGTTTCTTAGCAAGTTATACATATAGAGTCATTTATGATTTGTTGGTGACGTAATATTAACTTAAACTTATGAAATGAAGTCATTTTTTTTTTCTTTCAAATAATCTATAAGCTAAACATGCAACTTTCTGGTTAATTTTTGCTTTGACTTCTTTGCATCAGGTCCCCATTTCAATCCATTGAAGAAGGATCATGGGGCTCCTTCAGATGATGAGCGTCATGCTGGTGATTTGGGCAACATTGTTGCAGGGCCGGATGGTATTATCTGCTTTCTTTTTCATATTTATTTTGGTATTTCTGACTAGTTTTCAAGAATTGTCTGCTGGGAAATTTCCAAAGGGCTTTCTGTTTTGCAGGAGTTGCTGAGATTTCTATTAGAGATACACAGGTAAAGAATTTAAATTTGAGTTTTGTTTGGTGTTACTCAATGTTATTTTCGTAATTTGTTCTCTTTGTTCTTTTAGAGAATCATCTAATGTGATTTGATTTAATTTTCCCCTCTATAAATCAATCACATGTTCAAATGCACTCACATTATGCAATGTTGGTTTTCCTTTGTATTGTTTCACTTGGTTGATAATTTTATTTATGAAATTTGAATGGTACTAGAACACTTAATTTTCCCTTTCTCCCTTTCAATTTGTAGATTCCACTAACTGGAGTTCACTCCATAATTGGGAGGGCTGTTGTTGTGCATGCTGATCCTGATGATCTTGGAAAGGGTAAGATTTTAAAATTTGGCCCCAAAACTTGCTCACTGGGTTTGTTCTTGTTCCAACTTTGAATTCTAGCTTTTCTTTTCCCCTAGTCATGTTGTTTTGTATTGTAATTTCATTGAAGTAATCTTCCTATGATAGAGATTCAGTACCCTTCATGCTTGATATTGTAAGCTTAATGTGAGAAATACTTGTTGGGCAATTAAATTGGCAAGTGAGTTCCTAGAACCCATCCATTACTCTGATTTCAATCTTTGAATTTATCGATGTGAATGATGAGTTGGCCCTTTTAAGAAACTAAATTGAGAAATAAAAGGAACTTACATGATACAAGTTTAAAATAACGAGAGACTAGATAGAGTTCTGAGAGTGTTATATTCTATCATTTCTTAATGAGAAATGGTACCATAAATATTTTCCTGTTGAGCCTGCATAATATTTTCCTAAATTTTAGAAACTTTAGATAAATATTTAAACAGTTGCACAGTTAGAGAATATAAATTGTCTGCACCCAGCTTGTTACAAATGAGCCTAATATGGGGAACTCCTAAGAGACCTGTTGAGGATGTCAGTTGGCTGGTCATATTGGGGCTCATGTAATTAGTGACAATACACTAGAGAGTACCTTTCCTCTAATGAAATGACACGCCAATGTTCTTTCATAAAAATGGTATAAGAGGCTGTCTAAATAGCTTCATTTAAGAGATCTCTACAAATTTTAGTTCTTAAATTAGTTGATTAATCCATATTAGCTTACATGTAACCAAGATCATAGCATGATATTCTACTTCTGCACTAGATATAGCTAAAACCTCATACCTATTACTTTTCCAAGAACAAGATGGCCTCCAACAAGATCAAAATATCTCAAGGTAGAGAACATTTATCAAAAGGGAACCTAACCCAATCAGCATATGTACCGTTGTTCTTTTTAATAGCCTTGATCAAGAACCCTTTTGCCTCAATATTCGAATGGCTGCATCTCAATGTATCATAAAAGAACTCAAAGTTAATTCCTGTCTTGTTCGTGGACTGTTCATTACTGTAGTTTTTTTCTCTTGATCCACTGGATATAAAAGCTGAGGGTTTCTTTTGGAATGGTTATGTCTATATGAAGTAACTTCTTGTCCTGCAAAAAAAGAGTTGGAATTATTTTTATGGATGTATCATTTAATGTTGAAAAATGACAAGTAACATTTGTTTGAGCTAATGGCTAGAGAATGGACACATGATTTTTTTTTTCTTTATGTTGGAATTTCTGGAGTTCAGGATGGACTAAAATCTCTTGATCTAGACTATGGATTCGCTTTTTTGTTTTTCTAACTTACCATTTTTTGAGTTTTTGAGTTTTCTTTTATCATGAAACAGGTGGGAATGAACTCAGCAAAAGTACTGGGAATGCTGGTGCAAGAATAGCATGTGGTGATACTCACTTCCCTTCATACTGTTTCTGGACACTAACCAACTATAATCTTTTCCACTAGTTTAATCCATTGCATGCAAGTGGCTTGGTTCCTCTGGTATGAATTGTTTTTCATGTCAAACTACAAAATAGACATGACTTTTGAAACACATTCTTTTAGTCATGATGATAAAAACTTCTCGGGTCATACTATGATAAGTTACTATCTATTTCATACTTGAAATGATTGTACATATAGCATTCTTATGTACACATTATGAAAGTCACTAAGGATTTGTTTGTATAAACTTATCCATAAAGATTTATAGAAGAAGAAAGTTGTAACATCCCAAAAATATAGTTGTAAACTATATTTAAGAGTTCTTACATTTACAATAAAATAGAACAGTTACAGGAAATAAAGCTAACTTATAGTTATCCTAAAATAACTATAAATTAAAACTTTACAGAAACCTACACTGATACAAACCATAAGAGCATACCGAACGGTCATACAAGAAGTGTATCAACCGAACGGTCCTACACTGAAAACGAAAACAAGAACAAGACCGAACAGTCTTACTCGTAACGGAAACCATCATCTTCTGCCAGCGCCTGCTCCAGAGAACATTCCTCCCCTTCTACTCACACCCAAAGGGTGATCATTGCAATGACAAAGATGACCGAACGGACAACATGACAAGACAGGAAATAAGGGTAAGCTAGTGTAATTTAATTAGCTATGTAAACATACAATTCATACAAACATATAATACAATCATACATCTACAGAAATCATACAAGCATGTTATAACCGACCACTTTTACTCTAACTGTCCGGACTGTATGAATATGTAGCTACGACGTTCTTGCACTCGTGGAAAGGTAAACTGGAAACCTCATGAATACCATAGCTGGAAACCCAAGCCGCCACACGAGGTTAGCCCTTCATCCCTCACTGTAGCTGGAAACCGCAAACTACACATGAGTTTAGTCCGTTAGCTGGAACCCCAAGCTATACGCGACCAGGCCTCCTGCTATTCTCACCACATGCGCCACCATTCTCTACTTGAGACTCGGTGACCATTAGAATGTCAGGATAAACGCCAGCTTAGTCTAACCATATTCATACTTTCACCACATTGAAACCACCAGTGAGACATTCTTCCTTGGAATTCTCTTTCATATCACATTATAAATACCATACCTCAATTCCAACATTTTTCCTCATCCATAACACATTTAAATAACATCAAACTGAATAGTAAAACAAACATCACCCTTGAGCACGACCGAACGGAAAGATCAACAAACCTTATGAACAAGACCGGACGGTAAACCCTCCCCATATGTGAACATGACCGAACGATCATTTAAAGAGTAAGACTCAAGCATGAGCCGAACACGATTTTAGGATCGAACACTAGAACAACCACATACTAAAGTTAAACCCGAGCACTTGAATCTTAGACCGAACACTTATAATTTAGAACGAACATTATTGTCTTGGACCGAATGCCATTGGCTTAGGCCGAACACTATTGGCTTAAGCCGAACACCATTAGTACCTAATACAAATACATGACTGAGTATTATGACGAGACATAATGCTTAGTACAAGACCGAGCACTACTGAGACCGAGCGCTTAGTACAATACCGAGCACTACTGAGACAGTACATGACCGAGCGGTCAATAATAGTTAAAGTCTATGATAGATCGAACGTTGTTTACAATCAAATGTTATGTCTAGACCGACTGTTATATTCACTTGAATATCAACACAAGACCGATTGGTCATTAACTAAGAATCCACAAAAGTATAACTCAGTTAAGATCGGGTACCAGAGAAAAGCCGAACGGTCAATTAAAGACCCTCAGCGAACTACATAATTCTACAGAATAACTGCAGAATTATGATCAACACCAATCCTTACCAATTTCACTACAATCTTCTAACTTCTAATCCTCCAAACATATATCAAATACTTCATTTACACTTGATTAAGATTGATTAAACCTTTCTAACATCATTAAGAGAGTTTCATCACAGATTTGAGATTCAATTCTGCAGAATCATGAACTCAATGACCGAGAATTAGATTTCCTATACAGACCAAACTCAAACCGAACACATTTCCCCCATTTTCACTACCACACTTCCTTCCAATTTCACTCGGCCACTGAACCATAATCATGCAGAAACACAATCATCATGAATACAGCATCAATATTCCACACGAAAAGCACCGAACACCAAATCATTCAATTTCACATACATGCAACCTCATCAAACAACATTTTTATACATCAAAACTAAGTAATTAAATTATCTAGCTTCCCTTACCTATTAACCGGGCCGAACAGCTCTACCACTTCAGAAATTTGATCTTAACACCAGAAAATCTCAAGAACCTGCAGTTCACCGATTTTCGGTAACGGACCAACCCAAAATACCAGAAAAGTGATCAGAATTAAGAAGAAGAAGCTGATGAACACATGCAATCAGAAATGTGGCTTGCATGTGTCAGAAAGTTTCAGAATCCTACAAGAACCCCAGACATTGAAACTTACCCGTTCTAAACGAGACTTTGATCGGTGAAAATTGAAGTTCTTGATACCAGGGGTGATTAAGTGTGGTCTGATGATTGAAAAGATGAAATGAGATAAAGAATTTCCAGAGAGAAGGAGGAGAAAAGGTAGAGGCTTGAGTTTTAGAGAGACACAGATTCTGAGAAAAATGAGATGAGTTGTGGTTTTGAAATTTCTATAAAATGCTCAATCTCTTTTATTTGAGACATATGTCTCTCCCTTCCACCTGAAAACCTGTCATTTTCAGGGTTTGACAAAAGTAAAGAAAGAAATGTGAAATATGTTAATTAACTTCTGCATAAGTTAAAAATAGAGTTTTCGGGAGAAGTTAATATGAGAATGTTTCTATAAATTAGCTTATGTATATGCTAAACTTAGTTTGTGGAGAATTTTCTTTTGTCCCTCGTTGTTTACTAAGAAGTTTATTTATATATACTTTAAATATGATAGGTTAAATTCATCATGACAAGAAAGGCAGTTCGAATATCATAGTGTTCAGTTTGATTTTACATAGTCTGCTACTTGTTGCTTTGCTTTGTATGTTGAAACCTGACAAAGGCTAATCGTTGATCAGGTATCATTGGGCTCCAGTCATCCGTTTAGGATAGTTTGCCTATAGATGATTCTCATATGGGTAATAGAATGTAATTTGAATTTTGTATGAAATTTCAGTTAAACTGTAACTTGTTTTTATAGTAACTTTTATGATAAATTAAAGTTTGCTACATTGTTAGTTTGTTACTTGTTTGTATGCTCTAATTGGTGAGAGATGGTTTTAACAAAGTGAAATTGAATATAACTTAATCCAATAAAATTAGTTTCTAAGAGATTTACAGATACTTATATTTAGTTTTATCTCCTATCAGTGTAAAAGTTCTTTTATATACATTCTCATGTTGAAGATTTGACATCTTAAACGTGAAATTAGATGAAATTATAGAAGAATATAATAACGAGTGATATGAGGACATAAAATGAGAGAAATGATAAGAAAGAATAATTTTATATTGATATGATGTTAAGGAACCTACGTCTAGTTTTAACTAATAAAATTTTACTGAGAATTGTTTCAATATCTTTAATATCAAAATATGAATATTTTTTTCCTAGTGACATGAAATTATTTCAGATGTAAAATCTTTTCGAAGACTTATAAAAATAATCAATGTTTCGATTTCATATCTGTTGAGTAGCATATTTAGAATCAAATATTTCAGAGTCTATATTACGTCATAATTTTCTCATTAAAAAGCGTTTCAAATGGTGAAAAGAAAAAAAAAAGTATATTTAAATTATTTTTGACATCAACTCTTAAACAATTTGAAATTATTGAGCAATATCGGAACACTACCAAATTATATAAAAACATATTACATTAAACATCAAACTAAAATTAATAGAAATTCAACAAAGAATTAAAAATAAATGGAAAACTGTGTTATGGATGGCCCAAAAAGAATAAGAACAGAGTTTATGTAGGTATGTCTTTCAATATCTTTAAGTCAAAATCCTCTTAGAGATTTATGAACTAAAACACTTTTCTTTGTTTTTAGAGAGATGTTGAAAATTATTAGAAATTATTTGTAATTATGTATGACTTGTTATTTTTAAAATATATATATAAAGTCTTTTAAACTGATGTAGAACTAATCTAGTGTTTAATTGAATAAGAAAATTTAATAAGAATAATTTAATTAATTATTTCCAGTCATAATCAATTATTCATGAAACTTGTGTTTGAATCAAAGTCCAGATAATCGATAACTAGTTCAGGTAATTAATAATTAGTTCAAATAATCTATGATAATCATCTATCATAGTCAATTATTATGTTCTACACTTTCAAAAAAAGGGTTTAAGTTTTTGTAAATGCATAGAATGAGCATTAGATGCATAAACCCAAACAAGTTTAATGCATAAATTACAATCATTTACACATAAAATAAAAACAACTCATAATTTTGTTTAGTGCATCATCAAAAACTAAATGTAACATTGCAAAAAGGTCTTTAAGATCCTTGACCAATAATCTCTCTTTAACACTCCAAATTTATAGAGCTTTCATGCTAGAAACGAGTTTTATTGCGAAAAATGTGAAAAGATGGTTGTAACGTCCCAAAAAAATTTTTGCCCTTTTAAAATTCAAAAAGTAGAATATTGCAATAATACAATTACGGTAACACCCCGAACCTCGAGCTCAAATCTATACAAAAGTTTACAGCTCAGACTTAACAGTAAAGATAACATTGAATCCTTCTAATACGATCTTCCATCTCTTCCTGCACTTGCGCCAGATCACGTGATATTCCTTCATCTGCTCCCGTATAACAAAAAGTTATACGATCATCGCAAAAATATGATTTTCCAATACATGCACAAATAAGTAAGGGTGAGCTAACATGCAATATATCATTTATAAAATATGCATAAATGCTTTGATATAAACATCATATAATACTTAGGTTAGACATCCCCATATACCAACCTACCAAAATTTCTACTAGACACTCATACGGATGATACATTGATAAGCTACTGGACAAGGCTATTTCCCAAACATTCTAAGACCGGATACTATTTGGACAGACGCTATCTGCCGAACACTATCTGCCGAGCGCTATCCGCCGAACGCTATCTAATGAATATTATTAGACTGAATCCCATTTGAACGAACGCTAGGTGATCATGCACAATTGAGCCGAACGCTAAACTCAGAAAACCATAATGACCGAACACACTCATAATGAACACTGAGATCAAACACTAGGCCGAACGCTAGAAACCGAACGCCAGATCGAATACTGATTGCACGAACGTTAAGATTGATCACTTAGGCTCGACACTAGACACCAAACGCTATTAGACCGGATACCATTAGGTCGCACACCAAGAGACTGAATGCTTAGTAAGATCAAACACTTAGACTTCACGCTGAGACAGCGCACTCTACTAGAACAATTACTATTATTTCGAACACTATTCAAACGATCACTCAAAGATCAAATCTCGCGCACCACAGATTAAGTACCATTCGGACGAACGCTTAATTGATCACTTTACTGGATTTAACACTATCTGAGGGTAACCTCATCGAGACCGGATGTTCCCTACGTACGACCACTAACCGTTAACAATCCTTGTCTGAGACAAGCGTCATCCAAACCGAGCACTACCTATGAATGATCACTGCCTGAATCATGCATCATCACGACTAATCACTATTTATTAATCGATCGCTACCTCAACGAATATCAAGGCCGGTCACTCCCCATAAATGATTGCAACCTCAGAGCAACATCACCAATAAAGATCATTCCCTAAGAACCATCGCTACGAGACAGAACACTAGAATAAAGAACGCTTGAGTCTGGGTTAAACGCCTAGAGTACTCTACTAAACACCTCAGTAGTGACCGAACGTAATCAAACTAAATCACAGGGTACCAAATTAAGATCAGACGCTAGCTACCTCAGAACAACTAACATCAAGATCAACTGTTACATATTAACGCTTGCTACCTGAAAATAAATAATACCAAGACCGAACGTCACTAATAATAACGCACGCTACTACCTATAGACCCAACAAGTTTTACTTCCCGTCTCTCTCGAAGAATTATTCCAGCTTTATCTGCACTACCATTTCTCCCGTACCAGCACGTATCAGCACGATCATCACGGGTGGAAACCACAGCCACAACATGCAAGATGAATAACCAGAAGTATCACATCATAACCCATTACATATACTATAACAATTCCCATGATAAATCGACCCACATGACGCTGCAGACTAGTCTTTCATAAACTAATGTCGTTTACTTGTAATTCGTCGTCATAACCTGCTCTCAATAACAAGCAACCCGAGCCGTCTTCCATCGCGACTTCAGACCTATCTCCCCGACTCCTCAAGGACTAACGAGTAAAAACATCGATACTACGCGTAACGATGCACTATACTCAACACAAGCCGAAGTCATTGGGCGAGACATTCACCTCCTCGCGCAGAAGAAGGTGACACTCGAATCTCAGTCTCACGCGTGAGACTAGCAAAAATGCTCAAAAGACAGACGCAGTTACAAGTAAATAACATAGTGTATGTACCACCTCCAACAGAATAAACGTGCTCAATCACGAATTCATGCATATTCTCAAAAACATGTATAAATAAACCAATATTGGATCAAGGAAATAACCAACAATTCTCAATAATTGTTTCAAAATACTCCCACAGATTCATGCATTATTGCCGAACGCTATTTTCAACTCTGATGCTGTCTGAACGAACGTTCTGGGATTAATCATCATCAAAGGCCGAACGCTGCCGATGAACACCAAACCTTATTAACCGAGCTCCAAGGACGAACGCTCGAGATCAAGTCTAGTCGTACGTTACCTCTGACGAGTACTTCCTGAGGATTAACATCGTCGAGAACGAACGCTCACAAACACAATTAAACCAAGTTCGAACGTCCAAGATCCAAACCGAACACTTAAAGCCGAACGCTCAAGATTGCTACCCAAGAATTCCAAGTTAAGAACGAACGCTTATACTCACTAATATCTCAATACTGAACACTCAAATCAAACACTATTAATCCCAATACGATTAGGATGAACGTTTTGATACTTAGTCGAACCCCTAGGTCACTTTGCCGAACGGCATTAAAAAGAAGCCTGACCGAACGACATAAATCAGCAGCTAACGGAACGGTGCTTAAATCAAAACTTAACCGAACGCTCAATAGTCCCTAATACCCCAAGGCCGATCGTTCAAGATTCAAACTTAAGAATAAGCAACTTAAAACCGAACGCTCACTTATACCCAAAAACCGAACGTTCAGGATTCAAACCTAAAAACCAATATTAAGGACGAACGACTGCAATCACTAATACTCAATACCGAACGCCCAAGATTACTTCTTGTGGATGCCAATTTAGGGACGAACGCTCAAGTTGAAACCTAGAATACCAATTGATAACGAACGCTCACAATTTGTACAATACGAATACTAAACCAAGTACGAACGTCTAACATCTCTAATTCACTGGATAATATCATTGACGAACGTCTAATATTTAACTAACTCAAGGACGAATGCTGACGCTCGTTATTGGAGGAGGCAAGACCGAACGGTTACTTTGTCCGACTACGAGCACTAGTTGAGCGAACGCTCGTTCTACACGTTATAATTTGGCCGATCACTATTTGGTCGAGTACCAATTGGACGAACGTCCAATTTTGACTCACCAAAATTGGACGTTCGCGCATTCTGCAGAATTCTGCAGAATCGCGCCAGATTCCAGAGGAACCCAGAAACCCCCATTTTCATCCCTTTTCTTCCCAGATTCTACCCAGATTTACAACAAACACATAATATCTCAAAAATCAAGGAAATAAATCAAACTCCCCTTACCTCTTGAAGACTTCCTTGTAAATTTTGGGATCTATCTCCTCCCAGACGTGCAGATCAAGATCTCCTTGCAACCTCAACAGTTCTTCACTTCCTCTCCCAGATCTTGCTGCAAGGACTCCACTCTCACCAGATGCCCAACCCAGATCCTCCTCTCAGCCCTTCTGAAGTTGGTACAGCTTCCCATGGGTGCTCTTTGGACGGCTGGAAACGGGAGAAAGGGTTCCCTCCCTCTGGCTGCTCTCTCTCTCTCTCCCTCTCATGCCAAAATGAATTCCTCACCTTTTGCAAAGCTTCCCCCGTAACAATGCACCTCCAATAATTGCATTCTAATAATGCAAGAGGTGGGTGACCACCATGTCCCCACCACGTCCCTACCACTTCAAAATACAGGTTCTTACAATGGTTACTATTATTCAGAACTATGCAATTTATGAATTTAAGTTCAATCGTTAAATTTGTGTTTAGGATAATGTATTTATTAGTAAAATCTTATATTATTCAAGTTGAAAAAAAAAGTCATAGATTGTACTGAATTCAGATATTATTATAACATTTTATTAAGAATTTTTATTAAAAAATATGTCATTGACCTGCTGTGGATCAATTTTGTTATTTAACATGAGAAGACTCTAAATTAATCACGTGTTTGTCTAATTCTTACAACAAAATAAAATCTATCAACTGTTAACTTTTAAAAATTATAATAATTTTACATTAGTTATCCAAACTTTATCATTTATTACTTTTCTTTACTTTTTTCCATTTTTTCTATATGAAAGACTTTATATGTTATCTAAAAATCCATGAAATCCTTTCAAATGTTATAAATCAATATATTCTTCCATATGTTTTATAGCATTTCATGTTTTTTTTTAATTTGAATTGCTTTTTTCAAATATTTCTTTTTTTGGATTAGAGTATTTCAATTAAATAAAAAACTATAGTGATGTTTATGAAAGAATATTTACATCATAATAAAATAATTACCATATACTTACTTTAACAAAAAAAAAATCTTATTGACATCCATAAAAAAAACATAATTCCACCAATATTAATCAGGAAAAGTCTAAAAAAATTACATGTGAGAAATAATTGTAACTTACATTAACAAATAAATAATTTTAATAATATTAACTAAAAACAAATTCTCACCTAGCATTGGAATTGGCCTGCGGGTTCGCGGATAGGTCCTGACATGAATTTTTTCTCAACTAATAACAAATTTCTTACTCTATGAATTCTTTTTTTTCACATGTAGATGTTAACAATTTTCAAAAATTTCATATATAGTTCAACAGTTTTAGTAAAGTGAAGTGATTAAAATTCTATATTATTACATTCTCATAAAATTTAATAATTATGGATGAAGTAGTTATGACTTTTATATGAATGTGTTGTAAGATGAAAAGAGATGATAAATAAAACACTTTATATTGTGCTTTGCGAGAGAGAAAGAAGCACGAAAAAAAAACGAGAAATGCATAACAGAGAATAAGTGAGGAAGGTTTATTTTAGAATAAAAATTAGGGTTTTGACTTGTTTGCGGATCAACGAACCAGCCAGTCCAGTCCCATCACAATCAGACATATGCGGGTTAGCAAAGCTCAAAACCCTAACTTCTGTTGCGCTTTTTACTATGAACCTATGAGCCAATTCACCTTACTCGTCTCACATTATCACCCTTAACTAGCAATAACAAATAACGAGACATCAAATCAAAACAATCCTAATTGACATCAATTGCAAAAATCATAAGATCTAAACAACTCCAATATTAATAATTATTTATAATTATATTTTACTTTAGTTAGAACATTTTGTTAAATAATTTCAAATCAAAAATATTTTAATTCAAGTTAAATGATTATTATTATAAAAGTTAAATATTTTTTTAGTTCATAAGTTTTAAATATTAAAATTTATTTTTTCTCAAATTTTAATATATCTTTTAGTTTTCAAAATTTGAAAATGAATGAATATAATCTTTAACCTAATTATGTTAAATTTTAACATGTCAAATACGTTTACTAAGTATTAACAATATAAACAAATCAAAATACTAATAAATAATATAAATAATTTAAATGATAACATGAAACACGTAAAAACAATTTAATATAATTAAACTAAAATAATCATGTATATTTATTTTTAAAGTTTAGAAAAAAATTATTAAAATTTTGAAGAGGATGAATATTAGTTTCATGTCAAAATTAAATAACTAAACATAGTTAACCCATATCCCAACTAATGATAAGAAAAATTATAAAATAAAATAATTTCAAAATCATAAAATAATTAAATTATTTTCATAAATTTCTAAATTTGTGATTCCTTAAAGAATCACCAAAACATATTTCGTTATAAAACAATTATTTTCTTGCATAAAAATAAATAACCATTTAATTTAAATATTCTGTTCCAGACACAAACTTTTACCAAGTAAATTTATCAACTACGAAATATCCATTACACAAGCCACATTCAAATACACCTAAACCCAATTTAGTCAAATATATTGTTTTAATATGAAACCCAAATCATTTTAATCTTATTATTATAATTTCAATAAATAAAATTACAAACAATTGGTAATGCAGAAGGAGGATATAGCACTTCTAGAATTTCAGAAACCAATTGAATGTATAACCTTCTAAAGAGTTCAGGATTGAATTGTTATGTAACGTTTCTAATGGAGCCAGTAGTATCCCCTGCTACACTACTTAAGTTTAAAGGATTAATCCCTTTATGTAAAAAAATGCACTTCAGGAGATCTCTATCATCTATCAGATGGAAGAGAGGCCATGATTCCGTCCAAAAGCAAGGTGAAAAGCAACACAAACAAGTTTATTTACAGAAACTAGGAGACACATTGCACAGAATTAGAGTTAACCCCAAGTAACCAAATGAAACTCTATTAAAGTAGCGATGTAGTTGTCGTACATTGAATTCAAAAGACAGAAACCAGTCCTGGAACAACCACCATTAGTCAATGATTTCACTGGCTGAATGGAAGCCTGCAAGAGTATGCAATATAGCTTCCACTGCAGGGATTCTGGCGAGAACACGGTTCTACATCTATCTACCCTCTCAACCAAGTGTTCCTGTAGGATGAATTGTCTCGCAGAGAGGCGTCATGGGGTTTGTACTCCATAACATAGCTGTGAGGAAGCTTCAAGTGACGTTTAATTGAATCTCTCAGGGCCATTACAGCCTGTAATGTGAAAGCAGGAACAATACTAAGAACATGCATGAATGTATAAAGTATAAATAAATAGGTTCAGTTAAAATGCCTACCTGATGGTCAGAAGCATTGCGATTCCAGACACTCAATATATCCTCATTGAAACGAATGCTTAGTACTGCACCGCATATGTTATCCCCATAATCCAATTGGTCACCCACTAAGGCAAGAACCTGCACTTAGTCATGTAATGCCATTAAAAATTAAGTATCCAACTATGCAAGAAATATATATTTGCAATCGATGCTGTAGATCATGAAATCAATTTCTCCAAGAGATTCCAAATTGTAACTTAGCTGGTCAATAGTTTGTCATTAAAATTTACAAAAGTGTAAGGAAAAACCTCAGAGCAATAAAATCATATGTAAACCAAATAAAGGGCATATGGTTTGTTAGGTTGTCCCTACATACTGTATATATTAATGGTGTGGAAAATATACAAAATGTATTTTGGAAAAATTCAAGTAACAAGTAGAATTAATCCAGGCCTAGCTACTCATCATTATTCCACTATAAGAAACATGAATGAAAATTATAAGAGCAACAAAACCAGGAATCCCCACTCCTTGATGCTTCTAAAAGGATTAGGATTCAATATTTCAATCAAGTTCAAAATTGAATTGGCCTTCTATTGAATTCCATTTTGCACATAGGGTAGGCTGAATATCTATGAACCTCCAGAAAAATTGAAGAGCTTAACAGTTATATCACAACAAAAAGGGGACAAACAAAGCAAAAGAAATCATTGAAGGCTGCCATTTTGGTAAATGTAAGCCGAAATTGGTTAACACTATATTCAATATATCAAATCTTCCCCACAAGAAATACATAGGTCTACTGGATCCAATATGTAGTCCATACTGGTGTCATCCCAGAGCTGCAAGAACTAGAGGAACTCACTCTTTGAACTTAGAAAAACAAGTTTTCTTTTTCATTTTCATTATTCAATTTTTAAAAAACAAACTGCTGAGAGAGGCTTCAGAAACATTTCCCTATCCCCAAACAAATTTGTTGAGCTTAAATCTTGGAAACCTCAAGAGAATGCACTGTGAACAACCCTGTGGAATCATGCTTTACAAATGGAGAAAATTTGTAACTCATAAATTGGAATCGAAACCTAGGTTTCTGTTTTCAGTATCAGGTTAAAATAAACAAAAAAGAAATTGAGGTCCATAAATCATTTCAATGAGCAGAATACTTTACAATTTTAAGAGAAATGCTAGCAAGACACAGTCTATTATAGGCTGATATTTATAGGAAATCACAATTATGGTACGTCTCACTTCTTATTTAATGAGTCTCCCACATACTTTTGTAGTTTCCAATAAATTTAATCAAGTGTTAAAACGAGTGTTACTGGCTTGACACTAACATCCCCCTTATTTCAATGGAAAATCTAGACACCATCAACCACAACCAACACTTATAGTATTGAGTGGGATCAACTACATGTATCAAACCATGCCATGAGGATCTATCAAAAACCAAATTTTCAGTGAAACTATTTGATGCAAGTACAAAGTTAAATAATCACTCAATAAATAAAAGATGTTATTATTTCCCACAGTCAATTCAGATATTTTATCAAGATACAAAATACCAGAGATGAAAATATGTGCACTTACCAGGTCCTCCCAAAAACGACCCGAGACAACCTTTTTGAATCGTATAATCCATTTACCACCATTGCAGTTAGCAGAGTCCTGCAGAAAAAATAAATGTTGTGTCACAAAATTAAAACACATCTAACAGACACTTACCCCAGTTTTCCTCCCACACCCTCTCAAAAGAATGGAACAGCTTGTAAATGCTCCATCAGAAAGAAAATGCAACTTCGGCTACGAATTTTAAGTATATACCTCCCATAAAGGGCGAATTCCTTCCTTGAAAAGGTGCAAATCTGTGGGACTAGGCAAAGAAGCAGGCCGGGCAAGATGGCAATAGCAGACCCAAAATCCTTCAACCTATTAACATACAATCACAGAATCACAAAAGTAAGGATATATGTTATGAAGTATGAACTAATATTTAACTAGAACTCTAAACAAAGAGAAGACTCACCGTACTAAATTCAACAATTTTCTTTATGTTGTCCTCATATGAGGTCTGGTTTCGAACTCCAGGTGTTCGACGAGTGTACCAGAAGACAAATTTGTTCTGCACACAAAAATCACCACAAACATAAACTATATCAACAACCAAAAATGTCGAGTAGCACTAAAAGCCTCCAAGAAAGAGAAAGGATAGAGCGAAATAAACATAACTTTGAGACATAATCAACAAGCATGTAAAATTAAGACCCTGAATCAAATTTAAAGTGCAACATTGATATATCTGCTTCAAAGTAGAAGCACCCAACACAGCATCCAATCAACTCCTCCACATTTAGAACTAATAATAAGATTTTTCGATAGCGGTAAGAACGGTTCAGTTGCGAAGAAACAAAAAATTGAAGTGAGGGAGAAAAACCTTCAGAGGGTGAAGACCAGCTTTGAGTTCACGAGATTGTCGTTCTTCGGTTTCTTTGCTGCTTGAATCAAGTGCCGACGCCAATTGAGAAGAAGAATCTAACGTTTGATGAGCGTTTTCGGGGTTATTGGCGCTGTTGTTCTCTGATTCCTTCTTCTCCGCTGTGAAATCCATAATCGCACGCTGCTTCCCAAACCCTAATCCCCTTTTCCCCTTTCTGTGTTCAACGTTGAGGTTCTGAGATCAGATAAATGAACTTCGCTTGGGTTTTTTAAGCTTTATATCTAGCTGCAATTCAGAAATAATTTAACCGTTTTTTTATTTGTGTTTTACTCAATTTTGTTTTACTGGGATAAAAATATTTGTATGGTATATGTCGTAGATTTCATTGTGTTTTGTTTGACGGGTTTATTTTTGTGATATTATTACAAGTTATTAGTAATTATTGGTGAGGATTTTTATTCATTTTTTTTCTGTACTGAATAAATAATTATATGGTATATTTTTTTAGAAAAAGAAATAAAACTTATTTAGTATTTATTTATTTTGAAAAAAAAAATACTTTGTGATTTTATATCTTTTTATAATAAATTATTTGGAATAACTCAGTAGAATAAAAAAATTACATTATTATTTATCTCAATTGTTCTTATTAATATTGTCAAAATGGGTAATCTGATCCGGTCTACAAGGGGTTGGTCACTTAATGAGTCAATCGAATTTGGTTCACTTATTAGCGAGTTGAAAAAATTTGAATTTGGTTGAGTCCAGCACAAGTTGGTAGATTAAACGGGTTGACTCACTGACTGACTTAATTACAAGTTTTTTTTTTCAAATCCAAAAAAAAATACAAAATCTAAAGACAAATCAAAATTAAAAGAAAAAAGTATCATATAATTCAAATGTAATTCAAAATCAGGTACAAAAAGTGAATAAATAAGTTTCTAATATTGATAACTTTTGTGTTACTTATTCCATTTATAAGATTAGAGTCTTGGATGGATAAATTCATAATATTTTGCTCTCTTGAAACATTTTTATCTTTATCTCATCTACAATACAATAAAAAATGTTAAGTAATAATACTGAAACATAAAATAATAAATAATTAAATTAAATTAAGTGGGTTTGTGAGCCAACCCAGCTCACCACGGGTTCAACCCGGGTAAGTCAAGTTCTAAGTAGGCCGAGTTAAAAATTGGTCCCTATAAAAAAATTACATTTTTTCAAATCCAACCCGACCCGAACCCGTGGTGGACCGAGTTGGCCCGCAGGTTCTAACCCATTTTGACAACATTAGTTCTTACCTGATTTGGATTTTGAGTTTGACAAGACACGAGACTGAATCTTGAATTGTGGACCCACTACAGGAAATGCGCGTTTTTCCGACGGCCTTTTACCCACGGCCTAGGAGCCCTCGGTAATGCAGTGGTGAAGTCAATTACCGACGGCTTAGAGGCCTTCGGTAATGTCTTCGAAGAATTTTAAGTTGTTCCCTCTCTACAATTCATTTTCCCACCAGCCTTAGTCTTCGTCCTATTCTTCGTCGCCCAAAACCCTTCCCTCCAACCCTTCCCCTCTACTCCTCCAACGATACCAAAGTCGTAAGCTTGCTCTCCTCTGCCCAAATTGTCAGTAATTCCCCCTCTCCTCTGCCCAAATTTGAGAAATTCCTCCAACGATACTAAAGCCCTAGTCCGTTTTTGGTCACCGTAAGGCGTTCTTTCGCGGAGCTTAGGTCGTTGGTGGCATGGTCTTTCCGGTAGGGTGGTGGGTCGTGCTAGTTGGCGTTTTGCGGTAGTGGTGGTGGGTCATCGAGGTTGGCTTGACGGCAGCGTTGGGGTGATGTGGGCTTGTTAAGTTCGTGGTCGAGGTCTGCAGAGGCTGGCATCTTTGTCCATTTTTCTTTCGAGGTAAGTTTTTTTTCAAAATTGATTTTTTGTTGAGAAGAAATTGTACTTGAATGATGCTTGCTTTCTTTCTTTTTTCCATTCTCATGTTGTTTTGTCTCCGTCATTGTGTGTGGTAGAAATTGTGTTCTTTTTGTGTGGTCTTAGAGTTTCTGGAGGTGCCAACATTCGTTGGATCTTGGTCGTTGAGGATATTTGAATGAATAGATTGTTGGATGCTTAACTGGAAATTGTGATTAAATTGAATTGCTTCCTTGTTTAGACACCACTAGTGTGAGTAACTAACTATTATAGGTGTTGGTTAGTACTAACTCTGTATGTTGCACATTTAAGGTGAGGTTCTGTTGCATTGAGCATGAATTGACTAATGAGACTAACTGAATATGCTATATATGCCTTGGCCATGTTTGAACAAGATCAGTCTTTATCTTTGGTTCATTCTTTTGTCTATTGCGGGTTTTACTTTAGCTTCCTATAGCTTATGCTTGAGATCAATGGAGTAGGGGCTTGGTTTCATCCAATTTATCTTTTTTCCATCCATAAATCCGTTTCATTTTGTAAAAATACGAAGATCTCTTTCCTGGAGCGTGCCACTTCAAATTTCTCAGTTCTTTCATCTAGAAATCCTGGATTAGTCTCTGCATGAAATCTTCTTTTTGTTTTGATCATTTCCACCTGTTGTGATGTCATCATTATAACCCTCTCTTTTTCATTCAATGTGACCTCAAAAAACAAAAGTACTTTTGTCAATCATCTGTTATCAAATCTACTTCTCCACAATTATGTGATATGAAATGTACTTTGAAATCCATTGTTAAAGTTGAGTAATAGCTTCTCTAAGTTCTTGGTCATGGCTTCGAATGGAGAAAAAATCTTGGTAAGAAAAATCAAGTAGTGGTGGTTCTGATACCTTTCCCTGCACAAGGCCATCTCAATCAGCTTTTGCATCTCTCAAACATTATCTCATCACATAACATACCAGTTCATTACGTTTCCACTGTCACTCACATTCGCCAAGCCACACTTGGTCACCGCAATTCCATTTCTAACATTCATTTCCATGTCTTTGATGTTCCAACCTTTGTTTCCCTTTCTCCGAACTTAAACAGTACAAAAACTGATTTCCCGTCTCATCTAATTCCTTCATTCGGGGCCTCCATGCATCTTCCAGAGCCTGTGAAAACTTTTTCAATCCCTATCATCTGAAGCCAAAAGGGTCATAGTCATCTATGACGTCCTCATGGGATCAGTGGTGCAAGATGCCACAACCATGTCAAATGCTGAGAATTACACTATTCACAGCACATATGCTTTTACCAACTTTCTTTATTTTTGGGAGCAAACGGGGAAGCATTCTCTTAATGAAGTCGTCCCGAAATTTCCTTTTATTGAAGGATGTTTTCCCACCAAGTTCATTGATCTCATTACTGAACAACTTGAATTAAGAATGCTATTTTAACAAATTTGAAATCAGAGTTTTTTGTGAGAATAAAGAAGATATTCAAAATCTTCTGCTTCTGCTGCTTGCTTGAAAGCATAAACTCTTGCTTCTAAGGATAAATCATACCTCTGCCGAATTTTACTTAGTTCTTGCTTTGCAACATCAAGTTTTGTAACGATAGAGGCATAACTGTCAACTGCAGTTTCTAACTCTTCTTTTCAAGAACCATTGGTTCCATGAAGATCACCACACTTTTCTTCTTTAAGTTATTTTGCCCGACTTTTTGAAACATCTGTTGATTGTATTGCTGATTCTCTTGATTTGATTTCCACCTTTTATCTACTGCTGCTCTTTATCCATCCTCTTAATAGACTCATTCAGATAAACATTCTCAATGATGTCCAAAATATGCAATATTGGTATTTCCTCTTACTTGGTTCCTTTGTCATGCCCATCACATGAATCAATCTGAAGAGCCCCACACACTTGATGAATAGCCATTTAAGCTTTCTAATTTCATTTAACAAAACCTTTTCTTTGTCTAATATGTTGTCAATGCACAACACACACTCTCTGGTGCACCATCCACTGTACGAACATCAATTCTCTCTCTCTTCCTTCTTCAATTTCATCTGACCACATTGTGTATGCATAATAGTGTGTTTGTATATATGTATCAAAATTTTCAACTGAATCAATAAACTGATGATACCAAATATGAAATTTTAACAACCACATATAGAAATAAACATAATAAATTCACCACCTATGCATGAAAGTAATTGACAGAGCTTCATTAATAATTGCTTGAAGACTTCTTAGAATCTAGTGCAAAACATATAGTCAAAAGATAAATGCTAAATCCTTTGACACCCAAACAACTTTAACATAACCTGGTATACCTGAGAATGGTAGCTTAAATTGTAGTCAATAACTTGCCATTCAAATTTGGAACTTCTGTCTTAAAGATTATCTCAATAATCCTACTTCATCCAACTTATTTCATTTCTTTTATCTTTTAAATTTTGAATTATTTTTGTAATGAATGAACACATTTTCTTATTTGTAATGATTTTTTATTTTAATAATAGAAAATATTTTAGATAAATTGGTATTTAAATTGTGACTATATTAATAATATATATTTATTTCTTTCTAAAATTGGTTGTTATTTAAGAAAATTGTGACTATATTATTAATAATATATATTTGAGTAATTAGTCCAGAAAAATGTTTATACAGAAGATAACAATGAGTAGATACATAAAAGAAGGGGTTAAGGAGAATATGGTTGAAAAGTTGAGGAAGTGGTAAGGGATATAGGGTTAAAGCAAAGACAGTGAGTTCCCACTATGTTGTTCTTTCCAAAGGAAGATTATTAATTGTTTTAAAGTTCTTTTGTGGTTAGGAAGAGGTTTTGTTCTGTTAGTTAAGCAAGCAATCAATGGTGTTTTGGTTGGTTGAAAAGTTATGGAGGGATGACTTTGTTGGTTGATGCAGTGGCCTTGTAGATAAAGCCCAGCTAAATGATATCATGACTTTTGGGTTTAGCTTTATATTTATACAATATAAAGAATAACTTTTAATCACTTCACAAATTTTATTAGCCAGTAAAAAAAAGCTAATATAAATTAATATAGAGTTAGCAATCAAGCTATATATGCCAACTCTATAGCCTGAATATGATACTCTGAATTGAAAGCTTCAGTTATATATATATATATATATATATATATATATTGAAAGGCAACTAGTCTACAGGACTTTGTTTTCTTATTTGGATTTAGTGAAACTAGACATATGTATTCATAAGTAAAAATCTATGTAACCAGAGGAAGAGAAGTGATAACAACTTGTCTGGTTTCATTGCTTTGGCAGAGATTAATTGATGCTTTCTTCATTCTCAAAGAAAGAATGTGACAATCCTTAGTGAAGTGGAGAGTTGGAGCAGAGGAAGAAGAGCTTCAGTTACTCTCCCTACACCAAAAAAATCTGTTTGAACACATTCTTTGGCTAACTGATAATTGATTCTGATTTTTAATTCTCATTAATTATTTGAATTGTATGGTTGTAGAGCTTATGTTATTTTTAATTATTTAAAAGTGTTTATTAGAAATGAAGTTTGATATTGATTGAATGGTTTAAAAGTGTTGTTGAAGTTAACCCAACACCTCACTCTCTTGATACTTCTGACCTGTTAGTAGCACTCTTCAATCTTCCCATTTGAACTTTGTTCACACTTTAGAAAAGTTTAAAAAAGGAAGAAAGAATTAAAAGTAAAGTCTTATGCACCTCATTGGGTCATAGTTTGGTTTATATGAAGATTTTCTTTCTAAACCATCACTTTTTGAGTTAAAATGGAAGTGGAGTAGTGATTTTGAGCTGCTAGCTCTTTATAACTCATTTTAGAGTTTAAACACAAATAAAATCAACAAACAAAGTTGCTTGAACATTGAGCTGTGTGTTTAAATCTCTTCCATACGTGTTTTAGTATCAAACCACCCAACTAGGGACTTTGTCTAGTGCATAATTTTTGTTCAAGCTACTGTTTGATTAATTTCTTTGGCCAAAAGTTGTCCAAATTCAAAGAATTTGGTTTGTTGAATTCTGGTGCAGTATGATAAATTTGTTTGGTGATGTTTTAGTTGGTTATTGTTATTCCTTTTTGGATACTATTAGGTAATGATTAAACTGTTGCTATGGTTATTAAATTAATGGAACAAAGTGTAATGAATAACCTTAAATACACTTCTATTTGATGTCTTAGGTGAGTTTTTAAAGGAATTGTGGCCAGAAGGGGAGGAAGAGAGTCTACAAAGAAGACTTGATCAGGAAAGGATAACAAAGGCGAAGGTATGGTCACCTAAACTGAAATTGCATGATTATATGTGATATGTTATTTTCATTCTTGTTTCATGAATTTTATGTTGTTATAAAATGTTGTGAATGTCCAGTTTCAATGTTAAGTTATGTTGAATGGAGTTTATGATACTGTATACATTGAGTTTTGTCAAACTTTGTTTTGAATTGTTTGAATTTGATTGTCAAATATGTCAGAGTTTATAGACTTAGAACCTAAAACCCAGCTAATTAGAAACTCAAACTACGAAAAGAACCTAGAACTCAAAAATTGACTATAGGAGTTGCCAATTTTGACATTTTTGGTTGCTGGACAGCCCCTTTGAATTCACTAAGACAATATAGTTATACATAATCCAAATCATAAGACATACCTAATTTATATATAAAATCATGATATAGTTATACACTATATAGATTAAAGAAGTCAGTAAAGAAAAAAGAGTTCTCTTTATGTTTACATACAACCAAAATTATTATCTAAAAATAAAAGAATCAACCTTGTTGACTTAACACAATTCATTTTGGTTAGGGAAACATAAAACTAAATTAAACATGTTGCTCACTATGAAACAATTCATTTTCTTGTAAGTTGAAAGTAATACTCACATGAACAAGATTCTTAGAATCTTTCAGCTGTGTCTGTCAATTTAAATTGGTACTTGTTCCAGTGCATTGATTTGGTCTGGAAAGTGATGCCTATCAGCAGCAATTACACTTGTAGGTGATTTGCTCTTGCAGCCTTTTATGATTGAAATAACTCTTTTGTTCTACATTCTGTTTTGCAAGAAAAAATGTCTTATTAAGTGAATGTATTTGTGTGGTGAGTAAGTAAAGATGCATTCAGCTTTGATTTCTCATGATTGTAGACCATGGTTCACTTTAAATTAAGGTTTCATACATGTAACTGTCTTGTCACACTCCTAGGTAACTACTAGAAATAAAAAGCATGTTTAAATATATATAAAAAAAAAGCTTTATGAATTAACCCCCATTTTTTGTTGTTGTTCCTAAAATGGTTAAGTTTGCTTTCAATTGTAGAACCTGCTGGTGCTAAAGTAGTGGACTGTGCTTGTGTGATTGGTCTCTCTGATCTCAAGGTAATGACTAAACTGAATCAATGTTTTTGTAAGTTGTGTTTTAGTAGCTAGTCTTAGAAAATTCCATCTTCTTCTTGACATGCTAAAGTAAAGTTTCATTTCCAAATTCATTACCTTTTTGTCATACTTTGAGTGGTCCCATAATGGTTAGAAAAAAGTGTTGGAAATCCCATGTAAGAACAAAGTATAGTGTATGAGTGTGAGTAAAGTCTCACATTACTGAACTTAGGATTGATTTACCGTTAATCTTACTACTTGATGTAGAAGGATAAAAGTATTGATGTAGAAGGATAAAAGTACCTTAAACTATTTATGGTACTACACACATTCTCAATGGTGCATTATGTCCATTGCTACCAAGCAAGGAATTCTTAATCTTCAGCTAATCTAGAGTTTCAACATACTTTTGAACTCTTTTTAACTTCAAAATTAATTTTTCACTAACATTAGAACTACAAGTGCTTAAACAAATGTAATTTGAGATACAATGATAAACATAATTCAGTAAAATGCATCTCAGTATTTGGCATGACCTGAATTTTCCTCTTTAATTTCACATCCCCTTCAACCATTATACCATCTACTTTAAGCAATTGATTCAGCAATAACTCAATCAGATTAAGCACATCTGTTTGTGCAAATCTTCCACCTTTGTTGATAATTCACTCAAATGTTGATACCTAACCAAATCCAATCACTGATCATTAGCAACCACAACACTATTTTTTCCCTACAAGCCTCTCTACTTCCAAGCTGATTTCTGAGATTGATTTTGTAGCTTTCTCCATCTTAGCATTCTTCCTTCTCTCTAACAACCTCTTCTCTTGACTAATAGGGTCTTCAACTAGCACTATCTTGGATTTATCCTTCACCCCAAACATGTGAAGAAAGGCCTTTGAATCCCTTTCCAGCTATTATTTTGTTTGCCCAAATTCAATTCTGGATTATTAAATTAATGGAATGAAATTTAATGAACAAACCTAACTACAAAAACAATTTAGAACTCAATATTTGGCTATCGAAGTTGCCAATTTCATCATTTTTCCTTGTTGGACAGCCCCTTTGAATTGACAAATTGTGCTCCTTCTCCACTTCCTAAGATGCCACCTTAGTTGAAAAATGTTTGTAAAACTAGACTGCACCTCAAAGTCTTTAGAACACCACTATTTCACACATTAATTAGCACCAAAGCATATCAAAAAGTGGACCAGAAATGTACAAGGACAGCACCAAATTCTGACTTGAATTGGTCAATTTTAAAATGCCTACAAGCTTAAAACTAATAGAAATAGGTGTACAATATAAGTAGGCACTCAAATGGATTCTAAGAAAGGTTCTTCAACAGATGAAGAAAGCAAGAAAAACTTAAACATGTTTTGCTCCAAGCAAAATGGAATTTTATACCAACTTCATCATAACAGCACTTAAATTTTGTCAACTCTACACCAAAAAATTGATCCAAGATTGGTGGTTCTAAAAGTGAATTCGTGCATAAGTGATTCTGACTCTTTGATAATACTTTCAGCAACTTGAATTCATCAATTTAAACTTGTTGAACTATAATTGGGTTCAAAACGAAACTGTATAGCAGATTCACCCTTTTAGTTCCCAATTTCACTAAAAAATGAGGTTTGAATATGCAAATTGCACATACATGAATCTGGCTTCAATTTGAATGCTGTAACAAGTTTAATACAACAATTAGGACTTGTTTAAACTGCCAAATAGCACAAAATCCCTGCTGCACGAAAATAGACACCCAATACAACTTTTTCTTCTTCAAAATGACTACTAAAAATGCAGTAGAATGGTTAGAATTTGCAAACTGCACTAAACTAGCCTACGAAACTTATAAGAAGCTGTCCTAACAAGTTTAGAATGGTAAAACGTAGCTAATTAGAAACTCACACTACAAAAACAACATAAATCTCAAAATTTGGTTACTTAAACCTAAAATTAGACCTAATGTAACCTTATTTTAACTAATGTGATCATCGTAACATGTCTACGAGTAGTGAAATGGACCTAGTAAACTATTCATAAGCAAAGAATTCCATAAACCACAAATTATATTATATATCCATGCTTTTATAAATATTTGATTGCCTAAATTATGTTGATGTCTATATGGTATGTTCATTTACATTGTCTTTCATTTATTAGGCTATAACTTGATTAAGTGAAGTAGTCATTTAAATACCTATGGTACTACACACATTCTCAAAGCAATGAGAAGGGTAAAAATACACTAAACACTTAGAACCTACAAAATATTTGGAAGTACTCTAGACAAGAGAACTTCAGTAGTAATAAGTTGTCTCCTCCAACTTTAATACACAGCCCCTTAGTATGTCTAAGGCATTTCAATACTGAGGACTTCTCTTTGCATGCCCTTATTGAATGCCTATGACCATAGTGTTCAAATTGCCTTCCATGTTCGACTTGAGTAGTAATAGGTTTATTACTTATGTCACATGGAGTGTTGCTGTTTTGGCTAAGTTTTTATTTGTTTGGCTTGTCACAGAACATGGCCCATTTTCCCAACCACCGTGGATGGATGTACGACCGTTGTTATAGTGGAAGGAGAGGTTTAAAGGAATCTTTTGTCATCGGAGTTGAAGAGTTCGTGGAGACGGCCCGACGATATCAATATTATGCCCTTGATGGAGGGATTCGATGTCCATGCATCAAGTGCGAATGTACAAGGATTTTGAAAGATGAAGTCGTCAAAGTTCACCTTTACCAAAAAGGGTTCATGCCTAATTACACGGTTTGGACATTTCATGGTGAAGAAATTCCTTCGACCTCCACTGCAGCTGAAAAACGGCTTGCATCAGGTTCGAATACTATTGTACATACATCTGAGATAGATCAATTTGCCTATATGCAAGAGATGGTCGACAATGCTCTTCGTCACCATGCTGAAGAAGCAGACGATAGTCATGATGAAGAGCCTCTAAATGAAACGACGCAGAGGTTTTACAATTTACTTACAGAGGCAAATCTACCTGTATTTGAAGGTTCATCTGAGTCAAAATTGTCAGTGTGCATTAGACTCATGGCTGGGAAATCTAATTGGAACATTCCCATTCAAGTAGTGGACTTCTATACAAAATTGATGTTAGATTTGACACCACCAAACAATTTCATGCCGAAGAATTATTACCAAGCCAAAAAATGTGTTTCAAAGTTGGGATTGGATGTCAAGAAGATTGATTGTTGTGTTAATGGATGTATGTTATTCTATGACAATGACAATGGCAAAAATGATGCATTGTTGGTTGAATGCAAGTTTTGTGGCTCACCTCGATATCATACAATGCATGCTGGACGGAGGCAAAAAAAACCAATTCCCTTAAAGTCCATGTTCTACTTGCCTATAATTCCAAGATTACAAAGATTGTTTACTTCAATGCAAACATCAGAACACATGACATGGCATGATGGTAACAAAACTCCGGGATTTTTGCGTCATCCTTCTGATGGTGAAGCTTGGAAGCACTTCAATCGTAAACATCCATCCTTTGCTAGTGAACCACGTAACGTCAGACTTGGTCTATGCTCTGATGGGTTTACCCCGTACATTCAGGCATCTGCATCACCATATTCATGCTGGCCCGTGATAGTTACCCCATACAATCTACCACCTGAGATGTGTATGACAAAGCCTTACATGTTTTTATCGTGTATAATACCAGGTCCATCTAATCCCAAATCATTGATTGATGTTTATTTGGAGTCTTTGATTGATGATTTGAAGAAGTTATGGAATGGTGTTTGGACGTATGACGTTTCAAGGAAGCAAAATTTCCTTATGAGGGCAGCCTTGATGTGGACTATTAATGACTTCCCAGCGTACGACATGTTCTCTGGTTGGAGCACGCATGGTCGATTAGCTTGTCCACATTGCATGGAACATACAAAGTCATTCCAATTGAGTTATGGTCGGAAAAGTAGTTGGTTTGACTGGCATTAACGGTTCTTGCCCATTGATCACCCCTTTAGAAGAAACAAAAAGGCATTTTGCAAAGGGCAAGTTGAAACGGATATGCCCCCACCAAAGTTGACTGGATCACACGTTTGGAGAAGAGTGAAAGACTATCCAAAAGTCACTGAATGTGGTCAGAATAGGATAGAAGGGTTTGGAGAATGGCATAATTGGACTAAAAGAAGCATATTCTGGGAACTTCCCTATTGGAAAGACAACTTGCTAAGACACAACCTCGATGTCATGCACACCGAAAAAAATTTCTTTGACAATGTCTTCAACACAGTTATGAATGTTATAGGTAAGACAAAAGATAATGAGAAAGCAAGAAAAGATTTACCTTTGTATTGTGGACGAAAAGACTTAGAGTTGAAGGCGCAAGGTAACGACCGATTCTTTAAACCAAAAGCAAATTACACCATGTCAAAAGACGAGGCAAGAATATTGTGTGGATGGATCAAGGAGCTTAGAATGCCAGATGGATATGCTTCTAACTTGTCCAGATGTGCCAATGTTCAGAACGGTACTATTCAAGGGTTGAAGAGTCATGATTGTCATGTATTCATGGAGACTTTCATCCCTCTTGCGTTCAGTTGTTTGCCAATGCACGTGTTAAATCCACTGATAGAAATCAGTAACTTCTTTAAAGATTTGTGTTGCACGACACTAAAGGAGAATTCCCTTAAAAAGATGGATGAAAATATCCCAATTATTCTCTGCAAATTAGAAAGAATATTCCCTCCTGCATTCTTTGATTCAATGGAGCATATTCCAATTCATCTTGCATATGAAGCTTGGCTTGGGGGACCTGTGCAATACAGGTGGATGTATCCATTTGAAAGGTTTATGGGAGAATCCAAACGTTCAGTTAAAAATAAAGCTAGAGTAGAAGGCTCAATTTGTGCAGCTTACTTGCACAGAGAGACAACGTATTTTTGTTCACATTATTTCAAAAACTTCATGTTGTCCCCCACTCATGTCAGAAATGAAATGCAATGGCAAGTTGAACCACGTGAAGGTGCATTATCAGTTTTCCGACAATCAGGCCGTCACGCAGGGAAAGAATTCACTCATTGGTTAACTGATGTTGAATTCAACTCTGCTCATGTCCATGTCTTGATCAATTGCAGTGAAGTAAAGTCGTACCTTGAGTATGTCATCATCCATCTCTTATCTTTCAAACGGTTTAATTGTTATACACTAATGAATTTCATTTGTACCAGCTCATTTGTTGTGGCTGAGCAAGTCGCAGAAGGAAATACTTCTGCTAGAATACACTCAGAGTTTCCCCATTGGTTTAGAGCAAGGTTAATTTGACTATTGCTTTTATAATTTTGTTAGTACCTTTGTAGGTTTTTAATCAGGCATTAACTCCCACGGTTCAAGAGTTAAGACATCTCTCGAATTGGCCAATGAGATGTGTCAAAGAATGACACACTTACTTCACCAATGGTTACAAATTCCATACACATGAATGGTCTAAAGGAAAGAAAACATCAAATTGTGGTGTGTATGTGAAGGGCCTAACAGAGGGTTGTTATGATGATTTCTATGGCATCATTCATAAAATATATGAGTTAGAGTACAACAGCACTACTTCTCCAAACAGAGTAGTACTTTTTTATTGTGAATGGTTTGATCCTTCTAGAGCTGGTACTAGAGTCGATCCACGCTTTAATATTTTCGAACTCAACCAGAGATTAAGATATGGACCGTTTGATCCTTTCATTCTACCAACTAATGTCAGACAGGTTTATTATGTGCTATATCCATCATTCCGCAATATTGACAAGTGTGGTTGGGCCGTAGCAATACAAACCAAGCCTAGAGGTCGCATTGACTCAAATGAGGTTGAGGAAGATGTTGCCTACCAACTTGACCAAATGTCACAACCACAAGAAATTATTGAAGTTGAACGTATAACCGCATTGGTCGACCCTGATGGTGATGGAGATGAATTAGAAGCAATAATACAAGGTGATGAAGAACAAGAAGAAGAGGAAGAAGAAGAAGAAGAAGAAGAAGAAGAAGAAGATGATGATGATGATGATGATGATGACGACAACGAAGAAGAAGAAGAAGATGATGATGATAAAGACGATGATGAAAAAGAAGATGAAGATGAAGATCATGATGACGACGATTGAATGTTGGACATCTATTGTAGCAAATTGAACTATCATTTGAATAGAGTTATCTAAAATACCATCTTAAAAGTTGTATGCAATTATTTATACCTTGACTTTAAAAACCATTGATCCTTCGTTATTCATTTCTATTTTTTCGCTTTATTTGTAACCATTTCAATGCAGTAATGACATGACAAGGTTCAGAACGTCCTGATAAAGAAAAGGAGGTAGCAAGGCCTAGAAAGAGGCAACAGCAGACACCAAAGTATGTACTTAGGGTGCCTGCTAGACTACCTACAACTGCTGCCGGCAGTACATCATCTATGGGGCCTCCTCCTACCCCTACAATACAACCTCCTACACCTGCAGTAGACCCTACTCCTACCTCTGCAATACACCCTTATTCTACCCCTGTAGTACACCCTTCTACTACCCCTGCAACAGACCCTCATCCTCCTCATGTGATTATAACCCACACTCCTCCCCCTATGGTTATTACCCCCACTCCTGTCCCTGACCCTACTTCTATACCTTCCTCATCTGTTATACCGCCTTCTGAGACTGTCACACCATCTGCTGATCAAGATTCAAGTGGTGATGGTGAAGGTCTTGACCCGCCCCTCCATGATCGACCATGGATTGAGCCGTATGGTAAAGGGTAAGTTTTTAATCTCTTGATATAATTTGATGTTTAAACCCTATTGTAATTCATTACACTTTTATTATGCAGGTTTATTCCATCTAGGGTTGCTTCCCAGGCCATCACACGTTCAATTAAGCAACAGTTTTTAAGTCCATGGCCTACTTGGGGAGCAATACCTGATGACGACAAAAAGCCATTCTGGGAGCGCTTTCAGGTGAACAATCCATTAAACTAATTGTCCCTCTTATTTTAGTATGTTCTGTAATCAATGTTTGTTCTTTTTAATGTTACAGATGAAGGTGCAGTGGAAACCTGAACATGAAAGTCAGATACATAGAAATTTCCACATGAAAGCAACTCATCGGCTGTCACAGATGTTTAGGGATGCCCGCAATGCAGAACAGCGCCCTTACTGGCTGGGTGAACAAATTTGGAACTCTTTACTGGCTCATTGGAATACAGTAGAGTTTCGCAATAAGTGTGCCAAAGCCCAGATGAACAGAGCATCTGAAAGGGGTGACACCCTGCATACTGGTGGGTCGATCACCATTCATGAGCATGCCATTCGTATGGTATAATTTCATTACATAACTTTTTCTTTCATATATAAGTTATGTATTTATTTCATACGTACACTTCTAATTCTAAATTATGTTACAGGCACAAGCTCTAGGACGGGCGGTCCATGTTGATGAGGTCTTTGCACAGACTCATGTAAGGAAGGGCACTAATCAATTCGTTGATGAAAGATCTCGGAAGACTCATGTAAGCAAATAACACTATTACTATTACTAATTTTTCATTTATGTTATTCTATCATTCCCTAACATTGCTTTTAATGTTTCAACAGGAAGAATTTTCTACGAGACTTTCACAGGTTAGATCTGAACATGAGTCAGCTCCTACACCGGATGATGCTAGTAATGCAGAAGATGACATCCGTAGGACACAATGCTGGATCGACATCGTTGGTGGGAAGAAAAAGGGACGAGTGTACGGTGCAGGACAACTTGCTGCAAACTATACAGCATCGAGAGGAGGTACTCTGAGCACCAACCTTCTTCTTCCACCACTACTCCTGACGAGGTCGTTCTCCGCCTCACGCAGGTACTGTAGCAACGTGACCAGGAAATCACTGATTTGAGAGCAGAGTTTACAAACTTTAAGGCCCTGGTCATGAGAGTGTTGCCTGGTACTTCACAGGATGAATTCAATATCCCTCCGACCCAGCCACAACCCTCCTCGTCACCCGTTGTCCCTCAGCAGCCCACAGTAGTCCAACCCTCATCAGTCCAACCCACAACAGTCCAACCATCTATACCGAAGCAGGATGATGAAGATCATTCTGATGATAACTATGTACAATATTGAATTCATTTTGTTATTAGTTGTTATAGAAACAATTGGATATTACAACATTTGGAGTTTACATCATTTGGATGTTATATCAGTTGGATGATTTGGATGTTAGAACATCATTATGTTACATTGTTATATGTTATTAATATAAATACATGTTCTATGCATTAATGGATGTTCTATGGATTAATGGATGTTGTATGGATATTGATCATATGATTGCATCTTTGAGATGCACATTATGCAGGTCTGTATGTGCTTGAAAACTGTTATGCAGGTCTGTTTATATTGTTGGTATCATAAGAAATACAATTGTCTTTTACATTTCCCTCCAACTTACCGAAGGCTTTTGCCCTTCGCTAAATACCCACGTTTGGTAATTACCGAAGGCTTTTGCCCTTTGGAAATTACCGAAGGCCTTTGCCCTTCGGAAATTACCGAAGGCTTTTGCCCTTCGGAAATTATCGAAGGTTTTTGCCCTTCGAAAATTACCGAAGGCTTCTGACCCTCGGTATTACCGAAGGCTTCCTCCTTCGGAAATTACCGAAGGCTTTTGCCCTTCGGACATTACCGAGGGCTTTTGGCCTTCGGTAATTTCCGAAGGGCAAAGACCCTCGGTAAATGTTAGCGACAAGGGATTTACCGAGGGCTTTGTGGCCGTCGATAAGCCGTTTGTAATTACCTATTACCGACGGTTTGGGGCTATTTCCGAGGGCTTCTGGCCTTCGGTAATGCCCTTCTTTTTTGTAGTGACCTTGAAAAAAACCTTCTTGAATCAAACATACCAATTGCAAGTAATGAAGAATACTTAAGGGAAACACTAGAAGAAATATACCTTGATGAGAATCTTATCCCTTAACCTGATGATGTTTACAAAACTTATCAAACACCAAGAGGACTATCTTAGAAAGCATCCACTACTACAAAATTATACATAGACAACGCTTTTTTTTCTCATACTTAAGGGAAACACTAGAAGAAATATACCTTGATGAGAATCCTATCCCTCAACTTGATGATGCTTACAAAAGTTATCGAACACCAAGAAGACTGTCTTAGAAAGCATCCACTACTACAAAATTGTACATAGACAACGTTTTTTTTTTCTCATAGACAACGCTTTTTAGGCATTGTCTATTTGAGCATTGTCTATTAATAGATCACGCTTCTAAAGAAGCGATATCTATTGACAACCACCAATAAACATTGCTTATTTGAAAAAAGTGTCCCAATAGACAATGCTTATTTGAAAAAACTTGTCTATTAACAGACACCAATAGACAATGTTTATTTGAAAAAGCGTTGTCTACTTAGAGCCACTAATAGACAATGCTTTTTCAAATAAGCGTTGCCTATTGGTCTGAATATTTTTTTTTTAAAATAATTTATTTAATTTCTTAATAGACAACACTTTTTCAAACAAACACTATCTATTGGTTCAATTTTTTTTATTTAAAATAATTTATTTAATTTTTCAATAGACACCATTTTTTTCAAAAAAAACATTATGTATTGGTTCCAATGTTTACAGAAAACATGAAATATTAAGAAAAATATGAAAACAACAAATATCACAAAAAGAAGGTTTGCTACCTCAGTGTATCAATAAAATATTATTATTAGTACAATATTCTTAAATACATCAAAATAAACAAAACATATGAAAACAAAAAAACAATAAATAACAAAGCTAATAGATATAGCTTTCTAACATGTTTTCAATAAGTCACTATTTTTTAAAATGTTGGTAGTTAGACATAACTCCGTACGTTGCATAATTCCATCAAAAATGTAGTTTAAACCACTCAAAATCTAGCATGTATCATGACTTCATTAGTGAACTCACTCCTACTACAACAAAGAAAAATAATAAAAAATTAGTCAATTAAAATTCTACTACATATTAATTATATAGACAATCAAGATCCATAGCTTTTATACACACATAGTAAAGATAAATGCAAACTATACTTAGTAAATAATAAGAATAAATGGGGAAAAACAAAAGCAACAAGAAAGCATGATAAAAGATTCATATAAAAAACTATGGAAACATCAGAAGTTCAATAGATAAAATTCCAACTAATTATTCCACACTTCTATATAGGAAGAACTCTTTCTTAAGAACAACTATATGAATAATGACAACAAACTAGGGCTTGATATATATGTTGTCTTTTTTAGCATTCATAACTAATGAACACATCTTCTTTCTAGAGTTTCATCTAAACAATCAACAGTTACAAGATTTAACTTTGATTGAGATAGAAAAATTATTACAATCATATAGAAAAAGTTTGAAAGACCTCCCTTCCTTATGCTAACAACTTTACTATATCTCAAACAGGAAACAATAAGATATATGCAGAATTGGATTATGACATAGTTCATGAACATTTAAATTTTCAATCAAACTTCAACTCCATGACTGGTAAGTTGTTTTAATATGGAGCAATACAAAATTTTTTTATCAACACTCTATTGATATGTGATTAATTTTATAAACGAGTAGAAATAAATCTTTCAAAACGTAAGAGGTTGTCAATTACAACAAAGGAGGAATGTTCTTTTTAAATGGATATGGAGGCATGAGAAAAACATTCATTTGAAAAACACTATCGTTTACTCTAGGATCCAAGAGAAAAATTGTCTTGATTGTTGCATCAAGTGGAATAACTTCTCTTTTGCTACTAAGTGGAAGAACAACTCATTCAAAATTTAAAATCCTAATGCTTACTAGAGAAAACTTAATTTGTAACATTTTCCAAGGATCTAAGTTGTCACAATTATTAAAACAGGTTAATTTAATCATCTAGGAAGAAGTACCAATGACATACAAATTTTGTTTTAAAGTACTTGATTGAACTTTAAATGACATAATGAAAATAAAAAACAAATATGACAATTTTTGGTGGAAATGTTATTGTGTTTGGTGGAGATTTCAGCAAAATACTCCCAATTGTTCTAAGAGGAATAAGATCAGATATTGTTCATGATACTGTTAATTCTTCTTACCTTTGAAATCATTATCATATGTTAAACAATATACATTTATCACAACCTAAAACAACTAAGACAACAAAAATTAAAAATTTTGCTAATTGGATAGTCAAAGTTGAAGATGGTAATTAGCTTAACCAAATGATAGTTTAGTAAAAATTGACATTCCACCATAAATTTTTATCTTGAATTTTAATAATCCCATTAAATCTATTGTCAACAACACATACCCCTAACAAAAAATTACTTAAATGACAACTACGTGTAATCTAGATCAATTTTGGCTAACAAAATATAAATTATGAATGAGATTAATGAATATATTTTGTCCTTAACACTAGGTATGCTCTTCATATTAACATCACTTATTTAAACATATGAATAATAATATATATACTTACTCAATATACAGTTATAGGTGAACACAAAGAATGCTTCAATTCTGATAGCATTGTCGACACGGAAGAAATGATATGATTGATGCACGTAACCAAATTACCCAAAAATTTCTAAATACATTGAATACATCAAGTCTACCAAATCATAACATTAAACTCAATACTAATGCACCAATTATGCTTTTTTTGAGGAACTTGGACTAGGTTGAGAGATTATGTAATGACAATATATTAGTAGCAAGTAGACTAACCAAGCATGTTATTGGAGCAAAGATAATTATAAAAAATAAAAGAGTTCATGAGATATATATACCTCAAATGTCAAATGTCTTTGTCACCATCATCATAGTCCCTGTGGCTTTTCAAGTTTATCAAAAGACAATTCTAGTTATTCTGTCATATACGATGACGATAAACAAATTCCAAGAAAAATCTCTAACATCATAACATCAGTAGGATTGTACCTTCCAACACCACTTTTTAGTCATCATGACTAACTATATGTTGCACTATCTAAAGTTCAAACCAAAACTAGAATGAAGATACTAATTCATGACAATCAAAAGAAACCTTTAAATTCTACAACCACGGTAGTTTTCAAAGAAGTTTTCCAGAATCTATACTACGCACCTAAGTTTCATGTAACCTCTGTTATGCCATTCTAAAGTGAACAAAACAAATCTCAAACGAATGTTCCTATTTTCATTTCTTCATTTATGCATATAAAAAAAATAAAAATAATATATATATATATATATATATATATATATATATTCATTTATAAAGTTAATGCTTAGATATACAATCTACCATTGTTATATAAGGACAAAAGCCACAAATTTAATTATATCGGATTAACTACGAACTACAATACATATTAATAAATTCTTTCGCAATACTTAAACTCAACCACTTCAAATTATGGTTGTTATTACCAATACTATTAAAGAGATATATACAATTAACTACCACGATTCTATCATATCGATCAATCTTTCATATAACTAAATTAAACAAAATTTCAAATTCAAAAACAGATCTAAATTTTCCAAGTAATGCATTAAAAAACAAACTTATAATAAAACATCAAGCTCTCCTCGTATCTCCTCGACAAGTTTGGTCTTCCATCAAAAGCTACATCCATAACATTATAACTACACGACAATCATTAAATTTAAGCCATCTAGGTGCACCTTAATGACCAACACAAATCTAGACACATACTACACTTATATATGGGCTTTCGTGACTGCACCACACTAATTTCTCTTTGCACCCTTCCTATATTGAATTTATCTTTCAATTTCAAAATTTTCAATCATAATTAATAACTGACCAAATGATTTTGAAATAACAATTTTCATTCACAGTCAAATACTTATTTCTACATTATTGTTACTGAAAACTTCAAATTTTAAAACTAAACTTTAATATGATTACATTGTACCATATTTATAATCACTATTTTAAATTGATATATTTAATTACTAAATCTAAACTATGTAAAATTAAATAATATTTATTTTATTGTCATTTTAAAGACCATATTTATATTTAGGGTTAAATATGTTTTTAGTCCCTCAACTATCAAGCGATTTTGTTTTTCGTCCCTCTTTCAAACTTTGTATGCTTTGATCCCTCTTCTTAAGGAAACCATAATTTTTGGTTCTCCAAAACAAACGGCGTTAAAAATCAGGTGACACGTGGGATGACATGTATCCTTTCTAACATTTGGCACGTGTGTTTACATTTTAAATGACATGTGTTCAGTGATTAAATCAGATGATGGAGATTACGGTTTTTATACTTACTAAGTTGGGATCTTCTTATGTGAATCAAAATTGGGGTTGATAACTTTGTTTTAATGTTGAACCTAAGTCCGATTAGGGTTGGGGTTCCATCAATTTGGTTTGGCGATTGTTGTGGCTCCAGTGTTCGTTTGCATTGTGTGTGAAAGAAAGGCGATTCCAAGAAGGTAATTTTGTTCTTTTTGTTTTCGTTTAGTGTGACTCCATTGCTTGTTGTGCATTGTGTGAGTAAAATTTTCATTTTACAATGTAGGATTAGCAATGGTTTTTGATGTTTCTCTGCATCACATGGGGATGTTTGTTTAACCCTCGACAAGTGTAACCGAATCGTATCAAGTAATAAAATTGGTAAGACCAAGTATCGTTCTCCCAAAGGACTCACGGCCTAGACAGTTATGTGATTTGTTGATTATCTAAGACTTGTAAAATCAATTCTTTGAGATTTTAAATACAAATTACTAAAAAGTAAATATGAATGCATGTATTGATCAATGGAAAAGAAGAAGCAAAACACGTGAATTGAAATATATTATGAATATGTTGTTGGGGTTTATCAATTTCATCCTATCCACTCTCATGTATTCAAGAATTCATCTTTCTTCATTAATGTTAATGCCACTCTCTAAATTACCTTAAACTCGATGTCTCGGCGAAGAAAGCCTAATCATAATCACTAGTTTACAATGTCTTGTCACCCTAGCAATTATTCATGCATTATAAAACACAAAAGCTTAAAGGCAAGCAACCATCATATTCCTATGTCTAGGTTTATACTACTATTGGGAGAGATTCTCTAGATCTAGAAGTCCCCGTATGTGTCCATATCGACAAAATCAATTATCATGCTATGAATGAGTTAAACAATGCAAGCATTAAGCAAAGGAGAAAAACCCTAACAATTAATGAAAGAAAGCATATACATTAAAGAACAAATTCAATACATGAGAGTTTGAAAAAGATTACATTGATTCCCCAACAACAAAAGAAGTTTAGTTCACCATATTCATGGTGAAACTAGATGAAATGCAATGAAAGAGTGAAAGATAAAACCCTAGAAAGGTGAGAAAGGAGTTGTAACATCCAAAATCCTCCTCCAAGGGGTGAAAGAGTGTGTTTCTGCTTCATTCTAGCCAAAGATACTAACCCTAGGAAGACTAAAGCCTTATATAGACTTCTAAATATTACAGAAAAATAAGTCCAAGCCCATAAGAATGTCGCTCAACGGTAAGTGCGTGACTTCTATTCTGCCCATCAGCTACAGTTTTGCCCCTCAACGGTGACTGCGGGTCTTCAAAGTGTCGTTCAGCGGTAAATGGCGCTGAGCGGTACTTGCGGCTTCTTCCTTTTATGCACTTTTTCTTACTTTTCTGAATCCAACTCCTAGCTCCTTCACTTCTTTCACTCAATTCATCTTAAAACCTGCAAAAAACAAAGAAATCAAGCATAAAACCTGTCCAACTCTCTTATTTTCAAAACTTCAACAAAAACATGATTCCAAGCTAGTTTCTAAGTCATAAAGGTTGTCTTTAAGGTCAAATTTAATTATAAAAATAACAATTTTTCAACTGTTATCACAACCCCAAACTTAGAACTTTGTTTGTCCTCAAGCAAACAAGATGTAACTCAATCTTCCACCAATCCATACAATGGTTCACCACATTCAAAACTTCTTTTCTCAAGACAAGTAAATACTCAAATCAGCTCCTCACAAAGAATTTGGTTAAGATGCACACATGCTTTAGTGTTCACATAATCCCATAATATCCAACAAATGCTATTCTCATGAATGATCAATCAACTAAGCATAGATGAAATTATGTGCTCATGGAATTTGTCCTCACCAAAAAAAGTGTTTCACTCAAACACACAAGTGTATAAGAGGTCACTCGTTCACTCTACTATCACAATGTCACATGAATTAACATTGCCTTTCATTTAACCACAATCAAAAACACTTACAAGTAAGCATCATCACAAGGACTTTTCTATGGCTTATTATTTTGCTGGGCTAACAAGAAAATTGGTTTTTCTGGATCACAAAATCCTTGAGTTAAGTGAATCATCACAACCATTCTTACTTATTCCCAACTTTCTTTTGCATTGAGCCTTTCTTTTTCTTTCTTTTCTTTCCTTTTTCTTTTGATTTTCACATGCTTAGCTCTTGGCTCAATGCTTGTTATTTTCCCTTTCTAGACTTCCCAACAACCCCAAACTTGAAAATTTATCAATACCATAAAGTATTCTCAACTTAACTCAAGGTAAAGCTTTTCAAAAAGGGTTTTCAAATCATGTTCAAAGCTAAAGGTTCAAAGGATAGAGCACATAGTGTTCTCTTTTAGTGGGCTAAAATCATGTATTTTGGCTAAAAAAGGTTAACAACAAATGACCTTGATCATAAGACACATACAAGCAAGTGATTTAATCATAGAAAACCTGGGCAAAGTCATTCATGCTTTCAAAGTAATAGCACTCACTCATCAAAAACTCTGGAGCTTAAAACCTCACATATAAGCTCATTCTCATTCCACATTCACATCCTGCTTAGCATCATAACCACAATCACAACATCATGCATTTGTTCACAAAGCTTGTGAACCATCACCTGTATCTCAACATATAATGTGCACATTCTCAACATCAATCAATATTAAAGCATCATCAAGCATTACTTATCACACAAAATTCACAAGTAAACCATCATAACAAACACAGTTTCAAATTGAGTACATTGATGACAAATTTATGAACACCGAAAAACGGCGCCACAAACTTGTTTAACAATCGGCAAGTGTGACCGAATCGTATCAAGTAATAAAACAAGGTAAGACCAAGTATCGTTTTCCCAAAGGACTCACGGCCTAGTTTAGTTATATGATTTGTTGATTATTTAAGACTTAAGAACAAATTGATTGTAGGTTTAAATGCAAAAGACAATAATTAAATATGTATGCATGAATTTGATCAATGGAGAGAAACAGAATACAAACACTTCAATGAATTAGATGGATGAGTATGTTGTTGGGGTTATCAATTTCATCTTATCCACTCTCATATACTTTAGGAATTCATCAATCTTTTCATCAATGTTAATGCCACTCTCTAAATTACCTTGTCAAGAAGGCCTATCCTTAATTACGAGTTCATACAATTCCTAGCATTCCTAGTAATTAGTTCTGAAGTTCAGGAGCTTAAAGGCAACGAATATGCTATTGGGAGAAATTCCTCGGATCTAGATTTCCCCGTACGTTCCCATATCGACAAAATCAATAATCATAGCAATGAATGAGTTAAACAAAGCAAGCATTATGCAAAGAGGAAAAACCCTAACTAAAGATGAAAGAAAGCATATATCTTAATATAAGACGTTAAAACAAATTCCATATATGAGAGTTTCACAAGACTACATTGATTCCCCAACAACAATACAAGGTTTAGTTCACCATACTCATGGTGAAACTAGATGAACAATAATGAATGAAAGAAAGAAAGAACCCTAGAAAGATGAGGAGGTAGCCTGAGCCTCCAAGATCTTCCTTCAACGGGTGGAAAAGTGAGTGTTTGCTTCGTCTCAGCTAAAGATACAAACCCTAGGACGTCCTAAAGCTTATATACTATTCTAAAATTACAGAAAATTAGGCCCAAGCCCAAAAATAGTGCCGCTCAGCGGTAAGTGCGTGAGTTGTTTTTCTCCCCTCAGCGGCCTTTTCACCCCTCAGCGGAGCCAACGTGACTGCCTGAGTGCCGCTCAGCGGTAAACTGCCGCTGAGCGGCAGTTGCAGCTTCTCCTTTTGCACTTTTTGATGTCTTTTCTAATTCCATCTCTATCCTTCTTCACTTCTTTCACCAAATTCACCTTAAAACCTGCATAAAAAACACTGAAATCAAGCATAAACCTGTCCAGCTCTCTTATTTCTAAAAATATGACCAAAAGCATGATTTCAAGCTAGTTTCTAAGTGTTAAAGGTTGCTTTTAGTATCAATTTTAAGCATGAAAATAACAGTTTTTCAACTGTTATCATACATCAAACCCTATTTTACTAATAGAAGCAAATAAGTTCAATAGTTCAAAACAAAAGATAGAAAAGATCTTGTTCCAGTGCTGATAGCATCCATAAGTAAATGTTATCTCAGCTCCTCATCAACCTGTGCTGTCATCTATATCTTCCTCATCTTCATCATCCTCAACATCTTAAAATGCGTCCTCCTCCTCATCATCTTCATCATCCTCCATAGCTGAAACTTTAGCTGCTCCAACTCTACTGCCCTGGGCTTGCTCCTCTGGCCATGCCACCACGTTATGAAACTCATCCATGGTCCACCTGTGTGCTGGGGGTGTATCATACATCTCAATAATCATCTCAGTTGTGGCCACCTGCCCTCTGTAGACGGATTGCATATTGGCATCCATAAGAGACACATACATGTCCCTCATCTGAAATGGCTCTACCTCATGAGTCTTTGCAGATGCCTGACCCTGTGCTGGTCCTCTCCCTCTGTGAGGACGGCGTGATGGAACTGGCTGAGCTGTCTCCTCACCTCCGCAGTACTGTCTGTAGTAGGCCTCATCAATAGCTTTCCTCGACCTTTCAAACGGTGGGGCAGAAGTATTCACCCCAGCTACCTCACACAGGTGCATAATCAAGGAGGGATGTCCCCAAGGTGCCTTGTTGTTCATAGTGTTGGCACACGCCTGTATCTCATTGGCTATCACCTGGCCAATGTTAATGCTCATATCTCTGAGCACACAATATAGAAGAAGTGCCCTACTGACAGTTATGTCTGAAACATGGGAGCATGGCTGAATGTTGGTATGAGAGAATGTCATCTAATACTTTGCTAGAGGAGTTAAATCAGTCCACCTAATGTTCACCACTGCACCATTTCTGTTCCTCTAGAAGTGTCCTCCAGATACACATAAAACACTTTCCACATCATCAAAATTAGTTCCTTCCTCCATGTAGAGAGCGAACCGGCATTGCTCACCAACCCATTCAGTATCTAAAAATCTGTTGATTGAATCAGGATCATACCGAATGGCGTGGCCTCTAACATAGCTCAAGTAATCTTTAGTAGAATGATCAGCTAACCTCCTTGCATTGGTGTAAAATTCTTTCACCACTACTATGTTAGCTGATGACAGATTTATGAGCACCAAAATATGATGTCACAAACTTGTTTTACAATCGGCAAGTATGACCGAATCGTTCAAGTAATAAACTTGGTAAGACCAAGTATCGTTCTCCCAAAGGACTCACGGCCTAGTTTAGTTATGTGATTTGTTGATTATTTAAGACTTTAGAACGAAATAATTGGATTTTTATATGCAAAAGACGAAAATAAACATGAATGCATGAGGTTGATCAATGGCTAAAGCAAAGTACAAACACTTTCAATGGAATATATGGATGAATATGTTGTTGGGGTATCAATTTCATCTTATCCACTCTCATATATTTTAGGAATTCAACATTCAATTCATCATTGTTAATGCCACTCTCTAAATTACCTTTCAAAGAAGGCTTAGTTCATACGATTCCTAGCATTCCTAATAATTAGTTTATTTAGCACAGGAGCTTAAGGCAACCAATATACTTATTGGGAGAAATTCCCCAGATCTAGACTTCCCCGTACGTTTCCGTATCGACAAAACCAATAATCATGCATTGAATGAGTTAAACAAAGCAAGCCTTGAGCAAAGAGGAAAAACCCTAACTAATGATGAAAGAAAGCATAAGTCTTAGATTAAGATGCAAGCACAAATTCCATATATGAGAGCTTCAAAAGATTACATTGATTCCCCAACAGACATACAAGGTTTAGTTCACCATATTCATGGTGAACCTAGATGAACAATAATGAAAGAATGTAAGATAAAACCCTAGAAAGGTGAAGAGGTAGCCTGAGCATCCAAGATCCTCCTTCAAAGGGGTGGAAGAGAGAGTATTTGCTTCGTCCCAGCCAAAGATACAAACCCTCGGAAACCCTAAAGCTTATATACTATTCGTAAATTACAGAAAATTAGGCCCAAGCCCAAAAATAGTGCCGCTCAGCGGTAAACTACCGCTCAGCGGTAAGTGCGTCAGCTCGGTTCTTCCCCTCAGCGGCCATTTTGCCCCTCAGCGGTCCTCCCATGAGCTCCTGAGTGCCGCTCAGCGGTAAACTACCGCTGAGCGGTACTTGCGGCTTCTCCTTTTGCACTTTTTGGTGTCTTTTCTGATTTCATCTCTCTCCTTCTTCACTTCTTTCACTAAATTCACCTTAAAACCTGCACAAAAACACTGAATCAAGCATAAACCTGTCCAGCTCTCTTATTTCTGAAAATATGAATAAAAGCATGATTTCAAGCTAGTTTCTAAGTCTAAAGGTTGCTTTTAGTATCAATTTTAAGCATGAAAATAACAGTTTTTCAACTGTTATCACAACCCCAAACTTAGAACTTTGCTTGTCCTCAAGCAAACAAGATGTAACTCAATCTTCTACCAATTCATATGATGGTTCACTCATTCAAAAATCTTCTTTTCAATATAAGTAAAGACTTTAATCAAACTTATGACCAAGAGTTTAATCAAGATGTGCACATGCTTTAGTGTTCACAAAGTCATTTAATATCAAACAAATGCTATTTTTCATGAATGATCAATCAATTAAGCATGGATGTTCATGTGCTCATGGAATACTTCCTCACCAGGTTAAGTGTTTCACTCACACACAAGTGTATAAGAGGTAATCACTCATTCACTCCACTATCACAATGTCACATGAATCAACTTTGCCTTTCATTTTACCACAATCAAAAACATTCACAAGCATGCATCATCAAAAGGACTTTTCAATGGCTTATAACGTGGCTAGGCTAACAAGAAAATTGGTTTTTCTGGATCACAAAATCCTTGAGTTAAGAGAATCATAACAACACAATTATTCTTATTTTTCCCAACTTGCCTTTGCATTGAGCTTTGCCTTTCTTTTCGTTTCTTTCTCTTTTTCTTTTCACATTCTTATTTCTTAGCTCTTAGCTCAATGCTTTTCCTTTTTCATGCTTTCCTAACAACCCCAAACTTGAACATTTATCAATACAACACAGAATTTTCTACTTAACTCAAGGTAAAGCTTTTCAACAAAGGTTTTCAATTTATGTTCAAGGCTAAGGGTTCAAAGGATAGAACACAAAGTGTTCTCTTTTAGTGGGCTAATCTTATGAATTTGGCCAATAAAAAGGGTTCCAACAAACGGCCTTAATCACATGATGCATAACAAGCAATTGATTCAATCATAGAAAACCTGGGCAAAATCATTCATGCTTTCAAAGCAATAACATTCAATCAATAAAGACTCTGGAGCTCAAAACCTCACATATAAGCTCATTCACATTTGACATACACATCCTGCTTAATTTCACAATCACAATCATAATATCCTGCATTTGTTCACAAAGCTTGTGACTCACCTGTATAAGCATTTTATGTGCACATCTATCTCAACATCAATCAATCAATAATCATCATCAAGCATTACTTATCACACAATCACAGTAAATAGCAAACCATCATAACAAACCAAGTTTCCAATAGAGTACATCAAACCTAAACAAAAACAAAAGTAACTACGTACAAAACACTGGGTTGCCTCCCAGTAAGCGCTTGTTTAACGTCACGAGCCTGACCCAGACTTTCAAGGATCAACCAACAGCATCACTGTGGACAATTGTTGCACTTCTCCTCCTAGATAGGGCTTGAGACGTTGACCATTCACCACCCAACTTTTCTGTGGATCAGCAGCAACTGGATCAACTATTTCAATTGTTCCATGCGGATGCACTTCTTTTATCACAAATGGTCCTGACCATTTTGACTTCAGCTTCCCAGGAAATATCTTCAATCTTGAATTGAACAATAGTACCTGTTGTCCTGGATTGAAAACTCTATTCACCAACTTCCTGTCATGATAAAATTTGATTTTGTCTTTGTAAGCCTTGGATGAATCATATGCATGTAATCGCATTTCTTCAAGTTCCAAAATCTGTCTTCTGCGTGTGCATTGGGTTTCATAGGGATCAAAATTCAAGAATTTCAAAGCCCATAACGCTCTATGCTCCAATTCGACTGGCAAATGACATGCTTTCCCATAGACTAATTGAAATGGTGATAACCCCATAGACGTCTTCATTGCTGTCCTATAAGCCCAAAGAGCATCATCCAATTTGAGAGCCAAATCCTTTCTTGATGAAGTCACTGTTTTTTCCAGGATCCTTTTTATCTCCCTGTTAGACACCTCAGCTTGTCCATTGGTCTGTGGATGATAAGGTGCAGCTACCTTATGTTTCACTCCATAGTGTTTGAGTACTTTCTCTAGTTGATAATTGCAAAAATGAGATCCTCCATCACTAATCAACACTCTTGGAGTACCAAAACGTGAAAATATCTGCCTCTTCAAGAATTTAATTACTGTGCTAGCATCATTTTTAGGACAAGCTAACGCTTCCACCCATTTACTCACATAATCCATGCTACCAGAATATATTCATTGTTGAAAGATGGAGGGAAGGGTCCAACAAAGTCAATACCCCAGCAATCAAAAACTTCAACCTCTAAAATACCTTGCAAGGGCATCTCATGACGTTTAGTAATCGTCCCTGCTCTTTGACATTTATCACAATTTCTAGCATGATTATGGGCATCTTTAAATAAAGTTGGCCAATAAAACCCTGATTGAAGGACTTTTGCTGCTGTTCTTTCTCCATTAAAATGTCCTCCATAAGGTGAATCATGACAATGCCAGAGAATTCCTTCTGCTTCTTCATTTGTCACACATCTCCTCAGAAGATTATCTGCTCCAATCTTGAACAAATAAGGATCATCCCAAACAAACTGCTTGGCATCATGTAAAAATTTCTTTCTTTGTTGCCAAGTTAAGTCTTCTGGCATGACCCTTGCAGCCTTGAAATTAGCCATATCAGCAAACCAGGGCCTTTGCTGAATATACATAAGTGTTTCATCTGAAAAAGATTCCCAGATTTCGGATTCCTTACTAGTGACCTCATTGTTGACTAACCGTGACAAATGATCAGCAATTAAGTTCTCACTTCCTTTCTTATCACGGATTTCTACATCAAATTCTTGCAACAGCAGTACCCATCTAATCAGACGTGGCTTAGAATCTGGCTTTGTCAACAAATATTTGATAGCTGCATGATCTGTATAGACAATCACCTTAGATCCAATAAGATAAGGTCGGAATTTCTCTAAAGCATATACAATAGCCAGGAATTCTTTTTCTGTGGTAGCATAATTCAGTTGAGCATCATTCAGAACCTTGCTAGCATAATAAATTGGATGAAACTTTTGTTGTTTTCGCTGGCCAAGAACGACTCCTACTGCATAATCACTTGCATCACACATCAATTCAAAATTTTGATTCCAATCAGGTGCTACAATTACTGGAGCCGAAACTAATTTATTCTTCAATATGTCAAAAGCTTTCAAACAGTCTTCATTCATCACAAAAGTAGCGTCCTTCATCAAAAGATTACTCAATGGTTTAGCAATTTTTGAGAAATCTTTGATGAATCTTCTATAAAATCCAGCATGACCGAGAAAACTCCTTATCCCCCTTACATTTGTTGGTGGAGGCAGTTTCTCAATGACTTCTACTTTAGCTTTGTCTACCTCAATTCCTTTAGCAGAGATTTTATGCCTTAGCACAATTCCTTCAGTTACCATGAAATGACATTTCTCCCAATTAAGAACGAGATTTGTCTGAACACATCTTTTGAGAACAGTGTTCAAATTAGCCAAACATCTTTGGAAAGAATTTCCAAAAACTGAGAAATCATCCATGAACACTTCAATACATTTTTCTAAGAGATCTGCCAAAATTGCCTGCATACACCTTTGAAATGTGGCTGGAGCATTACATAATCCAAATGGCATCTTTCTATAAGCAAAGATACCAAAAGGACAGGTAAAAGCCGTCTTCTCTTGGTCTTTTGGATCTACCACAATTTGATTGTATCCAGAATATCCATCTAGAAAATAATAGAAAGCTTGACCTGATAATCTTTCTAACATCTGGTCCATGAAAGGAAGAGGAAAATGATCTTTCCTAGTGGCTTTATTTAGCTTCCTGTAATCAATGCACATACGCCAGCCAGTAACTGTCCTAGTAGGAATGAGTTCATTCTTATCATTATAAATTACTGTCATCCCACCTTTCTTTGGAACCACCTGTACTGGACTCACCCATTCACTATCAGAGATTGGATAGATGATACCAGCTTCTAGCAGTTTCAACACTTCTTTTCTAACCACCTCCTTCATAACAGGATTTAACCTTCTATGTGGTTGAGCACTTGGTTTATAATCTTCTTCCATAAAAATCTTGTGCATGCAATAAGTTGGGCTAATACCTTTGAGATCTGATATTGACCACCCAATTGCTTCTTTGTTGGCTTTCAGAATTTCTATCAACTGCTCTTCTTCTTGTAGAGATAAAGATTTATTGATGATGACTGGCTTTGTTCCATCTTCTTCTAGAAAAACATATTTCAGGTGTGATGGCAATCTTTTTAATTCTGGTGTCTGTGCTTTGACTGCTTCTTCCTTATCAATTATTTCAAATATTGGATCTTCCTCCGGACTCTTTTTCAATGTTTCCAAGTCCATCAGGCATTCATTAATCAATTTCTCTTCTTCTTCATCTAAATCTTCACATGCATCAATGAGAGTTTTTTCCAATGGGGAAATATTTCGCACCATCCTTTCTTGCACCATACAAACTTCATCAAGTTCATCAAATTGAAAACATGCTTTGTCATCATTTGGATATGTCATGGCCTTGGATACGTCAAAAGTGACTTCTTCATCATCAACTCTCAATTTAAGCTTACCATTCTCTACATCAATTAAAACTCTAGCAGTCTTCATAAAAGGTCTCCCAAGAATAAGAGGAACATCATTATTCCCTTCCATCCCCATCACAATAAAATCCACTGGGAATACAAATTTGTCAACCTTCACTAGAACATCTTCAACCACTGCATATGGATATTTAAGAGACCTATCCGCCAGTTGAAGAGCCATTCTGGTTGGTTTAATTTCCAAACCCTGAATTGTTCTGCACATGGATAGCGGCATTAAATTAATGCTAGCTCCCAAATCAATCAATGCTCTTCCAACTTTCACATCTCCTATGGTGCATGGAATAGTGAAGCTTCCTGGATCTTTAAGTTTAGGAGGTAGTTTCTGTATGATTGCACTGCAGTTCCCCTGTACATTGATAGTTTCCTTTTCAATGTACTTGTGTTTCTTTGTAAGGAGTTCCTTCAAAAACTTTGCATATGCTGGCATCTGTTGCAATGCTTCAGAGAATGGTATAGTGATCTCCAGCTTCTTAAACAACTCCATGAATCTTTCTAACTGCTTTTCTTTCTCCTTCCTTGAATAACTCTTTGGATAAGGAAGTGGCTTTTCACACTCTTTTTCTTTTTGTCTCTCTTCTCTTTCTTCTCTCTCTTTTTTTTCTCTCCTCTCATCGTCTTCTTTTTTCTTTTTCTCTCTCTCAACTCTTTCTTTCCACTCACATGTTTCTTTTTCACTCTCACTCTCATTTTCTTTCTCCTCTCTTTCTTTTTTTCTCTCCTCTAACACTCTACCACTTCTGGTCACAACAGTTTTACACTCTTTTCTGAGATTATCATGTTTCATCTTGTCAACTATTCGCTCAACATAGACCTCCATATTTTTAAATGCAGCATCTACATTCTGACAATAAGATGCATTCGTCTTCAAGAATCTTTGGAAAGTCTCTTCAAGTTTTGTTGTTTTCCCAACTGGAGTAGATTGCATTTGCCATTTCTGCTGATGCACTTGAACCATTGAGACCTGTTGTATTTCTTGTGGTATTTGAGAAAGCTTCATAATTACTTCTTCCAGTTGTTGAGAGATAATTCTATTTTGAATAAGCAAAGCATCATTTGATTGTAACAACTCCTTCTGACTAAGATATCCTCTTTCAATGTTGAGTTCGTTGTCACTAGTAGCCATATTTTCAATAATTTCTGTTGCTTCCTCTAGAGTTTTCCATTTAATGTTTCCTTCTGTTGAGGCATTAAGCATCATCTTAGTTTGTGAACCAAGACCTCCAAGGAAAGTTAGGACTACTTCTTCTTCTTTAAAACCATGCATGGGAGTTTTACGTAACAAGCTTTTATACCTGTCCCATGCATGCCCCAGTGATTCTTCCATGCCCTGCTTAAATGAAGAAATCTCTTGCTTGCCTTTAGTCACCTTAGATTGTGGGAAGTACTTGTTTAAAAACTTTGTTACCACTGCTTCCCACTCTGTGAAACTTTCTTCTGGGAAAGAATTTAACCAAAGCTTAGCATTGCCTCCCAATGAGAAAGGAAACAAGCTAAGTTTGATCGCTTCATCTGGCACCCCATTAATCTTGACTGTGTTGCAGATCTCATTAAATGTAGTGAGGTGCTCATATGGGCTTTCATGAGATAACCCATTAAACTGATTGCTCTTTGATAACAGTTGAAAAACTGTTATTTTCATGCTTAAAATTGATACTAAAAGCAACCTTTATACTTAGAAACTAGCTTGAAATCATGCTTTTATTCATATTTTCAGAAATAAGAGAGTTGGACAGGTTTATGCTTGATTTCAGTGTTTTTGTGCAGGTTTTAAGGTGAATTTGGTGAAAGAAGTGAAGAAGGAGAGAGATGGAATCAGAAAAGACATCAAAAAGTGCAAAAGGAGAAGCCGAAGTTACCGCTCAGCGGCAGTTTACCGCTGAGCGGCACTCAGGAGCTTACGGGAGATCCGCTGAGGGGCAAAATGGCCGCTGAGGGGAAGAAACGTCTCACGCACTTACCGCTGAGCGGTAGTTTACCGCTGAGCGGCACTATTTTTGGGCTTGGGCCTAATTTTCTGTAATTTACGAATAGTATATAAACTTTAGGGTTTCCTAGGGTTGGTATCTTTGGCAGAAACGAAGCAAACACTCTCTCTTCCACCCCTTTGAAGGAGGATCTTGGATGCTCAGGCTACCTCTTCACCTTTCTAGGGTTTTATCTTCCATTCTTTCATTGTTATTCATCTAGGTTCACCATGAATATGGTGAACTAAACTCTGTATGTTTGTTGGGGAATCAATGTAATCTTTTGAAGCTCTCATATATGGAATTTGTTTTTACTTCTTTTAATTAAGACCTATGCTTTCTTTTATCATTAGTTAGGGTTTTTCCTCTTTGCTTAATGCTTGCATTGTTTAACTCATTCGATGCATGATTATTGGTTTTGTCGATACGGGCGCGTACGGGGAAGTCTAGATCCGGGGAATTTCTCCCAATATTATATTGGTTGTCGTTAAGCTCCTGCACTTATGAACTGATCATTAGGAATGCTAGGAATTGTATGAACTCGTGATTGGGGAGAAGCCTTCTTGAAAGGTACTTTAGAGAGTGGCATTAACAATGATGATTTGAATGTTGAATTCCTAAAATATATGAGAGTGGATAAGATGAAATTGACCCCAACAACATATTCATACATAGATTTCATTGAAAGTGTTTATCTTTTGCTTTTTGCCATTGATCAAAACTTCATGCATACATATTTAAATTTCGTCTTTTGCATATAAAATCCAAATATTTCGTCTTTAAGTCTTAGTTAATCAAGAAACCACACAACTAAACTAGGCCGTGAGTCCTTTGGGAAGAACGATACTTGGTCTTACCAAGTTTATTACTTGAACGATTCGGTCATACTTGCCGATTGAAAAACAAGTTTGTGACATCATATTTTGGTGTTCATAAATTTGTCCATCA
>JAHCHA010013303.1:249390-326387 GCA_027742795.1 Vigna hirtella | reverse complement strand
GGTAAGTGCGTCAGCTCGGTTCTTCCCCTCAGCGGCCATTTTGCCCCTCAACGGTCCTCCCGTGAGCTCCTGAGTGCCGCTCAGCGGTAAACTGCCGCTCAGCGGTAAACTGCCGCTCAGCGGTAAACTGTCGCTCAGCGGTAAACTGCCGCTCAGCGGTAAACTGCCGCTGAGCGGTACTTGCGGCTTCTCCTTTTGCACTTTTTGGTGTCTTTTCTGATTTCATCTCTCTCCTTCTTCACTTCTTTCACTAAATTCACCTTAAAACCTGCACAAAAACACTGAAATCAAGCATAAACCTGTCCAGCTCTCTTATTTCTGAAAATATGAATAAAAGCATGATTTCAAGCTAGTTTCTAAGTCTAAAGGTTGCTTTTAGTATCAATTTTAAGCATGAAAATAACAGTTTTTCAACTGTTATCATTAGCTGGTGCAGGGTATGTGGCTAGTCTCCTCCAGTTCCTGCTCACCAATTGCTCTCCAAACTGTGGAGCAAAATTAGGAATCAGTCCAGCTTTCCTTTCCATTAGGAGCCTCCAATCTTGGACAATCTTAAAGTGCTTCTCATGCTTACGGGAAAGGAACTTGCTAGAATGAGTGCGTTCTAGTTCCTTATCCTTCCTCTTGGTTCCTATAGTCTTGTATCTCTTGCCAGATGAGGAGGTCATCCTTACATCAAATACAATTCACAAAACCATAAGACATGTTGTTAATTATTACTAAACCATAAACAACACCTCAAAAACATGCCAAATCACCGTTGAGGGCAAACAGAGCCCCTCAGCGCAACCAGCAAGCAAAAGAGCCATTAAAGCACCTTTGCCACAATGGCGCTCAGGGAAAATTTCCGCTGAGCGGTGATTCTGCAGATTTTTCAAAATTCCTTTCTTAATGTCCTATTCTCCACCCACATGCAATCTTCTTAGTTCTAGACCCAAATCAAGCATTTTAATCGGTTCAAACAACAATTAATTCATCAAATCATACATAAAAATCACAATCCCTAAAGAATCATGCTTAAACAACCATGTTCATATCAATTCATGCTTTCAAAAACCCTAGAATGAAAATTGCTTGAACATACTTGGGTGGAGATGCTAAATGAATGAAAAATGCTCTAGGAATGTGAAGAAATCAGTCCCCAATAGCAATGCTCTCACCAAACCCCAAACTTGGATGGAACCCTAGTGAGAAAGTGAGTGGAAAAGAGGTTTTGTAAAGGGGGAAGAGGGAAACAGTGTAGAGAACTCTTGAGAAAGTGTTTAAGAGTGTGTGGGAAGAAGGAAATATGAAAATAAAGGTTAAACCGCGGCCTAGGGTATAAAAATACCCTAATGGGCCTTACTCCCATTGAGCCTAAACAGACCAAACAGTCAAACCCAAGTCTATAGTGTTACCCCTCAGCGGAAATTTTCGTTGAGCGGCACTTGCGTGACTTATTCTCCTTCTTCCTGGCTCGCCCTAGGTGTCTTAAACTCATGCCTCTCACTCACTCCATGCAGTTAAGTTCTCACATTGCTCAAACATTCAATCCCTATTATGCAACTAAAGCATAATCAAAACAAACAAACAAAATAAAGTAAATCAACTAGGTTGCCTCCCAGTTAGCGCTTGTTTAACGTCACGAGCCTGATCCAAAATCCACCAACACCCATCAGTAGGTACAAACCTTTCTTACCAACACCTTTCAGTAGGTGTAACAAGCCTAGTATCCTTCAGTAGATACTTAACCACCTAGCATCCATCAGTAGATGCTATACCAAAAAGTGTTAACAAAAAGATGTCCAAAGTTTATAAAGTTACATTAACCATAAATAAAAACTTAAAATTAATGTTCTTAAATCATTGGCATGCCTCCCAACAAGCGCTTTTTTAACGTCACTAGCTTGACCCAATAAAGCTCAAGTTCCATCTTCCATGTTCGTGTTCATCTTATTGTCATCACACAAACTCATCAACTGCTTCTGGTCCACCTTCTTGGCTCTCCTTGAGTATGGAGCTTCAATCTACATTACTTCATTCGCTTTATAGTCTTTCACAATCCACAACTTGTTCTTGAATCTTACATGTTTGCCAAGTTTGGGTTGTGCTTGCATCAAGTCATTATGAACCGTCTTTCCTTTGCTATCTTTTTCTTCTTCCCTAACCTGTGACAAGAAACAATTTTTACCTTTGAAGTCCAGCTTTGCATCTTTAGAACTAGTCATGGGTATATCTTGACATGTAGCTTTATGACTAGCCTCTTCCTTTTTCATCTGTTGTTCCTCTTTGAAGACATTAATGACTACCCTATCTTCTTGGTCTTGAAGCATTATCATTCCTTCATCTACATCAATGATGACCTTGGCCGTTTTCATAAACGATCTTCCAAGAATCATAGGAATCCTTTCATCCTCCATCTCCATCACCACAAAGTCCACCAAGAATTGTAGTTTGCCTACACAAACCATAACGTCTTCCACTACACCATAAGGCTTCTTTGAAGATCCATCCGCTATTAACAAAGTCATCTCTATTGGCTTGACTTCAAGATCCCCAATTCGCTCAAGTATAGATAAAGGCATCAAATTGACACTTGACCCTAAATCAAGTAATGCTTTCCTTATCTTCTCCTTCCCTATGACGCAAGGAATGGTAAAACTTCATGGATCTTTTACTTTTGGAGGAAGTGATCTCTTCTTAACAACTTTATATTCATTAATCTCCTCATCTATATATCTTTTCCTTGTGGAGATTTGCTTCATATGCTTTACCTGAGCTAAAAATTGTTGCCATGCTTCATTCACAAGTAGATCAACATCCACTTTCTTGAAGATATGCCCATATTGTCTCTCTTTCTCTATTCTCTCGCACTCTTTCGGATAAGGAAGAATTTTCTCAATTTTTTTCTCTTCTCTCTTCTCTTCTTTCTCTTTTCTCTCATCCTCTCCTTTTCTCTCTTCTTTTCTTTCTACTCTCTCTTCTTTTTCTTCTTTTCTCTCTAACTCAACTCTTTCAACATTCACACTCACTAAAACTTTACACTCTTCCTTAGGGTTAACCTCAGTATTAGCCCCAAAATTCTTATTAGGCATATCTTCCAACTTCTTAGCTATTTGGCCAACTTGCATCTCTAAGTTTCTAATGGCCGCTTCAGTGCTCTTGTGGTTGGAAATAGTCACCTGTATAAATTGTTGAAGAGTTTCTTCCAACTTTATTGATCTTTCATTGAGTGTAGACACTTGTTGCCATAATGATGGTTGCTGCTGTGGCCTATTAAATTGCCCTGATTATCCAGCTTGTCCTTGACCTTGACCCATGCTTGGGTGAGGTTTCCACCCTTGGTTGTAATTACCTTGGCGGTATGGAAATTAATTGGACATGAAATTTACATCTTCCAAAGCCTCTACTGGAAAAGAGCATTGACCATTGATATGGCCACCACTACATAGTTCACAAAGTTGTTGAACCTGTGCAACTCCCTTTAGCTCCTTTGGCAATTGTGCAAGTGTCTTTGTTAAATTCTCTAACTGTTGAGTTATGATTTTATTTTGAGCGAGCAAGGCATCATTGGATTGCAATTGTAGAACCCCTTTCTGTTGAATTGAAGTTCCTCTTTCACTATGCAACTTGTTATCATTAGTAGCCATATTCTCTATTAACTCGGTTGCTTCCTCTGGAGTCTTCCATTTGATATTACCTCCAGCTGAGGCATCTAACATCAACTTGGTTTATGAACCAAGACCTCCAAGAAAAAGTAGGACTACTGCTGCTTCATCAAAGCCATGCGTGGGAGTCTTTCTCAACAAGCTTTTATACTGATCCCATGCTTGACCTAATGTCTCCTCCATGCCTTGTCTGAAAGAAGATATCTCTTGCTTCCCTTTGTTGACTTTAGATTGTGGGAAGTACTTGTTTAAAAACTTTGCAACCACAACTTCCCACTCAGTAAAGCTACCTTCTGGAAAAGAGTTTAACCATAACTCTACATTGCCTCCCAATGAGAAAAGAAACAAGCTAAGCTTTATTGCTTCATTCACCCCATTAATCTTCACAGTGTTGTAAATTTCATTGAAGGTGGTGAGATGTTCATATGGACTTTCATGTGATAGCCCATTAAATCGGTTGCTCTTCACCAATTGTATCAACGCCGGTTTCCCCTCCATGTTTGCAGCATTGACCCTCGGCCTTGCTATACTGTTAAAATGTTGAGGGCCAACCACAGTGGTGTAATCTGCAAGAGTGCGTCTACCATTATTGTCCTCTGCCATATTTTCAGTGTTTGGTTAGACCTTTGTGGTGAAGGTTGTAAAAGTGTTTCTGGAGGAGGGAATAGTTCTCTAGATGTACGGATTCTTCTCCTTCGTCTACTCTCGTCCAAGCCTTCAAGAAGAGGTTCTGAATTTTTCTTACTTCTCGTCCGAATTGCTTCCTGCATACACAAGAAGATAAGTTCCTAGAAACAATTGTTAGCACAAAAAGATAGAAAAGATAAATAAAAAGAAGATAGAAAGATAAAAAGATAAAACAAATAAAAACAAAAAGATAAAAAGATAAAAACAAAAAGATAAACTTATATATACAAAGATCAAAAGATAAATCAAAAAGATAAAAAATACAAATCAAGTCAAAGTTAATCAATAATCACACAAATAGACTAATTAAACCACGAGTCCCCGGAAACGACGCCAAAAACTTGTTTAACCCTCGGCAAGTGTAACTGAATCGTATCAAGTAATAAAACTTGTAAGACCAAGTATCGTTCTCCCAAAGGACTCACGACCTAGATAGTTATGTGATTTGTTGATTATCTAAGACTTGTAAAATCAATTCTTTGAGATTTTAAATGCAAATTACTAAAAAGTAAATATGAATGCATGTATTGATCAATGGAAAAGAAGAAGCAAAACACGTGAATTGAAATATATTATGAATATGTTGTTAGGGTTTATCAATTTCATCCTATCCACTCTCATGTATTCAAGAATTCATCTTTCTTCATTAATTGTTAATGCCACTTTCTAAATTATCTTAAACTCGATGTCTCGGCGAAGAAAGCCTAATCATAATCACTTTGTCTCCCTAGCAATTACTCATGCATTATAAAGCACAGAAGCTTAAAGGCAACCAATCATCATACTCCTATGTCTTGGTTTATACTACTATTGGGAGAGAATCCCCAGATCTAGATTTCCCCGTATGTGTCCATATCGACACAATCAATAATCATGACATTGAATGAGTTAAATAATGCATGCTTAGAGGAAAGAGGAAAAACCCTAACAATTAATGAAAGAAAGCATATACATTAAAGAACAAATTCAATACATGAGAGTTTGAAAAGGATTACATTGATTCCCCAACAACAAAAGAAGTTTAGTTCACCATATTCATGGTGAAACTAGATGAAATGCAATGAAAGAGTGAAAGATAAAACCCTAGAAAGGTGAGAAAGGAGTTGTAACATCCAAAATCCTCCTCCAAGGGGTGAAATAGTGTGTTTCTGCTTCATTCCAGCCAAAGATACTAACCCTAGGAAGACTAAAGCCTTATATAGACTTCTAAATATTACAAAAAAATAAGCTTAAGCCCATAAGAATACCGCTCAGCGGTAAATGTGTGACTTCTATTCTGCCCCTCAGCTGTAGTTTTGCCCCTCAGCGGTGACTGCGGGTCTTCAAAGTGCCGCTCAGCGATAAATGGCACTGAGCGGTAATTGCGGCTTCTTTCTTTTATGCACTTTTTCTTCCTTTTCTGAATCCAACTCCTAGCTCCTTCACTTCTTTCACTCAATTCATCTTAAAACCTGCAAAAAACAAAGAAATCAAGCATAGAACCTATCCAACTCTCTTATTTTCAAAACTTCAACAAAAACATTATTCCAAGCTAGTTTCTAAGTCATAAAGGTTGTCTTTAAGGTCAAATTTAATTATAAAAATAACAGTTTTTCAACTGTTATCAAAGTTCATGAAGAATAAAGGAATAAAATATGTGGGAGGAGAAATACATGTTATAAAAGGAATTGATCCGGATAGGTGGTCTTACTTTGAAGCAGTGGGTTTTGTTAGAGAATTCAAGTATGATGCAGAGTTCAAGCTATGGTGGAAGGGGGTTATGTTCATGAGGAAGAGGAAGAGGAAGAGGAAGAGGGGAAGAGGGGAATGTTGGGGGTGAATATGTAGAGAGGGGTGAGGAAGAGGGTTATGTTCATGAGGAAGAGGAAGAGGAAAAGGGCAATGTGGTTGAGGGCGAAGTGGTGGAAAATGTGGATGATAGTGAAGAGGAAAGAATGACAAATGATTATGATGGGTTTGGGATGGAGGATGAGAGGGTGGAGGAAGAAAGAAGAAATATTAATCCTGTTTTGGAGAGGTGGAGTAGAATGAAAAAGAGGAAGAAAAATGTGAGGAGAAGAAACGGTGGTGGTGAGGGGTCATTTATGATTAACGAAGATGTTGGACACCATGAGCATGAGATAAATGAAGATTACAATACAGATGAGTTGTCTTCAAATGTGGATAGTGATGAGGTTGTGAGTGAGAATAGGAGGAAGTTTCCAAAGTATAGAGCAGATGATATGACCAAGAGCTTCAAATTTACATTGGGGATGGAGTTTGAGTCATTGAAAGATTTTAAAAGTGCCCTACAGGAGCATAACGTTTTAAATGGCAAAGAAGTGAAGTTTGTTAAGAATGATTTGAAGAGAGTGAGGGCAGTTTGTAAAAAGGGATGTGGTTTTGTAATTATGGCTAGCAAGGTAGGAGGTAGGGAAAGTTTTAGAGTGAAAACTCACGTTGTACGTCACAAGTGTGGAAGGGTTTTTGGTAAGAAAAGTGCAAGTGTGCAATGAATTGCACAAGTATTGGTAGACAAATTTGTAAATGTGGGAGGAATGACAGTGAACTAAATCATAGATGAAATCAAAAAGTCCTTTAGTGACGAAATAACTCCTTGGAAAGCTGGAAGAGCAAAGCAAATTGCTATGGATTCTTTAGTGGGTGATGGAGAACGACAATATGGTCGTCTTTATGATTATGTGGCTGAGTTGCTAAGAGTAAAGGCTGAAACATTCAAGATTAAGGTCAATCAACCCCAACCCACTTTGCCACTACGGTTTGGGTCATTTTACATGTGTTTAGAGGGTTGTAAAGAGGGGTTCTAGGTAGTTGTAGACCATTCATTGGGGTAGATGATTGTCATTTGAAGACAACATATGGAGGTCAGTTGTTAGTGGCAGTGACAAGAGACCCTAATAACCAATATTTCCCACTAGCTTTTGTTGTGGTTGAAAATGAATGCAAAGAGACATGGAGGTGGTTTTTTAGCCTGCTTCTTTGTGATATTGGGGGCATAAATTGTCAACGCTGGATCTTTATTTCGGATCAGCAAAAGGTAATGTTACGTTACTTTATACATCAACTTCTAACTCTCTACCGTTCGGTATTACTCTAACCATACCGTTCGGCTTTACTCCCTTCCCCTCTTCATCTACCGTTCGGTATTACTCTATCCATACCGTTCGGTTTTACTCCCTTCTCCTCTCCTCTTCAGCTACCGTTCGATACTACACTATTCATACCGTTCGGCCTTTCACTCCCTCTTTTATTCCTCCTCTTATAAACTTTTAACTTCCTAACAGGTAACTTCAAATTAAACTTTATTTTCTATTTTGATTTGATTATGTATTAAAGGCTGTTGTCATTTTTTGGCAGGGATTAATGGTAGTATTTGATGAGATTTTGAATGGTGTGGAGCACAGGCTGTGTTTAAGGCATTTGTACAACAATTATAAGAAGAAATTTGGTGGAGGACTACTGATTAGAGACCTTATGATGGGGGCTGCCAAGGCAACATACTTTCAGGACTGGGAAAAAAAATGGGTGAGTTGAAGACTGTCAATTTTGATGCTTATAATTGGTAAATGACAATTCCAACTAAATCTTGGTGTAAACATGTTAGTGCTTATCCTAGATGTGATGTGTTGATCAATAATTTGTCTGAGTCATTTAATAGTACAATTTTGCTAGCAAGAGACAAACCTATAATTACTATGATGGAATGGATAAGGTCCTATATTATGAGTATGTTTGCAACACTTAGAGAAAAAGTTAACACATATCCTGGTGATGTTATGCCTAAACCAAGAAAAAGACTGGATAGGGAAGTTGAAAAGAGTGGGAATTGGCTTCCAATTTAGGCAGGGGGTGCTAAATTTGAAGTCACTCATGGCTTTACAATGTACAAGTTTGTAGTTGATGTAAGTAATCATAGTTGTAGTTGTTGCTTTTGGGATTTGGTAGGAATACCTTGTAGACATGTTTTTGCTGCCATACATTATAAATTAGAAAACCCAGAGATTATGTTCATCCATATTACAAGAAACATGCTTATCAAACTTGTTATGCACCTGAAATAATTCCAATCAATGGACAACAACTTTGGCCTACATCCGACACTGCACCACTACTACCACCCACTTATAAAACACCTCCGGGGAGGCGTAAATAGTTAAGAAGAAGAGAAGGTGATGAATATGTCAGCCATTCAAAGTTGTCCAAGAAAAATATTGGTATGAAGTGTAGCAGTTGTAATGCATATGGACACAATGTAAGAAGTTGTAAAAAGGGGCAGAAAAGCAAGGTAACTTCCTGAACATGTTATTTACAAGTTCATTTATTTATAAGTATGTCAAATCTAACTACCTTACTCCTTTCACAAGACACAAGAGGCGTATCTACAACAACATCTGCATCAGCTGCAAGGGGAGCATCTACATCAACTGGAAGGAGAGCATCTGCAAGAAGAACTGCATCAGGTGGAAGGGGAGGATCTGCATCAACTAGAAGGGGAGTATCTGCAAGAAGAACTGTAGCCGCTGGTGGACTATCTGCATCAACCTCACAAGGTCAAACAACATCACGAATGAGAGCAGACACAGATGCAGGGGATGTAGGGGCTGCATCAACATCACAACCTGGAGGGGCTGCACGTATGCGTGAAGGGGGAAGAAGAACATCCTCAAAGTGAGTTGCAATTGATTTGCTAGTGTAGGCATGTCACTTTTTTTAATGCTATAATGTACTGTTTGTGACCCACTTAGGGAGACCATTAGTAGTGGGCACAATATTTTTTGGACCACTTGTTTGTCATGTAGTGTAGCACATGCAATGTTAATTAAAGTAGTCGGGGACCACTTGTTATTGTTGACTGAATTGTTCTGTTATTTATAGTGCTCTGGGACCACTTCTTTATGTTCAATGCAATGCTTTAGGACCACTTGGATGACATTTTATTCTTCATTGTCCATTTCAGTCATTGTGCTTTAAATTGCTTGTTGGAGTAGTTATTTTGAAAGCATTAGGGGGTTGGAATCTCATAATAGACAGAGTTGCTATTTTTGATGTATCTTTTCAGGTTTAATAATCTTGGAAGATTGATGTTATAAGTGAAAAACCTTATCAGGTTCAATACTGGTGCTTTCTGCTATCACATTTTTTTTTCTACATTTCAGCATTCACAGATTTACATTAGGTTGTGAACTGTGGGAATGCTATCAAACTCTTTGATTTAAAATAACAACTATAATCACATAACACAAATGCACATAACACAAACATCAGGGCTAAATTGAATTGGGCAGAATTGAACTCAACTTCCACATTTTATTGAATTTAAAACTTCAAAGTACATCACAACACAATATTACCAATCTAATTACAATTTATCTTCAGCACAAACATAATAGAAAACATCATTGTTAATGCCCATGACAATACAAACAAGACCAACATCATTTTGAACTTTTTTCTCTCTTGCTCTAATTTCCTCTTCAACTTGTCCTTCTTCTTCCTTAAATCCAACACAACATTTTCAATACAGACTTCAACTTCTTCACTCTTCCTTTGTAAGCTTCCTTCAATTTTAGAGTCTCCTTCATCAACCCATTCAAAGTAGTTACAGCTTGAATTACTCTGTAAAAGAAATTACAAATCACGAATACAAACTTCATCACAATAAGTAAAACATTTTTTCTCACTTACTGCCCAATTTCTACATCTATAAAATAGTCTTCCTTTGTTCTTCAATGTAGTTGCCTTCAACATCAACAATCTTTCCCCACAACCACAATTTTTTGAAGCTAAGTGAGAGGAGGATCCACATGTTTGGGACATTCCAGAACCAATGCTCAAGAAGATGAAATCCAACCTTTTGTGATTCACCTTCAACCTTCTTTCCAGCTGAAATGATGTGCTCGTCTTTGCTCTTCAACCTTCAGACCACACTTTCAACCAAAATTTACCAATGAACCTAATAAAGCAAAGTTCTCAGTTTGCATTTAAAAATAAACACACGTGGCAAATGTTAAAAAGGATACATGTCATACCACGTGGCTAGACGTTAGCCACCTCACCTGATTTTTAGCACCGTTTGTTTTGGAGGACCAAAACTTATGGTTTCCTTAAGGAGAGGGATCAAAGCGTACAAAGTTTGAAAGAGGGACGAAAAACAAAATCGCTTGATAGTTGAGGGACTAAAAACATATTTAACCCTTATATTTATTATAAAAATTATGTTATAAAATGTAACTATTATACTCAAAAAGTAATTATGTAAATTCATGAATATTTTGTAATATTCCATTTTTAATAGTAAAATACAACTAAAATGAATATTACATATATGATAATGGAATTACTATAAGAAAACAAACGTACGAAAGACAAGATCTACACTTGTAAAATCATTTGACTTTCCAACTATTTCACCTTTACCTCTCGTTGGAGCAATTGTAAAGTAAAGAATGTCTATCTGAGCTCACACCATTAAGGTGATCATCACAAGAGAGAAAACATACACAAAGACAAACAACACAAAAGAAAGGGTAAGCTAGAATACAAATAATTCATGATACATTATACACATTATACACCTTTCACACAAAAGAACATTTAAACATTATACACATTATACACCTTTCACACAAACGACCAAACACTTTATGCATGCTAACACTTTGACTAGATTGTCAGAACTTAGAATAAATGTCGAGCTATGATGTTGTTTGTTCCACGCCTTGGATCATATTGGAAGCACCCAAAACTAAGATTTACTGCTACTCTCACCACATGTGTCTAGCCTCTCTATATGAGAATGTATGACTATTAAAGTGTCAGGAAAACCCTCAAGACTGAGCTACCTGCATTCATTCTAACACACTTGAACCACACCAAGAAGTTCCACCTTGGAACCAACCTTCCAAACTTTGAAATCATATACATATGTCCATACACTTTCACATTTAAATACCAACATATATCATCATTGTTCATGCATCAAAGTACCATAAACAACCCAAGAATGCATCACAATTCAATTAAAACATAAACATGGAAATATACAAGGTGACTGATGTGTGAATAAAAATGTAATTGCCTTCATATCTTAGTTTAGGCCATTTGCATACATAATTGCATTAATTGAATGACGATACAAAGCTCTAAGAACACTTTCATTACTTTTCGCACAAGGAATTTCTAGAAACACCTACGAATCACCAAATTAAAAAGGAAAGACTCCTTAAGACCTTAAATTAACAAGGAAACTCAGAGAAAAGGCCAAAGTACACATGCAAATGGAAACTTTCATGCATGGACTCAATTGAAGAGTGAGGAGCAAAAAGGAGTTGAAACATACTTGTTCTAGTGTAGAAACCAATCGGATACGAATGTAGACCTCATCATCGTGGTCGATTAGACACCTCCTGGTCATCAAAGAGATGACTCAGGAATTAGAACTCTTAAAGAGAAGGTAGAAAACTCTAAAAGAGTGTTTTCTAGAAAGATGATACATTTTAAAATAATGAAAGTCATTTATAACAAAACTATTTATAAATAAACAATTTTATATTAAAATAACCGAGTCTCACTGTTTTTAAACTATCACCACTCCTAAAATACCATTGTCTGGGTTTTACACATTTACCAATTTAATTATTATTTTACATTTTACTATTCACAAATTTATATTTATAATTAAATATTTTAATATATTATATAATAAAATTGATTAATTATTTAAGTCTTTTTCATACATCAAAATTTCTATTTAAGTATATTTATATTTATACATAATTACAGCATCTAAATATAATTATGTAAATAAATTATTCCTTAAAGTATAATAATTACTACATTAATTTTCGTAATAAAATTTTAAGAAATAAGTACAAAAACACCATCACGGATCTCAAACTAATTTTAAGGAAAATCAAGATCAAAATCTTATCACATTAACACACTTTTTATAGAGTGACTTAATAAAAAAGTTAAAGAAAATAAAAAATTATAAATTTCACTTTCTTATTAATAAAATACTAATATTTACTGTTAAAAAAAGCCAACACCTTAAAACTATGTGTCGTTGGTAGCCCTAACTTTCTACGAGGCAGTGACGCATCGTTGCTATAGATCGCGTGTGTTCTGCACATAAAAAAGCACCCATTAAAAAAAAAGAAAACACTTATTTACCTGTTTTGGAATATTTCGTTAACAATTTGACTTACATAACAAAATTCTTATTTTCATATTGCATTTAGATTCGCTCTGTTAAAAAATCAAAACAATTTCAATAAACTCAAAATAAAAAAAACTAATGAGAAATCGTCAACTTTAAATGATAAATTCTAAAATTTAATCAACCATAAAAAAATATTTTCAAAAGAAATTAAAATATCCACAGTGCAATTTAGAAATGTGTATAATTTCAAAATTAAAATAAAAATATGTTTAACTGGCTAATTTTTTAGAATATATTTATAGAAAAAAATTATCAGAAGAACGGTAAATGGAATTAATTCGAAAAAAAAATGATGTGTGGAAACAGGAAAAAGTCTATTGCGTGGAAACTACACATCGGTCAAAGCTTCCGCATATCTTTATTTATTCTCCAATGATATTTTATCAATGAAAAACTATAAAACGAATTTAGATTATTAATTTAAATATATAAAAAATCTAAAGGTACTAAAATGAAAAAAACTTAAATTAAAATAAATATAATTAATTAGTAAAATTAAAAAGAAGTGTGGAATTTCCACTCTTTGAAAAAACAATGGCTATTGAAAACACACACGAGGTATAATCGGGGTAGGAGAGAGAAAGCGATATTTAAGAAAAAAGAAGGAGGAGAAGAGAGAGAGAGAAAAAGTGAAGAATGATAGCCATAAATAAATATACACATAATTTCAATTATTAGCTCAAAGCCTTTCCTTCTTTGTCCTCTATCCTCACACCAAACGCTCGAAATATCAACCCCCACTCCACCACCGTCACCGTCACCGTCGCACCCTCACCGCCTTCTCACCCTATCAACGCCCTCACACACATCACAACAGACCCTAAAACCTTCGTTTCTCTTCCTTCTTTTTTTCTTCTGTCTTTCTTTATTTCTTTCCCGTTTTGCCCTTTCGGTTCTCTTCAACCTACTCTCTCCTTTTTCTATGGCTTCTTCGCTTCTTCTTCTTCTTCTCCTACTCCTTTACGTTTCTGTGATTCAATTCGCGTCTGCGTTTTCTTCTTCGTCTTCTTCTTCTTTGTGCCTTCCTCAGCCACCTTCGTTTCTGTATAATCTCCAATCGCAGTGTCCAATCTCGATCCCGTCGAATCCGCCTCTCCAGGTACCCCGGTTTTCAGTTTTTGTGTTAATTTCCGCGTGTTGAGGTTGTTTGCGGTGTGTATTTGTGGATTGTTGGATTTTGTTTCGATGATTGGATTGTTTGATCTTTAACCTAGCTGCCAAATATTTTGTATCAAATTTTCATGGTGTGTTGTCATGGAGAATCTTTAAGTTTCTTTGTGAAAGAGGCCGTGGAATCTGATAAGATAGATATGGAATCTGATAAGTGAGATGCGGAGTAATTGTTTGCATAGTTTTCTTCTGTCTGAAGAAATTCATCGAGATTATGATATTGACGCACCGGAGTTCGTTAAATAATCAGGAATAATGGCGATGTGTCGATTGATTCATGTATTTGACCTCACCTGATTGAATAAGGTGTTTTTGGTGCTACGGTTGTTTGGATGGTTTGATGAACCTGGGTTCTGAAATAAGCACATGGGAATAAGGATCTTGTAAATGTCCATTGATGGGGATAATTTCATGCATGTGAATGATTTTGAAGTTCTTGATTTGTAGGTTTTATGAAGATAATTTCTCTTAATTTCCTTGTTTTGGTTAATTGTCTGATATTTTAAAATTTTATGGAAAACAACTGAATGTATTGTGTTGCCTTGGACCTTGAGTGTATTTTTGTTAGGTTAAATATTGGTGTGCTTAATTACTTGTAAACAATTGGCTATTATTCTGTTTGCGATTTTGTTGGATCATTTGGGATCAACCTGAGATGTGGGATCGGTTAGTTAAAAGCAACCAAATTGAGGACTATTTTGAGTTTAGGTTGGGGGATTTAAAGCCTTCCATGGGATCATTTGGGATCTTTTACCAAGCATGTAGAGAAGTTTAAAATATGTATTTTATGTAGCTGGTAAGTACTAGTTGACTTCATTGTTTTTACTTTGGTGTCAAGGTCGCATTGGTATAACAGTATAATATGTCCGTTTGATGTCCTTTAATAACCTAGGGAATGATCCATTAGTATCCATGGAATTAATCAACTCGTAATATAAATACACATGGATTATTGCTTTATTCATCAGCAGAATGCATAAACTTCTCGTTTTTAACTCTCAACATTAAATTTCTTACGGATGGTAGCTTGGCAATACATTGTTAACTTTGATGATGCTCTCTAACATCTTCTGAACCACTTGATGGGACAACTTTCGTTGTATTTCACTTCATTGGGGGGAGGGGATTTCCTGTGAATATCTTCGTTGTATTTTGCTCAGGAAAATCGATTACGTTTTTAGGATTTCAATCAAATCATTCACACTGAAGCTTTAATCGAAATCCCAATTAATTTCCTCGTTTTGCACATACTTGTTAAACTATTAATCACATAACCTGCCAACAAAATCAAAATTTCTTTAAAGTGAAGCAAACAGATGATGTTGTAAAACTTGTCCTTATTTCACCATGAAGAATTGCTCATATCTATTAAGTCCGTTATTCCACCAGCACTCCCCTGAAATAATTTTGTTGAATTTAATTTGCATTTTATGAACCTTTATATGACCCACTGTCATATGCTTGGAATCGTGATAAGCATTTTTAACTAAATTATTATCCAGTTCAAAAACTATTTTTTTACTCATTTTCTTCATTGCTTAAAGCTAGTCAAGTACCAGAAGCTCAAAGTGTCTAAAATATAAAATCAGAATTACAAGTATTAATATTACATTAGATAATAGTATTTTTTTTTCTTATTAGTGGAATTACTTCAGTCGGACCAGATCACCTTGGACTGTTAATTTCTAGTTTATTATACTCTTCTTTCTTTTTAACTGGATTCTAGCTCATTGATTGATCGTCACTTTTTTATATATTTCTTCTAAAATTGAAATCCATTCTGCATCAAAGAGAACATTTAGATCAATGTTAATGAACTACCATCATTGATTTTGCAACTAAGTACTATTACTTTTTGTAAACTTTGTTATATTAAATGACTACTTATCTGTAATGACTAGTTGGAGGAATGCACAAATTCCTTGGATATTTGAGAGCTACGAAGCTCGAACACCAGAAACAACACTGATACAAACACTACACCAACATGTAGGACACATAGACATGTGTGTGTAGCATCATTATGAATTATTTAAATTGATAATCAACATTTATATATTCAAAATCATTTAAAAAAAGTTAGTCGAATATAAGATTTTGAACAGTAGGCAGCTCTGATTCCAACTTGAAAAAAAACATATGAAAAGGAACTTGTGATATCTTAAGTTGGACTTCTCTAATGATTCATATTCAAACCAGTATTTGCTTAAAAAATAATATAAACCATTATGTAATCTTGAAAAAATGTATAAATAAAAAAAGTTTAATCACCTTGGATTTAAGGAGTGAGCTAGATAATGAAGAGGGGTTGCTACCCATTGATCAATTAATATTGAATTAACCACTTCACAAAAGGTTGAACCTTCACTTTCTTCCTTTCTCCCATAGTCATATATGACCTTTTCAGCTTTTCAATCATTGAATTCTACATTTCTTACACTAGGTGAAGAGAAGAAGCTATCGAATGGGTTCTTCTAAGAACATTATAGATTGGTAAAGCATGTAATCTTTCATATCCCACCAATTATAGGTTTTACTCTTATATATGGGTGATTATATTTTTATATGGATTAAAAGCTATCCATGTTTAGGGTTTTGACTACTTTTGTGATGGTTGTTGAGGACCAATCATCTTCCTTTATTTGGACTGGCTATGAGATCATATGTGAATTTTCTTGCCTATAAATATAAAAGGGTATTTTTAAGCTGTCAGAGGTAGACAGAGACCGAGTTCTAATGCACACACCATGACCAAAAATAGTGAAGTGACCTTTGAGCAGTCTGTCATTGGTTGGAAATATTAGGGCTGGCCAAACAAACAACAGCAAACACTGGGTTTGACATAGTTTGAAGACAAAAAGTTACATTTTGGTCTGAACAACTGTGGAAGAAGGGTTTTGAATTAATAAAACCATTATAAAATGGAGGGGATTAACAGTATATGCTGTTTCAGGGGTAATTTCTCATTATCATGGTGCATAGACATTTAGACAATTAAAAGTCTGTTAGAGGAGAGAGATTAGTCTGTTAGAGGAGAGAGACTAGTCTGTTAGAGGAGAGAGTATAAATAAACAAACAGAATAGAGGGAGATGATATGAGATAATTTTCTTGCCTTTGGGTAGAGACTGGATGTTTCCAGTGGAGGAAGGGAGGCTTCCTTGGGGAAATACTTGCTTGTTATTCTGTTCTTTCATACTTTACAGAATTAATAAAGTTCATATTCATACAATTGCTTCTTTTTGTTGAGTGTGTGTGAGAAGATTCTCATCTGTTACGGTCCCTGAGTAAAGGAAGCTAACATAGACGCTGCCCCAACTGATATTGAAATGGCTCTACTAAATATATGATATTGAAGATTACTATAAGTAGCTATCCTACTAAAATTGTTTCCCCAACAAACTCAATGCGCTGCCATTAAAGAAAGAATATCATTAACCTGACTTCTTGTTAGGTAACCCAACTGGTTTGTTGGGCTAGGTCACATGTTGGTCAAGCCCAAAGCCAGGGAGTCTGCATTTTACGTACTCATCATGAAACAACATTTTGAGTTTGCAATGGCTCATCTTGCAAATTTATTTGGCTGGATATAAATGATTTTGTTACATTGATAATGGTAATAAGTTTTCTATTTTAAAATCTGTTACTTGAATTTTCATCGTGTCAAGGAATTAGTCTCTTTACGGACTGAAATGTGCACATTATGAGTAAAGGGGACAGATTGGCTTTGGGAATATATATGTTTTTGGCTCATTTTGTTAGTCAAAATCAAAGATGACAACTGACAAGCGGATAACAGTTTCTTTTCTTTCCATTCACCATGCTAGGCATTTCTATCATTTTCAAGCCCAAACGTCTTCTTCTGACTGAATGAGTGAATGTACCCAAGCAATAATATTTAGACAAAATACACTGTGTTTGTCATTATTATGCCGTATAGCTTTGCTTATGTAGATTTGAATAGATAATTATTTAATTTTAAGATTTAATTATGTTTTCCAGGCTTTATTAAATTGCATATTCTGATGACGTTTATTTTATTTTCATTTTGATTTGTTTAGGTGGATGGAGATTTTTTAGACAGAGTTCTGTCTGGCAGCAAAAGTATAGAGTATATTTCTATACTCTTCTATGCCTCCTGGTGCCCATTTTCTCAAAAAATGCTTCCTCAATTTGAAACTCTTAGTTCGATCTTTCCTCAAATAGAACATTTGATTCTCGAGCAATCATCAGCTTTGCCAAGGTTTTGAAGCTATCCCTGCTCTATTTTTTAAAATTTTGGATAAGGATGAAACTAATTTCTTTTGCTGTATGCTGTTTTCCGGGTCTGGTGATGGCCTACAATTTGATGTAGTTAATTATTCCTGGTTCAGCAATAACTAATTTCCTATTGAGGAATTCTAGTGGTACACTCAATGACACTCTTTACCAAATTCTAAATATTAATAGATGAAGTCCATGTGTATTCCACTGAATATGAGTATGATCGGCAAAGTAAAAACCTATATCATTAGTGGAATCTACATGGATTTCACCCAAAGATGGTGTGTCAGGCATTCTGTTGTTAGCATTGATCAATTTTCTGTTATTTAGGCTAATGCCATAACTAATAGATATATTCTTTCCTTTTCTACACTGTATTTAATTTATATTTTAGACGAGATTATGTCCCACAACAGGCTTACCTTTATAATTGTCTGTTGATGTCTGCATTTCTTTTGCCTTGCAGCTTGTTTTCTCGATATGGAATCCATAACTTGCCTGCAATATTACTAGTGAACCAGACATCAGTATTGAGATATTATGGACCAAACAATCTCCTTTCCGTGTCAGAATTTTACGAAAGAAACACGAGTAAGCATATCCCCATTCTTGTTTGTAAATATGTTACCATGTATTGAAGAGAATCAATTTTCCTCTCCAATTAATTGCTAACACAAAGCTTTAGAAACTTCAACGACTGAGTTTTATTTTACCTAATTTACCTCCAGTGACTGATCTATCTGCTTGTTCAGGGTTAGCGGCAACTATTAATATTGTTGATCAAGCTAGCAGCATGACGAGTGATGATAATTCGTCTATGAATCTGTTTGGTTTGTCTCTGAAAGAAACATGGAGCAGGGACCCCTACTTGGTATTCTCTGTATTGTTTCTTTGTTTGAGGCTGCTCCTCTTTGTCTTCCCGAAGATCGTCTCACGTCTCCGAGCATTCTGGGTTTCTTGCATTCCTCATCTGAATCTGCAAATATTTGGTGAGACGAGCCAAGTAATGGGACGTGTGCTTCAGGTGATAGATGTCAGGAGGATTTGGAACAGGTTAAGACTGTGCAAGATTAGAATTTTTCAGGAAAGGGCAAGGAGTGCCCGAGCTTGGGCTTCATCTCTGGCTTCTGTTTCTCTTGGTGAGTCATCATCAGCTAGGTCATCCACACAAGGTTTGAATTAACAGCCTTCTTACCATGTCATTTTTTGAGGGTAGTTTAATAGTTTATCTTTATCAGTTATATCATATCCTCAGGCTTGCAGTGAAGCTTGGCAGCTCATAGTCTTCTTCTCTCTTGCTAATTTTGTTGTAGTATACTAATAGCCAAATGTTGATTTATGTTCTAAGCTGGGTTTTGAGAGGAAGCGAACAGGCATGTAAATTTGAGAAGTGTTTCCTTTCGTGTAAATTAGTTGTTTCTGAATGAAATCATACACGTTACTGTGGAATAAGCATCCTAGCTACCCTTCCCCATCATACTTATTAGCCCCACTTAAGCAATTTGAAGTACAACCTACTTCATTATTTTCCAAGTATGGAAGATAGAGAAAACTGCTGCAGGTATTTATCTATCAACTAATTTTTTCACTAATCTCGTGTATGGCCAAGTGGCAATAAGGATCCATCCCATCTTTATAATAATATATTTTATAACACTCCTTTAAACAATTCATATTGTTTGAAATAGGTAGGAATCTACCAAATATTTTAGGTTCTACATTTTATTTAACCAGTTTTACTGGGGATTCTTGTTATACTGGCATCCTTATGCTTCCGAAACACGGTTCATGTGTTTAGTTGGGTAGGCAACTAAAGTGAACATTCGAAAAATTGATTTTGGAATTTTGGTTGTCTAAGCCGGGCAGTCTTTTGCAATAGAAACCGGTTCATCGATGTTTCAATTTCGGGATTTGGCTGATGGAATTACAAGGAAGAGGGTCATGCAGTAGAAATCAGTTCCATGAATGGAGGAGTGTCTCTAAAAATTTCAAAAGATGCCATTTTAGAACGCGATAATCAAATTACAACTAGTCTTTATTTTTGTAATTTTGAAGGATGAAAGAGGGTAGTAACTTCAAAACCACCCTAAGAAATAGTTTGAAATTATCTGCCATTTAAATTATATTTCTGTATTTCTAAAGTCTAATTTGACCTTTCTTCGTGGTTGATTTGAAGGATAGATCTGATTTATTTATCTTTTTTGTCAATTGGTAACCACCTCTTATAAAATTTGGGGACAACAGAAAAAATAGCAGAAAATTTGGACTTTATTTCAGCGTATTACTTATAATTGAAAAAAATGGCCATGAATAATTCCTCGGAATTTATTCCTTGAGTTTCTGACCTGTGTCCTCGGCGCTTGGACTGTTGTATGTTATGATTAGACAGTAAGTTTACAGAGGTAAAACGCTTAGTTAACTTTAATTAAACTAATCTTAGTTTATTAATGTAACATCCTAGATTCCTAGTAGATCTTACATTGATCTCTCTCCCCAGACTTTTAGGAAATCCAAACTTTTAATATAAACATCAGAAGTGATTATGTGGAAACGAAAGCCTCTAAAAGTAAATTGATTAAATTAATGCAAATATTTTGACACTTTGGATGTTACAGATAACGTAAAATTAACTCAGTGAGATGTACAATAATTGATCTTCTGCAGCAGTTCCTAGTTCTTACTCTGAGGACTTTTGTAGTAGTAGTTATTGTTTTAGGACTGCAGGGTGATTTTAACATTTTGGGTGGCTATGAACAATTCTTATATTGGATCCTCTAGTCCTTTGTCATGGATCTCCCGAAAATGTTTATATTGTGTTTAGATGGCACATTTAAAGGGTAATTTAATTTTCTAGTTAATTTTAAACGTTTTTGTGATTATATATGTTATTTAAATGATTTTTTTTAAAAGAAAATTAAAATTTTAAAAAAACCTTATTAGAGTAATTTAATAATTATTAGGATTATATAATTTTAGATTTCACTTGAAATATGAGAAATTGAAATTTATGTATTTTAATTTTTCATATATATATAATTATTTTTATAATTGTTTGACTGGCAAGAGTGTTGTTGGTTTGACAATAGTCTATGTATTATCAACTCAGATTATTTTGTTTACGTTAGAGAGTATATTTTTTTACCAAAGCGGATTAGAGTTTTACTATTGATATCCATTTGTTACTTTTATTTTTTCATTGACGTTGTTTCAATTTTTTTTTAAATATAATTCAAAATTGTTCTTTTTTAGTCAATATTGATGACCTTGTTTTCTGCTGATGTCAATTAAAATATTTTCAATTACTTGTTGAAATTATTTTTTCTTAATGTTTATATAGTTATTTTTTAATTTACACTATTAGTGTTATTTTTTGTTAGAATTTCATCACATGTTTTTTAATTTTTTAATATTGAGGAGATATTTTTGAAAAACTTTTATAATGTTAGTTTAGAAAAACCTTTGGAAAATATAATAAAAAAATATGTATAAGATTAATATTATACATAGTTTTTACTATATTAAATGTGCTATATGAGGTTACGATTTGGTAAATAAAATTTTTTATGGTCATTTATCTCATGAGTTTGTTTGATTCACATTATGCTAAGTTATAGAGTAACATGTTATTAACTTTAGTATTCCCAAAGGTAGTCGGACGAGCCAAATAATGATCGTGGTCATACAGATTGTGGTGATACAGGTTGGTATGTGGCCAAGTAAAAGTAGTTAAAGAGACCAACTTGTGGTTGGGTAGAAGTAGTAAGATAGGTTGACTTGTGCCTACAGAAGACACTTTGACGCCTAAGTTAATTGAGTGTATGAGATAAGAATTAATGTTGTAATAATGAATGTAAGCTATTTACTTTACTGGTTTTACTATTAATAGGATAATTGTGATGTTTATGGACCTTCACCTATATGGGTTTGGGTGGGTCTAGCGACCATATACTTCATGAGCTTGTTGTTTGATCTAGATTATGCTAAGTTATAGAGTAACACGCCATTAGCTTTAGTAGTCCCAAAGGTAGTCGGACATACGAATAATGGCCGGATAGTGGTGGTCATACAAGTCGGTATGTGGCTGAGTAAAAGTAGTCAAAGGGGCCAACTTATGGTCGGGTAGAAGTAGTAAGATAGGTTGACTTGTGGTTGAATAATTCATTATTAACTATAGTTGGTGGCACATAACTCTCAGTATGCGACACATAATCTTGGTAGACAACACATAATTGTAGACGACATGTAGTCCTGATAGATGACACATAACTCTTGGTAAGCGACACATATTCGTATAGATGATACCTAACTTTCAATAAACAATACATAAAGTCTGTTATGCACTAAGTTGTCATAGGACGAGGCCAATATTAATAAAGTCAAATGATAATTGTTCATAGAAACCCTAATTATTAAATTTTGATTCTAAGTACTCCGTACATTTGGAGTCATTTCCTGTAAGACTCATGGTTTAATGAGACACAAACAAATTTTAAGTAAAAAAATGGACATATCAAATCAATCGGTTATTTTAGTTCCATTAAAAATAATATAAAAAGTAAAAATATAAAAAATAAGAATTATATTTCTTTTAAAATTGAGGTCATGTAAATAAAATTAATGTTAATTTTATCATATTTTATATATAAATTTTAGTGCCTAATGTATCTTTAGTTATGAAATTTGATCTTGTCTGATCGACTCAAAATTCTATGAATTAATTGAGACAATGTATCGATTATAACTCAATAAGAAAACTTGATAACCCAATCAATTTATTTTTAAGTTAGCATTTTTAATTTATTTCTAAGTTAGTATTTTTATTTTATTTTTAGTATATATATATATATATATATATATATATATATATATATATATATCCTTTTAAATTAGTTTATAGAGAGTTAGTTTATAGAGTTGTGATATTCTAAGAGAAAAACATTATTTAAGAACTTTATTTTGAATATTAATTACTTTATTATGATAATATTTTGAATTTTAAACTGAATGTTGAACTTTATTTATTTCTTGGTACTTTAATGCAGTAAAAATTTGTAAATTTAGGTTGAATTTATTAGATTAGGCCAGACATATATCATATCTCTTTTTGGTAAAATATGTTTTTTCATACGATATGTATTGTTAAGTTTTGTATCTAGTACAATAACAAAAAAATTGACCAATCTTCATACATCAACTATAATTCGGCTTAAGCTTTAATTATATTCGTTGATTGTGTCACTAAACATTGGCATGTAAAATAATATTATTTACGTGTTATTTCGTCATTGATTTTTTTTTTCATACAAAATGTATTGTAAATTTAGAATTTAATACAATTGAAAACAACTGACCACTTGTAATAGGTATAATTTTGTTTGACTTTTCCTCCGATTTGTTAATTGATAAGTTAAATGCCTAGTTTACATCATGATGAGAAGACTAGTGGTGTTTTCTTTTAGTTATGTGTATCATTATATTTTTGTTTTATTTTTAATAGAAATAAATTCTTTGAATAAAAAATAATATTTATATTCAATTTTTGTTTTCAAAACTCAAAATTGTCACCATCCTCATTTGCTGAGTTATATTTCAAGTACCCTAAATTAAAAAAAGAAACTCAAAAATTCATGTTAAAGAAATAAAAAAATATATTAAAATATAATATTAAAATAATTCATATATATATATATATATATATATATTCTAATAGTTAGTGTATGGTATATAATATAGACCGAACGACTAACACTCATGACCGTTCAATCCATTTGCTACATCAACAATGTTGGACCATAATTGGGTCAACGTTGGACCATAATTGGGTCAACGTTTAAGTTATTATTGGGTCAATAGTCCAGTAGACGATAAAATAATCAAAGATATTGATAAGTCGTTTATGAGTAACTAACGGAATCTAAAGGTAAGTTTGCTTTTATTTTATTGGATATGCGCTAGTTTAGGATCCATGAGATGACTTATAAATATAAGGTCAAGGCTAAAAGCCAGGGATGTTCGACCAAAACTCAAATATTCAATTGTGATAAACAATTCACTAAACCGCTCCTAACTTGAGCGTCAGAGTGCCTTTTGCAGGTACCTCCCCCCGATCAAGAGTTCAACCAAGCGGCATCAAGAATACAAGCGAGTAGAGCAGGCGACTCAAGCATTGGAAAGCAGGAAAGTTACGCCAAAAAGGTACGTCTCTCGTTCCTACACATTATATGCAAAAACATTTTGGCGCCCACCGTGGGGCCGAGCGGCATCCCACTGAAACGCAAGGAACCAGACATGGACACAGTCTTAGCATCATCATGTCGACCAAGTCCTTACATATTGATCCCGATTGAAGAAACTCTCACCATCAACGGTCCAATGACGCACACATCACTTTGCCAAATTTTTCATCAAGTGCTAAACCATTCAACTGTCCGGCTATTCGGCCTCGCAGGTATTCGGCCCTTCGGCCTCAACTGCTCAGCCTTCCATGGCCTCAAGTACTAAGCAAATTTGGCATCCATTGTTCAATCCATTCGACCATTCGTCATCACAGGCTTCATGCACTTCTTTATTGCTTCCTTGTTATTTCCAAATGTACTAATTGCCAGCAAGCCATCAGGCCGATCGCTCTTATCCATTTGACCGGAGAAAGTTTGTGTAGAAAATTATTACTTACGGGGTATGTCCCGAGCAAACCTTGGTCTTTCTCTCTCTTTCTCTCTCTTTCTTGTTCGGTCACAAAGCATAAAGAATCTACAGCTCATTTGAGACACATACTATTGTGGCTTCCTCAGTTTGACTTTCAAACGTTCAACCGAAGACCGAACGGTCTCCCCTACTTGGCCATCCGACTTCATAATCCAAACCATTTTAATATTAATTTGATTGGCTACATTTTTTCTGACCATTCGAATTCCAATTTCTATTTTCTCTTCAGTACAGATGACATGATCCTGTATACAACCACTTGGTCAACCTAGAGATTATTGTCTCGAGTCACCGAACGGTTGCATGGCAATATTACAAAACCCAGGAAACGCTCTCTGAGAACCCCTAGTCCTAAACCGAGCGGTGAGGAACGTTCTCCGTGAACTCTCACTCTCGTCCTAAACCGAGTGGTGAGGAACGTTTTCCGTGAACTCTCACTCTTGTCCTAAACCGAGCCGTGAAGAACGTTCTCCGTGAACTCTCACTCTCGTCCACAAAACCCAGGGAACGCTCTCCGAGAACCCCTAGTCCTAAACTGAGCGATGAGGAATCTTCTTAGTGATTGTGCTTATTAATGTTATTACGACCACCTTCTTATCTATTTTGCAGTTCACAAGACAGTAAAACACCTATAGCTCATGATGACAAATTTATGAACATCGAAAAATGGCGCCAAAAACTTGTTTAACCCTCGGCAAGTGTGACCGAATCGTATCAAGTAATAAACTCGGTAAGACCAAGTATCGTTCTCCCAAAGGACTCACAACCTAGTTAGTTATATGATTTGTTGATTATTTAAGACTTGTGAACAATTGATTGTAGGTTTTAAATGCAAAAGACAATAATTAAACATGTATGCATGAATTTGATCAATGGAAAAGAGGAATACAAACACTTTAATGAATTAGATGGATGAGTATGTTGTTGGGGTTATCAATTTCATCTTATCCACTCTCATAAACTTTTAGAAATTCATCATTCTTTTCATTAATGTTAATGCCACTCTCTAAATCACCTTGCAAGAAGACCTATCCTTAATTACGAGTTCATACAATTCCTAGCATTCCTAATAATTAATTCTGAAGCACAGAAGCTTAAAGGCAACCAACCCTCATATTCCTATCTCTAGGCAATATGCTATTGGGAGAATTTCCCCGGATCTAGATTTTCCCGTACGTTCCCATATCGACAAAATCAATAATCATGACATTGAATGAGTTAAACAATGCATGCTTTGAGCAAAGAGGAAAAACCCTAACTAATGATGAAAGAAAGCATGTATCTTAAAATAAGATGTTGAAACACAAATTCCATATGAGAGTTTCACAAGATTACATTGATTCCCCAACAACAATACAAAGTTTAGTTCACCATATTCATGGTGAAACTAGATGAACAATAATGAAACAATGGAAGAGATAGAAAAACCCTAGAAAGAGAAGAGGAGAGCTGTCACCATCTCCCAATCTACCCCCAAGGGGTGAAAAGTGTGTTTCTGCTTCCTCCCAGCCAAAGATACAAACCCTAGGAAGTCCTAAAGCTTATATAATATACGTAATATTACAGAAAAGTGGGCCTAAGCCCAAAATACCACCGCTCAGCGGTACCAGCGCGTAGTCAATTTTCCCCTCAGCTGCATTTTCACCCCTCAACGGAGCCAACGGGTGTTTCTGAGTGCCGCTCAGCGGTAAACTGCCGCTGAGCGGTACTTGCGACTTCTCCTTTTGCACTTTTTGAGTTCTTTTCTGATTCCATCTCTATCCTTCTTCACTTCTTTCACCAAATTCACCTTAAAATCTGCATAAAACACTGAAATCAAGCATAAACCTGTCCAGCTCTCTTATTTCCAAAAATATGAACAAAAGCATGATTCCAAGCTAGTTTCTAAGTGTTAAAGGTTGCTTTTAGTATCAATTTTAAGCATGAACACTACAAGAAATATTGCATTTATATACAGATATTTATATACGAATTATAATCCGTATGTAATTCTGATATTACATACGAATTTTATATACAGATTTTGAAAAATAAATTATATATGGATATTATATACGGATATTATATACAGATTTTTATCTACTGAATATCTATATATAAAATCCGTATATAATTTTAGTGCGTGATGGCAGAAAGATTTTTGAAGGATAAAATCCATATGTAGTTGTTATAATCCGTATATAACTATAAACAAGTTTTATCTACTGATAATATATACGGATTTGAAAAATCATTATTTAAAAGAAAAATCAAAGTTTCAGCCTCTTTCCTTAAACCCTTTTTCCTCGAACCCTCTTTCCTTAACCTTCTTCACTTTTCTCTCTTCTCTACGCTTCTTCCCCATCTTTACTCCTCCTCATGCTTCTCCTTCAATTCGACGTGAACTTCTTGATCCCTCCTTCGAGCTTTTTCTTCGTTTTCATCAGTGCGTGCTTGTGGCTTTTCTCCTTCGTCTTGAACGCTATCTTCCTTTCAGGTTTGCTCTCATCTTTCACATTTCGTCTTCCTCGAGCTTCCTCTTTCCACTCGAGAGCTCCTCATTCGCAAGCCATTTCTCTTCACACAATCTTCTTCTTCTTTCATATTTAGCTTTTCCATAGCCTTTGCAACCATAGAACGTTTGTTCTACCGATTCATCAGTCGATCTACATCTCTCGTTAGGGCTCCAACCTCTTTTCACCATTTTCTTCATTTTCAACCGATTAAATCCTCTTTTCTATCGATTAAAAGCCTTTCCACCGGTTGATTCTTCGATTAGCATCATTTACACCGATTAATCGATCCATTTTAGGTTTCCTTCGTCAACCTAGGGTTTTAGGGTTCTTCGCGTCGAATCCTCTCCGTTCTTGGAGTATTCTTGGATTCTCAGGGTTTGTTTTCGTTCTCCACTGATTCGGCTCTTGGTCTCGAGTTCTCTTCCCAATTTACATCATTCCGCTGCGTTTCTTCACCGAAGGTGCCTCATTACAGTTTAAATCGCGCCTTCAGGCCTTCATACAATGATATTTATATTACCGATGTTGCGTTTAGGGAAGATTCAGAGGGCTTTCAAGGTATTTTTTTTATGTGTTTTGTGATTGAGAATATTATTGAATGAGTCACAAACGCAAGACTATTTCTTGTTTTCTTCTATTCTAATTCTAAAATGCAAATGTTATGCATAGAGTGATGAGAATGTATAAAATGTGGATATTAACTATTTGTAAACTAATCCAACCTATAACAGTACCTAAAATGTGAAGAGAAACAAACTCTACGAATATGTTTGATGAAATTCGTAAGTGAAGCTTAAATGCACTCTAGGTTTTTGATGAAATGATTGTATGAATGTTCATGGAGTTATGTAATGGGGAGAGATTGGTTTGCATCACTTTCTCCCAATTTCTGTTTTGAAGGCTACTGCTTCACCACGACAGGTATCGTTAGACTTTATAATGTATATTTGGAAATTTGATCTGAATCTTATTTATAGTCCAGAATTATTTATTTCAATCATTCTATTTTCAGATGAGATCAGCAGATGAAGGACAAACTGCTTTCTATACATGTACCCGTTGTGGTCATCAATCTCACGAGAATTAGTTGTTTACTTTAAGGCTATCTTTGGAAGGAATGTACAGGAAAAATAGAATGATCTTTAAGGTTATTTTGTTCTGAGCACCTGACCCCACTAAGATTGTTATCTGGAACTTGGTTATTAATTAATAAGCCATTTTACCTTAAATTTCTTTTCTATATCAGCTATAAATAATTAAGACTACCTGGAGAAATGGCGTAGCAGTACAACCCAAGTAGGCTAGATTCAACATAAAAATTGGGTTGTCTACTCTGTCGAACATGAAAGTTTTGGGTTCCTCATCTTTATATAATAAGATATTTTTGCCTTTTAACTCAGCATCTTTGTTTAACAAATCTTTCCAAACTTCCCATCCTAAAGTTGATTTGAGAATTTTGATTATGTTGACTCTTCTTCATACGTTTGGTTGCATATTTTATACTTATCTATTTAGTTTTGGTGCAATGAGGTATATGTCGAGTGTGGTGAACCTGTATTTAGTATAATTTTTTGTGGCTTGTAATAAAAAAGTAGCTTTAGTGTGTAGCCTTACTTTATGAAATCAAATTGTGTAAAATATGAATTACCAAGAAAATTATCCTCTGATTTGGTTTCAAGAAGAGGAGAAAAACTGTGAGTAATATATCATTCAAAGCAGAATTATATCTGTTAGCTTGTACATTCCCTACCTTTAGGTGATACTAAAAGTTCATATATTTGCAGGATGGTAAGACCTTACCCAATGGACTTGTTATTTCTCCTGACAGATTTTATTGAGAAGGTGAGACATTTTTAATGTGAAAGCAGTTATAATTGAATAGGTATTGCCATGCTCAAGTAATAAACTCTTGATCATCATGAATTTGAAATCAGGTTGTGTGTTTGTATTCTTATAATGTAAAGGATGCCATTTATCACTGTGTGGCCCAAAATTAGGTAGGGGTGATGTAATTCACATGAATATTTAAATGCTCAATCATAATCCTTGGCATATAAAGAGTCTTAATTTTTTTTTACTTTAACTTGTTTATATAGCTACTTGACAAGTTCCAAATTTAGTTTATGCATGAGTTAAAAATAAGAAGTTAGAGGAATTATGATAAAGGTTCTGCAAAGTAACATATGAATAAATTAATTTTAGTTTATGATAAAGGTTCTTCTTATATTTCTCTTTTAAAAAGAGCTTATAAAGAAGCTCATCCAAAGAGGCTCATGGTACTCAATTAGTCACCAAAAAACAGATTTGATGAAATGAATTCTAAATAGATCAAAACAGTGCAAAAGTTGATCAGATGGGGAAAAAGGATTTTTGTCCACCCCTAGACTTAACACATAATAAATCTATATTTTATTTGATTATCTTGGATCTTAAATTCTTTGTCTGTGATCATTGTAACATCATTACTGTGAGAAAAGGGTCAAAACGAAATAAGTGAAGTTTTTTAACAAGTGAAATAAAGTACCTTTTCATTATATTTTAATTGTAGTCGAAGAAATATCTTCGTCTTTGGTAATTATAAAAAGGAAAAAAAAATACAACTTTAACATAGGTGTCATTTTAGTGTGAATATCATGGGACATTACTGTCTCACATTCTTTGTATCCATAAGATTAAAAAGTAAAGTGGTTCTACACTTTTCTATGTTTTCTTTAGTTTGATCCTAGAAATATTTTTTTTAAATTCCCATTGCCTTATCATCTTCCTAGGATTTCTAATTAAAGTTCCATGTTGATGTATTGATATACTGCAAATTTTATGAAGTGTAAGTATCCTTTTTCAAATTAGTTTTAGTTTAATTTCAATTGGAGGCATGTGTTTCATTGTAAATCTCAATATAAATTTTTTTATTATTTTGGAAAAATTTAATTGAAGTATGTCGTGTTTTATTTCTTCTAGCTTCATTGGACGCCTTGTACCCCATTCAGAATGTGCTGCCATCTTTTGTGGGTTATAGGTCTACAATCATTATGTCTCAATTTTAAATTTAGCTAGAGAAGATCCAGTAACAGACCAATTTTAATAGTACTTTTCTCTTTTCAGGAGTGTAATTGAGATGCTTGAAGTGAAAATTAGAGAATTTGTGTGCAATTTCAACATTGTATTGGAAGATATATCATTATCCAAACAAAATCTTTCCACGCCTCTTGATTGTATGAAAAATCGTAAATTTGATATTGTAAGTGTTCAATAATTCATTAATAGGTTTTGAGTATATTTTGTTAAGTTGTTTATGTAATATATCTATTTTAAATGTAAAATGTTTGGTATGGTGTTGAATGAAAACTATTGTGATGGATAGTTGTGTTTATATATATTACAGGTTTGTATTGTGGTATATGCAGTTAGCAACTATACACATTTCCAGATATTGTTTTCAAGTTGATGTTAACTGGCTCTAGTTTCTGGGAAAGTATTATTTTCTATTTTTAATCATGTTGACAAGTGCTAACTGTGGAGTGCTGTTTCCTGATTTCTCGGCCTTAAAAAATATCAAAATTTTTCTTAACCAAGCAACCATGCCATTCTGGTTTTGTCTCTGGTATGAGCCCACAGGATTTGATTGAAATACAGAATAAGGATTATTTTTGACATAGGCCCCACCAAGAGTTCCAAATAAATACAAAATTATGAAATGTTGGGTTGAAGCTTCTTCAATTATCAAAGATTGAAAGACCTTATTTTGTGATTGCAGGGTTTAATGATAGAGAGAATCCAAGATTCAATATCAGAAGAGGATAAGAGGTTGATCTATCTTGGAGATGGAAGTGGAGACTATTGTCCAAGTTTGAGGTTGAAAGAGAAGGACTTTATGATGCCAAGGAAGAACTTTCCATTGTGGGATCTGATATGCAGAGATCCTTCACTTCTTAAGGCTGAGATTCATGGTTGGAGTGATGGAGAAGAACTTGGAGATGGAAGTGGAGACTATTCTCCCTTCATTTCCTCTTATTGCAAGCTTCAGACTGTCAGTCACTGCTCATGAGGCTTTGCCCAAAGCTCTACCAGTTCGACCATAGTTTCATGGTTTTGTAACTTTTGCAATGGACCAAAGTAGAATATAACATGACTAATTTTTGTCTCAATAGTATAATAGTATATATTTTGCATAGTCAGTTACCTCTGCCTTAATTTCTATAATATCCGATGACAATCTAGTTACAATGAGGTAGGACCATCCATTTGTAAACATCACGTTTTAATAAAAATTGAGAGATATTTGGTATTATTTTTTATAATTTGACAATTTTATTTGATTTTTATCAGTATATGAAACTATTAGTTATTGGGTGTAGATGTGAGATCATCTAATTTTTTTTTATAAAATCATAAGTTACATACGGATTTTTTCGTATATAAATTATATACAAATTGTACATACGGATTTTTCGTATATAATTTATATATGGATTTTACATACGAATTTTTCCATATATAATTTATATACGAATTTTACATACGGATTTTTTCGTATATAATTACATACGAAAAAATCCGTATATAAATTATATACGGATATATCCGTATATAATTTATCTACGATAGTTTTATATACGAATTTTTTGTCCGTATATAAGTCGTATGTAATAAAGTGTTATATACGAATTTTGGGCTTTATATACGGATTTTGTCTGTATGTAATTTAATTTTTTTTTGTAGTGGAAAATAACAGTTTTTCAACTGTTATCAGCTCATCAAGGACACCTTTTAATATAGATATCTCATTTTGGGCTTCAAACGTCCAATCAAATAACAAGCGGTTTCGCTTGATCGGCCGTCTGGCTATACAGTGCCTCTGCTTAACATGGTAAAAAAATCTAAAAAGCACTCCCACTAGTCGCCACTCGGCCTAGAATATGCCGTTCAGACCAGAGAAGAGAAACGATTTAAAGCACATTGAAAATAAGCTCCCCAATACAACGAGAACGACCTCTCTCAAGCTCATATAAGTCCTATAGTTAACCTTGGCTAAAGCCGAACGGTTAACTCGGACTTGGGGGGCATATGCATGGTATATAGTATAGAACGAATGACTAACACTCAAGACCGTTCGGTCCATTCGCTACATCAACAATGTTGGGCCATAATCGGGCCAACGTTTAAGTTATTATTGGGCCAATAGTCCAGCAGACGATAAAATAATCAAAGATATCTGATTAAAGATATTGATAAGTCATTTATGAGTAACTAACCGAATCTAAAGGTAAGTTTGTTTTTATTTTATTGGATCTGTGCTAGTTTAGGATCCATGAGATGACTTATAAATATAAGGTCAAGGCCAAAAGCCTGGAACGTTCGACTAGAACTCAAATACTCAATTGTGATAAACAATTCACTAAATCGCTCATAACTTGAGCGTCAGAGTGCCTTTTGCAGGTACCTCCCCTCGGTCAAGAGTTCAACTGAGCGGTGTCAAGAATACAAGCGAGCGGAGCAGACAACTCAAGCATTGGAAAGCAGGAAAGTCACGTTAGAAAGGTACGTCTCTCTGTCTTACACATTATATGCAGAAACAATTAGAAATATCGACATGTTTTGTACATATGAATGAAATGTTAACTTTGAATCTACAAACTCTTAAAAGAAAAAATTAATTTCAACTTTGAACAATGTGTTATTTTTTTTTTAGTTTTCAAATTAAACAATACGATTTCAACCCAGATTCAGTTTATGGGATAAGAATACGATAAAAAAAACAACAAAAAAGATATATTAGTTCATCCTAACAAGAGTAGTATATAGTTGTGTAATGATCTTGATTAAGGTTCTTCACTATTTTTTTAAGCTTTATAGGAACCCTTTTAAGAAACTAAGGAAATACAAGTTTTAATCCTGCAAGATTTACACTATACTTGAAACTTTATTAGAAGCAAACCTTGGTAACCTAAGTCAAGATCAATATAGCTCATAAATGAAAATAAGTTAATGAAACAATCGAAAAAATTTCAATTCAAATCATATAAGAACAAATAATGGTGATATTTAACGTAGTGAATCAATGTATGATCTTGAAGCCATTGATAGTGTTTCGAAATCTTCAACTTAACAAAAAGTTTGGAGGAATTCACTATTTTAAAGAAAAAGCTACCTTTGCAAGTTTGATATTTTTTGAGCAAATTAATGAAAAAAAAAACAAGTTAGCCATAGAAGGGATTAAACATAACTTAAAAATGATTTGCAAACTTTTCATAACATGATAGTGATTATAAGATTAGAAGGTCTATGATGACTATATGATAAATATTTTATGCACACTTTTATAGTTTTATCGTATAATGATTGCATTTTTCAAATGCTTTATTTTTAGTTAATTTTCATATATTAGTAATAAATTGGATTCTTTAACATATATGTTTTAATTTTGTACTTTTAGCTTATCTGATTTTCACTCACTATTTAATTGTAACTTTTTTTTTAAATATCATTTTTGTCTTATTTCAATTGCATTAGACTTTCAATTTAGAAAAACGGTTTTTTAGATTTGGACTCTTATACTATTATTTATGATTTTTGGAAGTGGGAACAAATTTATTGAAAAAAAAAAATACAAAGAAGACCACGCATAATTGATTTATTTCCTTATATTAGTTTACTCTTTGTAATTGGACTTAAAAACTTGATTGGAGCCCAAATTAGACCTAAATTAGCTTTAGACTTCAAAGGTTATATAAGAATTTTATGTACCAAAAAATATACATTTTTTTTCTATTGTTCTTTTAGTTTACGTCTTTTTATCTTCTTTGTCACATTTTGTTATTTTTTCTGTCACGGTCAAATTTTCATTGAGGATCAACTCACAAGCTCAATATCAATTCAAGATTAGCATATGTTTTGTTTGTGTTTTTGAACTTGTGGTTAATCTATTTACAATTTCTATTCTTGTTGTTCTTGTTTTTTAGTTTCTTGCAATTTAATTTTTTGCTCTTTAATATTTTTGCTCTTTAATGATCTTGGCTCTTTAATTTCTAGCACTTTAAATTCTTTTCACTTTCATCTTTTCTACATTTATTTTCCAACTTTAAGTTTTCTAAACACTTTTTTCTAGCAATTTTAATTCTCTATTTTTTATTTATTTTAGTTTGCATTTTATTTTTTGAAAAACCTAAATTTCAAAATTATTTTGTAAAAGGAATAATGCTAAAGATTGAATACACTTGAATATGAATCCTCTAATATTGACCTAGGTTGTGCTGGTTAACATTAGATGCTGAAAATATCATTAGATGAGTATGAAATTGAGTATTTAGATAAGTAAAAGCAAGCAAGTAGAAAAGAAAAGAAAAGAAGCATTGGATGAGTCAAAAACACTCAAACAAGTCAACATAATATGTTAGATAAGTCCGTGTAAAAGGCACACAAAGGCTACTAGATGAGTATCTATTGATGAGACAAAATTAACTCATCAAACATAACACTGAAATACCTATTAGATAAATACTTTCATTAGACGACCTAATTAGAAAGACAACTAGACAAGTCAAAAGTCAAAACACTTAGCGAGTATCAAATTGATCAAACAAATAAAGTTCATAAATGTGCGAAAGAAATACATTCAATGAAAAAGTGATCATGATCAAATGCAAATTGATCAAACGAATCTAAATGTTGAAATTGATGGTCAAAATTATCAATTCAATCAGAAAGATATCACACGAGCAAGATTGTGCCACGAGGCTCAACATAATTGAAGATACTCTGATTGAAGATTATAATATAAAAATAAAGAATAATTGAAGATATTACTAAAGATACATTTTAAGAATATCCAAAACATTGATCATATATCAAATTATCCAAAAAAAGAAGTATTTTGAATTCCTCTCTGATTAATTATTCTCAATATTGTCATATGGATATCAACCAATCATGAGACAAGAAAAGGACTTTGCAGATTAAAGACTACAAGAGAATTTCTAGTTGATTAAAGCCTCAACGTTACAATTTTTGAAATTCAAATTGTTAAAAGGCTAAAAAGGAAAGAACTTATAATTCACAAGAAGCAATACACTCTGATTGATTATCAAGAACTTCCAAAGTGAAGACTACAAGAGAATATTTGAAGATATGAAGATATTATACATCAACAGTCAAATGATACAAGCAAAACTATAAATATTAAGACCCAGAAGAAGAAGAAGTAAGAGACAATAGAGAAAAAGGAGAAGTACTGAAACACTATCAAATCTATTCTTTAAGAGAAAAGAGAAATTTATCTTGACTCTCCTACAATAAAGATTATCTTTATTGTAATTGTGAGTTCTTGATTTTAAGGAGAGATTGAGATAGAATATCTTGAGAGTTAAACTCGTTATAACCTGGAGAGGTTTGTACTTGTGTTCCTAGATAGGATAAACTTGTGATACCCAAGGAGGTTGATACTCGTTGTAACCGGGTGAGGTTGATACTCATTCCTAGTCAAAGATGTTGATTAGTGAATTTCTTAAGCAGGTGGTAGAGACTCAACGTAACCTCAAGTGAAGGTGAACCAATATAAATTCTATAGGCTCTATTCAAATCCCCCTCACCCCCTCCCCTCCTTCTAGAGTCACTTTGCACCAATAGTGCTTTATATTGCAAATTTTAGAGAAACTTTTTATTTGAAATCACCTACAAAAATTTATCACTATCTAACAATTAATAAGGGTTTTAAAAAGGGTTTCATAAACAACCAAAACCTAATAAAAGTGGAATAAACAAGGGAGTAAAACACTTTAATTTTTATATTGTTTTGCTCCAACAATAAGTTATGTCTACTTCTCTTTTAGAATGTATCAAGGTTTCACTAATTAATAAATGATTAAAAGAATTCTAACTACTATGTTTTGATCTTTAGTACACTTAAATTCATATACTTTACAATACCTTTTAATTCTCAACATGTTTTCCATACCTTGACAACATTATACAACAACACAAAGTTGGTTTGTTGTGCCAAACCCTTTATAGAAATATGTGAGTCTATTGTCTAATGATATCATAGACTATCTAATGGATTTGAATATGATCTTCATCTTGTTATAAAAATTCAATTTTTCCTTGCATAAACAAAGAAAATTAGAGAAAAACATGGAAATAAGACAGAAATGGAGACGCCACAATCTAGTAGATTCATGAGTCAATGAAGATTCATCACAAAGATTTTAATCTTTGATAAGAACTAATGTTACGTTCTATGTCAAGAACTAAGAGAATCCTTCCTTAATGAATTCAAATTGATATAATGACTATCAAAAGTATTTAAATCTATCTTTGGTGTAAGTATATAAAGACTATAAGTTTTTAAGCAACCTAAGAAACCTAAAAGAAAGCCGAAAGACATTGGTTATAAATCTTTCATACTATTACTCTCGTAGAGAGGATGTGATTACAATACAATGCAATCTAAACACTCGCAGGTGTTTCTCTCTTTACAATCAGTAAACAATTATATAATGAAGCTCAAGTTTATTTCTTTTCTTATTTTCTCTTCTCTTTTTCTTAAGCTCTCTTTGTGCTTTTCTTTTGAACGCTTGTCAGGATGAATATTTCGTTGTATGTTATCCTCTTACTATACTTTTTTTTCTTTCATTTGAAAGATAATATCTTTATAGGCTTTTCGGATAAGTATCTGTTATACTAAGATCTTGGCCTTGAGTCTTGTGCTTTCTCTTTCTTCATGTACAACAACCGTTGGTTAAAGTCAACTTGTCAAAGCAGACATGCTTTTTTAGTACTTTGCTTGAAGTAGGTTGTACGTTCTTTTGGACACCGCTTCAAATGAAGAACATTCTGTGAACATCTCTTTTATCTCTAACGTCCACTTCTGATATTTTTGATCTGAAGCTTATGGATGCATGTAGAGTATCTCATATGCAAGGAATATATTAAATTGTGCATGTAGCAAATATGTCCTTTCTTATCACTTTTGCTTTTTTGAACGTTGAAAATTTAATGTCATTTAATGCTTGCTTAGAACAACAAAGTGCTTTTGGATTTCCTACCATTGAGGTAACATTTGACAATTAAGCTTTTCTTCTAAGGATACCAAGCGTTTAGTAAAACTTCATCGTTGAACGAAGTATTGTTTAGCTCATGGTATCGTTTAGATCGAGTAAACACTTCTTGTGATTTTGTCTTTTTAGGTAGACAACATTTAACGTTGTTTGTGTTTCCTTTGGTGTTTTAAGTTTTAGTCTTTTAGAGTGTTTTGTCAACGACATCGTCTTGACATTGTTTCGTTTTCCCGAGAGTTAAACTAAATACCCTTTAGGTATGATAAGCTTTACACATTTAGCTTCAACTCTTTTAGACTTTTTTGACTTGTTAGTCGTTTAACATTGTGGCTAGGTGTTTTGACTTAGTTGGTTTTATTGTTTTCTAAAATCCTAAGTGTTTTCCTAAGGTTTTTTGTGTTGGAGATTTTGGCTCTAACTCTTATGTTTTCATCCAATGTTGTCTTAACATTATTATTCCATTTAATGTTATTTGATTAAACTTCAAAACATGAGGGCATTTAGGTACATAGACGATTTATCTTAGTAGAATGTCTTTAGGAAAGACATCCTTATACTCCCTGGGAAGTTGCTCCATATCTAAATTCAAGGAAACTTGCATAGAAGACAAACAAATATTGTTAGGCATAAGCAACTATAGGAGTTGTTATGTCACCAACACTCTTTTTATCTTTTCCTCTCTCAAGAAAATGTTTTTTCCACTATTTGGTTTTTCAACTTTAGTCACCTTTTATGTGCCTTTTTCTTGAGTTTTCTCTTCCATTCTTGTTTTCTCTCTTGCTCTCTTCTCACCCTCATTTTAATTTGGTACTCACAAACATCTCTAGGTGATAAAGGTGTTAAGAACACATTTTTCCCTTTAAACAAGAAAGAGTACTTGTTGGTTAGGCCATCATGCGCCACCTTTCTATTTTATTTCCATGTCCTCCCCAAAAACGAGTGACTTGCCTCCATAGGTACCACATCACGTACTACCTCATACATACTTACCTATAGTGAAATCAATAGTCACTTGTTTATCGACCATTAACTTTATCCTCACTTACCATTGCAAGGCGTAAGGACTAGGGTTTATAGATGTCTCCAACCCAAGCATCCTATCAAATCATCTATCGTATTACATTTGTACAACTCTCACCATCAATGATGAGTGAGCATATCTTTCCCATAATCATTGTTGTTGTGTCTATGCAACACCCAAAATATGTTTGTAAATATACTAAGTTGTTGTAGTATAACAAGTGTCGTATCCACAGGTATTTGGTAGAAAATACAATATGTTAACTATCTTGATCTTTTATAAAATAGTAGTCGTGTGTAAAATGTATTAAGAACATGTTTTTGTTGGTCAAAATGTTGGAAAATAAGTTAGAAAACACTTTGGATTACTATATCAGTGACTTTTAGATTGTTGAAACTATGTTGGAGTTTAACTTCACAACTTCTCCCTATCTTGCACCTAGAGCCTAGGATTTCCACCCTTCAATATGATTCCTCAGTGACTGATTGAATGAGTCATCTACATTAAGATCAAGACTTTATCTCCATCTACACACCCTATATCTATTCTTAGCATCTAGAAGCCCATAGGAAAACTGATTAGACCACAACTTAAGACTAGTACCCAATGAATCTTGAGCCAGTGAAGTAAAACAAGAGATAAGTGCATCCAACATTAAGCATAAATCAATTAACAAATTTAGATCAGAAGAAAACATATGTAAATGAAAAATAATATTGAATATAAGAGAGTTCAAGGCTACTACATCTCACTCCAACACATGGAGATTTAACTCTTCATAAATGATAGAAAGAAGTAATAACAAGGAAGGTAATCCAACTCTTATTCCTTTAAAGATGTTCTATTAATTACAAAGGATGTGAGTGAGAAGACTCTCTAGAGTCTCTCTCTAAAATTGCTCTCAAAAAGTCTCTCAAACTAACTTCTTATCTGAAGTCCTTAAAATAGATATGAAATTTTGGTATTAATACACTCTTACGTTTGGGGTTGGGAGAGAGCATCATTGATGGGGCTGAGTTTTTCAAAACACTAGAGTAGGATTTGTTTTATCAATCACTTGTTTTTAGAATAGGATTTGATGTACTCAATTGGAAACTTTGTCTGTTATGATGGTTTGCTTATGATTGTTGTTTGATAAGTAATGCCTGATGATGCTTTGATATTGATTGATGTTGAGATGTGCACATTATATGCTTATACAGGTGATTCATAAGTTTTGTGAACAAATGCATGATGTTGTGGTTGTGATTATGATACTAAGAAGGATGTGTATATGGAATGTGAATGAACTTATATGTGAGGTTTTGAGCTTCAGAGTTTTTGTGATTGAATGCTATTACTTTGAAAGCATGAATGATTTTGCCCAGGTTTTCTATGATTGAATCAATTTCTTGTTTGCATCATATGATCAAGGCCATTTGTTGGTAACCCTTTTATTAGCCAAATTCATGAATTTAGCCACTAAAAGAGAGCACTATGTGCTCTATCATTTGAACCCATAGCCTTGAACATGATTTGAAAACCCTTTTTGAAAAGCTTTACCTTGAGTTAAGATGAAAATATTTTGTGGTATTGACAAATGTTCAAGTTTGGGGTTGTTGGAAAATAGAAAGGGAAATTGAAAGCATTGAGCTAAGAGCTAAGAATTAAGTATATGAAAAGAGAAAGAAAAAGAGAAAGAAAAGAAAAGAAAAAAACAAAGCTCAATGCAAAAGAAAGTTGGGGAAAAGTAAGAATGATTGTGTTTATATGATTCTCTTAACTCAAGGGTTTTGTGATCTAGAAAAACCAATTTTCTTGTTAGCCCAACCACATTATAAGCCATGAAAATGTCCTTGTGATGATGCTTGCTTGTATGTGTTTTTTATTGTGGTTAAATGAAAGGAAAAGTTGATTCATGTGACATTGTGATAGTAGAGTGAATGAGTGAATACCTCTTATACACTTGTGTGTTTGAGTGAAACACTTTATCTAGTGAGGAAAAATTCCACGAGCACATGAACATCCATGCTTAGTTGATTGATCATTCATGAAAAATAGCATTTGTTGGATATTAAGTGACTTTGTGAACACTAAAGCATGTGCATGTCTTGATTGAAGTCTTTGTCATGAGCTTAATTGAGTACTTACTTATCTTGAAAAGAGGATTTTGAATGTGCTGAACCATCATAGTGATTGGTGGAAGATTGAGTTACATCTTGTTTGCTTGAGGACAAGCAAAGTTTTAAGTTTGGGGTTGTGATAACGGTTGAAAAACCGTTATTTTTATGCTTAAAATTGATACCAAAAGCAACCTTTAAGACTTAGAAATTAGCTTGAACTCATATTTTTGCTTTAGTTTTGTGAATAAGAGAGTTGAAGGTGAATTTAATGGTTTTGTGCAAGATTCCCTTGATTTTGTAGGCTAATTGAATGATTTGAAAGAAGAATTGAAGTACCGAATGATTGGAATGCTGAAAAGTCAACCAGTCAACCAAAATGCAGAAAAGTCAACCAAAATGTAGAAAAGTCAACTAGTCAATCAGGAAAGTCAACCAGTCAACCAAAATACAGAAAAAGTCAACCAGACGAGTTTTGGGCCAGTTTTCTGCGATTTTATGATTTGTTTGGGTCTGGACCCGTTTTCTATTATTTTTATGTCCTATTTAAAGACCTAGATGTCTTAGGGTTTGTATCTTTGGCTGGGAGGAAGCAGAAACACACTTTTCACCCCTTGGGGGTAGATTGGGAGATGGTGACGGCTCTCCTCTTCTCTTTCTAGGGTTTTTCTATCTCTTCCATTCTTTCATTATTGTTCATCTAGTTTCACCATGAATATGGTGAACTAAACTTTGTATTGTTGTTGGGGAATCAATGTAGTCTTGTGAAACTGTCATATATGGAATTTGTGTTAACATCTTATTTTAAGATACATGCTTTCTTTCATCATTAGTTAGGGTTTTTACTCTTTGCTTAAAGCTTGCATTGTTTAACTCATTCAATGCCATGGTTATTGATTTTGTCGATATGGGAACGTACGGGGAAATCTAGATCCGGGGAAGTTCTCCCAATAGCATATTGCCTAGACATAGGAATATGAGGGTTGGTTGCCGTTAAGCTTCTGCGCTTCATAATTAATTATTAGGAATGCTAGGAATTGTATGAACTCGTAATTAAGGATAGGCCTTCTTGCAAGGTGATTTAGAGAGTGGCATTAACATTGATGAAAAGAATGATGAATTCCTAAAAGTATATGAGAGTGGAAAAGATGAAATTGATAACCCCAACAACATACTCATCCATCTAATTCATTAAAGTGTTTGTATTCCTCTTTTCCATTGATCAAATTCTTGCATACATATTTAATTACTGTCTTTTGCATTTAAACCTACAATCAATTGTTCACAAGTCTTAAATAATCATCAAATCATATAACTAACTAGGCCATGAGTCCTTTGGGAGAACAATACTTGGTCTTACCGAGTTTATTACTTGATACGATTCGGTCACACTTGCCGAGGGTTAAACAAGTTTTTGTCGCCGTTTTTCGGTGTTCATAAATTTGTCATCACATACTCTTCAAGATTCCTATTTCCTTGTGTAATTATTTATAACTTGTTATAGATCTCCTTTTTGTAACAAGGAGGCACAAATATCTCCCTTAATGCTAAGTTCAAGTTCTCCCATGAAGATATTGGAAAGCTTCTTCTACTAGCCATATCCACGGTGATTTGATTCTACCAATTCATAGCACATTCTTCAAACTCCAAAGTTGCCATAAGGATCTTATCATCCTCTTCATAATCATAACAAGTGAAGATTTGGTGAAGCTTCATCTCTCATGCAAGGTAGGCTTATGAGTCATTATCTCCATTAAACTTATGGATTTTAACCTTCCTCAACATCTTATCTCTCCTAGGTATGTGGTTTCCCATCTCCTCACAATTTTTGCCTATCCTTGGCCTATAACCATGCTTATCTTCATCATGATAATAGGAATGGGTTGAATAAAATTATGAGATGTTATGTGGTTGAGATTTAATTTGAGGTGAACAAAATTGTTGAACTGTGTATAATCTGATGGTTGGTTGTTTTTGACATTTGTGGTTGATGTTAAATTGTTTCATAGTTCTAAAATGACATAAATCAGGAAAATTCTGTTTTACAAAATTATGCACACTCGTTGAGTGAACATATACTCGCTGGATGAAGTCAAAGTCAGATAACTATTGATTTTGTAGTTGTTGGGTGAGCAAATCTCGCTTGGATAAGAATATACTCACTGGATGACTTTTGAGAGAATTTAAATCTTTAAGTTCTAGTCATATTCTCGCTGAGTGAGCTATTTGGTCACTAAGCAAGTGTATTTTCAAACATTACTCATTAAGAAAGCAGATATGGTGGTTGAGTGAGTGTGTTGTCAAACCTCACTAACTAAGCAAGCAAATATTGCTATTGAACAAAAATATTAAAATTTTAACTAAATTTTCATATATCTTGTATGATGGGTTTAATGTGTGTGATTATGCGAATGTTCAAACAATGATTGACTTATAATTTGATTTGTGAATTATTGGAACCGATCCAAGGAGGAATTGGTTGTGGTATGTTTAGTGTATGCTATGATATACGAGAGTTCTAAAAGTAGGTATTCTGATATCTACTAGTTATTCAACTTATATAGAGATGAATATAGTAGGGGGGAGAATGACAAGAAGTTTTTTCCCTAGTCTTTTGGTTAGGGATGAAAAGATTAGCCCTATGAGTAGTACGGTGATAACCCTTGTGTTTAAGACTCTGTAGAGTATAAATACTACTACGAATGTGCACATACATTGAATACGTATGTCAAATAATGTATCTAGATAATTGAGTCTAGAGTCAATTGTATGTATGTTCTTTTATAAGTAATCTAGTACTTTATAAATGTTGATCTAGTATTTGATATGATTAAATAATTTGATGATGTTTTCTTTTGAATTCTAGTTTACCTTGTTGTCTTTTGTATGTTGTTTGTTTCTTTTACGATGATTATCTTATTGATGTGAGCAGATGAGAAATAGGTATTAAATCATCTTTGATGGAAGTTGGTAAGACTATATAGTTTTTTTTTAATTATCTAATGGTTATATTTAACTGATTTCACTAGTGTAGTAAGGGGAAACAACAACGGTTATTTTCGCCCATTGGCAGCGGTTCTTGAACCGAGGCATATGCAGGCGAGGCAAAAACTCTAGACTTTTATGCCTCGGTTCATAACCGAGGCAAAAAGGTGGACGATTTCGCCTCGGTTCAAAGTCAACCGAAGCATTATGTCTTTTTTTTTTTAATTTTTTTCGCAGGACTTTATGCCTCGGTTCCCTCTGAACCGAGGTAGTATGTCCACCTCTACTACCTCGGTTGGGACCTCAACTGAGGCAATAGGGTCTTTTTTTTTTCTTCTTTCGCTAGCCTTTATGCCTCGGTTGGGACCTGAACCGATGCCGTTGATAACAGTTGAAAAACTGTTATTTTCATTCTTAAAATTGATACTAAAAGCAACCTTTAACACTTAGAAACTAGCTTGGAATCATGCTTTTGTTTATATTTTTGGAAATAAGAGATTTGGACAGGTTTATGCTTGATTTCAGTGTTTTATGCAGGTTTTAAGGTGAATTTGATGAAAGAAGTGAAGAAGGATAGAGATGGAATCAGAAAAGAACTCAAAAAGTGCAAAGAAGAGAAGCTGCAAGTACCGCTCAGCGCCAGTTTACCGCTGAGCGGCACTTATGAACTCCCGTTGGCCCCGCTGAGGGGTGAAAATGCCGCTGAGGGGAAGAATCAACACACGCACTTACCGCTGAGCCGTAGTTTGCCGTTGAGCGGCACTATTTTGGGCTTAGGCCCACTTTTCTTTAATATTACGAATAATATAGAAGCTTTAGGATTTCCTAGGGTTTGTATCTTTGGCAGAGTACGAAGCAAACACTCACCTTTCCACCCCTTGGAGGAAGATCTTGGATGCTAAGGCGACCTACTCAACTTTCTAGGGTTCTATCTTTCACTCTTTCATTGTATTTCATCTAGTTTCACCATGAATATGGTGAACTAAACTCTTTTTGTTGTTGGGGAATCAATGTAATATTTTGAAGCTCTCATATATGGAATTTGTGTTTAAACATCTTATTTGAGATACATTCTTTCTTTGATTAATAGTTAGGGTTTTTCCTCTTTGCTCAAAGCATGCATTGTTTAACTCATTCGATGTCATGATTATTGATTTTGTCGATATGGACACATACGGGGAAATCTAGATCCGGGGAAATTCTCCCAATAGCATATTGCCTAGACATAGGGATATGAGGGTTGGTTGCCTTTAAGCTTCTGTGGTTGAGAATTAATTATTAGGGATGCTAGGAATTGTATGAACTCGTAATTAAGGATAGGCTTTCTTCGCAAGGAATTTAGAGAGTGGCATTAACATTGATGAAAAAAATGCTGAATTCCTAAAATATATGAGAGTGGATAAGATGAAATTGATTACCCAAACAACATACTCATCCATATAATTCATTTCAAGTGTTTGTGTTCCTCTTTTCCATTGATCAAAAGTCATGCATACATGGTTACTTATTGTCTTTTGAATTTGAAACCTCAAGAATTTGTTCAACAAGTCTTAAATAATCAAGAAATCATATAACTAACTAGGCCATGAGTCCTTTGGGAGAACGATACTTGGTCTTACCGAGTTTATTACTTGATACGATTCGGTCACACTTGCCGAGGGTTAAACAAGTTTTTGGCGCTGTTAGGGGGGTTTTCTGTCTCGGTTATGGCCACAACCGAGGCATATTCCCTTGTTTTTTTTAAGAACATGTCTGTTTCTGCAACATTTTCAACTGCAGAAACAAACCTGCATATAATTTTACAGCCAAGAACAGTCCAGAATAATTTAGAAGCATATATTTTGAATAAAAATTATATTAAAACATAAATATATTCAATGTAACCATAAATCAACTTCTTAAAGCATAAATCAATCCAATGAAATCATAAATCAACTTTGAAACATAAATCAATCCAATGTACAAAGTTAAACTAATAATAATGTACAAAAGCATAAAGCAACTTAGAAGCATAAACTTAGAATTTACTATATCCTAATATCTACTACATACTATTATATAGTTGAATTACATATCTTCTCTGGAATTGGAGCAGTCATATTGAATCTCTGCATAAAAGACAATGATTTCAATTAGTGTATATGAAATCTAAAGTATAGAGAAAATAAAATTCAAACCTAAATATTACCGTTTGCCATCCACTAGTGTAATGTGCACGAATAGTGCTCATCATCCAAAACATGACGTAGTAACCACATTCATATGACCCCGTTTGTCTATTACACTACAATATATCATCATAATTATAAAATGTTAAGTAACATCATTGGAATGGTACAAAATGTAACAAAGTATGGACCAAAGTACCAAACCTTAAGGGGAACCCATGCAAGCTTTTTAGTGTTAGTAGTAGATCTCCCAGATAACATCATATGTGTTGCAAGGGAACTATTAAAAAAGAAATTGCTTTAGCATACATTTATATAGCAAAGAAAGTTGAAACATTAAGGTTCTTACCAATCTACTACATGTCTAAGAGGGCTGGGAGGAGACTTGTGCAATGGTGCCTGAAATTGGTAATAACTTAATTGTCATATACCAAAATTAATAAATGAAACTTTAAAGTTAACAAACTTCACTTACCCAAGTATATAAGGGAGAAAATATATCTCCTTCGCCATTGCAAAGCAGGTGGTGATGTATGTTTGGATATCATCAAATTTATTTCTTTCATGAGTCATAGAGGGGTCAATGAACCCATATACATTATTGAACCCCTTCTTGTTACTGACATAAAACATATACCTGAAATGAAGAAATGATGTGATATAAGTAACTTGATAAGAAAGAATTATATAAAAAGGTTCTCATAAACTTACCTCATCCACAGCTGAATGAGTGTAATATTAATTTCTTCCCTCCCCGACACAAGCTCCCTAACATCTTGCTGATGCAAGTACAATGGGATCTGAGCTTCTCTTCCAAATGTAGTAGAATCCCATTGTACAATCATCGGCACATTTGAAATCATGTTAGCAAGCTCGTCTAACGCACCAAGAGGGTCGTCCTCAAATAAATGAGGTTTCTTCGGTGTAGGACTTCCCTCTTGACCTGCCTGCTGTTACATGAAAAAATGGTTATGTTATGACGTCAATAAGAAGTAAATATTAAAATTGAGAAGTATATAGTAGGAGTGTTTATCGGGGGTTCAGATACATCACCAACCAAATGTTTAGGTCAGGCGACGAAGGACTTAAATGCCTCTTCTACAATCAAAAACTCATCTGTAGACACAGGAAGAACGACATCTGGTACGATAATAACGGTTTAAAATACCGTTATCTGTGATGTAATTTTGATACTCAATGCACCCTTTTTGGCTTAGAAACTTGCTTTAACTCATGTTTTTGCTTTAGTTTTCTGAATAAGAGAGTTGAGGTTATACTTGATGATTTTATCACTAAATTCCCTTGATTTTGTAGGCTATTGGAATGATTTGAAGGAAGAGTAAAAGTACCAAATAGTTGGAATGCAGAAAAGTCAACCAGAGAGCAAAAAAGTCAACCAAAGTGCAGAAAAGTCAACCAGAATGCAGTCTACGAGGCTTGGACGCCCTGTTTGGAGGCTTGAGCGCCAGAAATCGACGTCCATCGCCCGTGCGCCCTAACTGGGGCGCCCGAGCGTTGTGGATTAGGCCCAAGTTTTGCTCTTTTTCGACTCTTTTGGACCGGGCCCTGTTTCTACTCTTTTCCGACTTTATTTAAAGGACCCAGGCGCTCTAGGTTTTGTATCTCTGGCTGGAGCAACACAACAACACACTCTTCTACTCTCTGAAGGCGGATTTGGAGGCGGGAGCTTCCTTTTCTACTTTTAGGGTTTTACTATCTCATGCTTTTCAATTGTTCACCTAGTTTCTCCATGTCTATGGCGAACTAAACTCTATTTGTTGTTGGGGGATGATGTAACCTTGTGAACTCTCATGTATTTGAATTCATTCTTAATTTATATGCTTTTTCATTAATTGTTAGGGAATTCATTTGTTTCAATGCTTGCTCTATTTAACTCATTTAGTAGCATGATTTATGAATTGCATGAGTGCTAGGAAGTTCCTTACAATTCAGGTTCTTGTTGAATTCTCCCTCCCAAGGGTAATATTTCTCAAGTATGAGGGTATGAGTACTTGGTGGTCTTAATCTCTTGATCTTCAGACTTAATTTTCTAGGAATGTTAGGAATATCACGAACTAGGAATTAAGGCAGGCTTATTGCGCAGAAGGATCAAGTTCTAAGTAATTTAGTGAGTGACGTTAACATTAATGTAAAAAGAAGAATTCTTATATACATGAGAGTAAACTTGGTGAAATCAAACCCTAACAACATATTCATCTCATATTAAACAACATCCGTTCATCTTTGTGTTACTCTACTATTGATCAATTTGCATTCATATTTAATTTTCTGTCATTTAATTTTTAATTTTTGTTTTTGTGCTAACACTATGTTCTAGGGTTTTGTGTCTAGTGCTTGCAGGATGCAATTCAAATAAGAAATTAACTATATGGACACTCAATTCCACCAAGGTAATTTCAACCACTAGTGGGAACCTCATTCAAACATGGGACCAAGTCAATTTGGACAAGCTGCCGGACAACAACAATGGCAGCAACAACCCTCTATATCAGAAAGATGGGCTAAGATGGATGACACGCTTCAACAGTTCATACAGATGTCTGAGTCTCATCATAATGACACTCAAGCAACATGCAGAAGGATGAAGGCGCAGTGTAGGTTCATAATTCAGAAGCTGGATTATCTTAAGGACAACATGAACCCTAGAGAGGAGTGTCAAGCTATTATCACTGAAAATGGCAAGGTTTTAGATGAGAGAAAAATAGAGAGAAAAGAAGAAGAAAGTTTGAGTGAAAAAGAGAAAGATGTAGAGGAAGAGAAAGAAAAAGAAGAGAGTGAGATAAAAGAAGAAGAAGAAGAGAGAGAAGAAAAGAAAAAAAGAGAGGAAGAACATGAGAGACAAATAGAGAGAAAAGAAAAAGAAAATTTGAGTGAAAAAGAGAAAGATATAGAGAAAGAAAAAGAAGAGAGTGAGAGAAAACAAAAGGAAAAAGAGAGGGAAGAAAAGAAAAAAAGAGAGGAAGAGGATAAGGAAAAAAAGAAAGAATTATATGAAAAACCTCTTCCTTACCCAAAGAGTTATTCTAGGGAGGAGAAGGAAAGACAGTTTGACCAATCCATGGAAATCTTCGAGGAATTGGAGATTAAAATTCCTATGACTAAGACATTGCAACAGGTTCCTAGTTATGTTAACTTCCTGAAGAAATCCAACAAAAAGAGAAAAAGTCCAGAGGAGGAAACAATTGAGGTACATGACAAGTGCAGTGTGATCTTGCAGAAGGCACTTCCTCCAGAAGCTAAAGATCCGGGAAGTTTCACTATTCCCTGCACTATTGGGAGTCATGAAATAGGGAAAGCCCTAATTGATGCCCTTATCTGTACTTGAAAAGATTGGTGGTCTTGAAGTCAAGCCTACAAAGAGGAAGCTGTTGAAGATAAGTTGGTGTGGAGACAGAAAGGAGAACACCAAGATTAAAGTTGGAATTGGTTGATCCAGACATGAGCCTATTGGGTCAAGCTAGTGACGTTAAAGAAGCGCTTACTAGGAGGCAACCTAGTGTCTTGAAAAACTTTTAATTTGTTTTTGTTTATTTGGTTTGTGTGAATATTTTTTTCTTGTGTGTTTAATTTTTCTTAGAACTGTGTTTGAGGGGTGGAGAGAGTTGAATTGTTTGATTTGAGTGTTGTTGTGAGAGCTAGGGAAAAGAAAATTGAAAATTTTAGGTTGAATCTGAGAACTCAAGGTCGGGAAAAACCAAAATAGTTCAAAAATTAAGGGGTATACAGTACCACCCGCTGCCTAGGCACCCTTTGAGGGGCGCTCGGGCGGCGGTTCTGCAGGTGGGCTGTTTAAGCACGAAGCTTGAGCGGGCTTGGCCCAATTTCACTCTTTTTAACCCCAAGGGTTTTGTCCAAGCCTCCATTCTCTGATTTCCCTCAATCTAGCCTCTCAAAACACTTCTCCCAAGTGCTCTCTCCATTTTTTCCCTTTCTATTTCACCAAAACCCTAAGGTTTCACCACTTTTGCACCATCCAACCATTCAAGTTTGGGGTTTTGGAGTGTATGGAAGCCAGAAAGCATCTACTGATGGATGCTATGTGATTAAACATCTACTGATGGGTGTTACTGAAAGCGTCTACTGATGGATGCTGAGGAAGATGAGAAAGATTGACATCTACTGATGGATGTTGGAAGATTCAGATGAAAACATCTACTGATGGATGCTACTAAAACAAGATTTCTTTTGTCTCTATTGCTTTTATTATTGCTGTTATTTTTATTGTTGAACTCTTTTTATATTCCTGTTTTTATTGTTTTTCTGTAGTATAGGAATGATGTACTTTGCTCCATATTATTGCAGTGGTTTGGTTATTTTGATGTTGTGTTTTGATGAGTATTGTTTTTTTAATGATTATGGTTTGGGTTGATGTTGAGATGATGCATGATGTAAAAATATAGAGGTGGTTGCTTCTAAAATGTGAAACATATGCTTAAGGTAAAAGTTTTATTGAAATACTGGGTAGGGTGTGTTAACACTTCGGCAAGTGTATCGAATCGCATAAGGTAATAATAAATGGTAAGACCAAGTATCTTTTCCCAAGAGACTCAAGGCCTAAACAGTTGTGTGATTTCTTGATTAAATAAGACTTGTAAACAAAATTGTTGTGTTTATATTACGGAAAAAGTAAACATGAATGCAAGTGTTGATCAATTGGATTGAAAGATGCAAAAGTAATTGATGTAAAATATGGAATGATTATGTTGTTGGGGTTTTCGACTTATCCTATCCACTCTCATGTATTTATGAATTCATCTTTCTTCATTAATGTTAATGTCACTTTCTAATTTACCTTAAACTCGATGTCTTGGTGAAGAAAGCCTAATCCTAATTACTAGTTTATAATGTCTTGTCTCCTTTGCAATTAATCATGCATTACATTCACACAGAAGCTTAAAGGCAACTGATCCTCCTATTCCTATGTCTAGGTAATATTGCTTCCGGAAGAATTTCCCCAGTTCTAAATTTCCTCATGTGTCCATAGTGACAAAATAAATAATCATGAATTGAATGAGTTAAACAAAGCATGCATAAAGTATATAGGAAAAACCCTAACAATTAATGAAGTAAAGCATATATAATCAAGAATCAATTCAATACATGAGAGTTTCAAAGGATTACATCGTTTCCCCAACAACAATGGAGGTTTAGTTCACCATTTACATGGTGAAACTAGATGAAAATAATGAATAGAATGAAAGATAGAACCCTAAAAGTTGAAGATCGGAGCTTCCGCATCCAAAATCCGCCTCTGAGGGGTGAAATAAGTGTAATTTCGCCTCTTTCTGTACAAAGATATCAACCCTAGGTCGACTAAACCCTTATATAGTTTATTAAAATTACAAAAAATTGGCCGAAGCCCAAGTTAATAGCGCTGAGCGGTGAAATGGCACTGAGCGGTGAGTGGGACACTCAGAATTAGCCGTCAACGATGACGCTTATGCGCAAGACAATGTACTCAACAAGCAAGCTTGGCGCTCAGTGGTGAAATGACGCTGAGCGGTGACTGCGATACTTGAATTGTGCACTTTTCCTTCCTTTCCTGAGTCCTACTCCTTGCTACTTCAACTTCTTTCATCCAATTCTTTTAAATTCCTACCAAAACAAGGAAAACCAAGTATAAAACCCATTCAACTCTCTTATTTCCACAACTTAAGCAAAACCATGATTTCAAGATAGATTCTAAGTCATAAAGGGTATTTTAGATGTCAAAATTAAGTATAAAAATAATAGTTTTTTCAACTGTTATCACAATCCCAAACTTAGAATTTTGCTTGTCGTCAAGCAAACAAGATGTAACTCAGTCTTCACCAATCAATACAATGGTTCAACACATTCAAAAACTCTTTCTTTGAAGACAAGTAGTTACTCAAATCAGCTCATCAAATAGAATTTAGTCAAGATGCACACATGCCTTGATTCACAACTACTCATCATGGTGTTCACATAATCACATACTCTCCAACATATGCTATTCTCATGAATGATCAATTAACTAAGCATAGATGTAATCAAGTTCTCATGGAATCATTCCTCACCAGATAAAGTGTTTCACTCAATCACACAAGTGTATATAGAGGTCACTCATTCACTCTACTATCACAATGTCACATGGATCAACTTTGCCTTTCATTTAGCCACAATCAAACACATTCACAAGCAAGCGTCATCACTGATAACAGTTGAAAAACTGTTATTTTTATACTTAATTTTGACATAAAAAATAACCTTTATGACTTAGAAACTAGCTTGTAATCATGCTTTTGCTTATGTTTTGGAAATAAGAGAGTTGGATAGGTTTTATGCTTGGTTTTCCTTGTTTTTGCAGGTTTTAAGATGAGTTCAATGAAAGAAGTGAAGTAGTGAGAAGTTGGACTCAGAAAAGGAAGCGAAAGTTCACAAAAGAAGAGCCGCAAGTACTGCTCAGTGCCACTTTTACCGCTGAGCGACACTCTGAAGTCTCGTAGTCAACGCTGAGGGGCAAAACTGCAGCTGAGCATCAAAATAGAAGAATCACACTTACCGCTGAGCGGTAATTACCGCTGAGCGCCATTTTATTGGGCCTTGGGCCAATTTTCTGTAATTTTTAGGAAGCTATATAAGGTTTTGGCCGAATTAGGGTTAGTATCTTTGGCCAGAACGAAGCAAATTCACACTTTCTTCACCCCTTGGAGGAGGATTTTGGATGCTCAAGCTCTATTCTTCACCTTCTAGGGTTCTATCTTTCATTCTTTCATTATTTTTCATCTAGTTTCACCATGTCTATGGTGAACTAAACCTTCATTGTTGTTGGGGAACCGATGTAATTCTTTGAAACTCTCATGTATTGAATTGGTTCTTTAATCTATATGCTTTCTTTCATTAATTGTTAGGGTTTTTCTTCTATACTCTATGCATGCTTTGTTTAACTGATTCAATTGTATGATCATTGATGTTATTTGTATGGACACATATAAGTAAATCTAGAACTGAAGAAATTCTCCCAATAGTAATATTGCCTAGACATAGGGATACAAGGATTTGTTGCCTTTAAGCTTATGTGCAAATGTAATGCATGAATAATTGCTAGGGAGACAAGACATTGTAAACTAGTGATTAGAAGTAGGCTTTCTTCACTGAGACATCGAGTTTAGGGTAAATTAGAAAGTGGCATTAACATTAATGAAGAAAGATGAATTCTTGAATACATGAGAGTGGATAGGATGAATCGAAAACCCCAACAACATCATTATTCCATAATTTACATCAATCACCTTTGCTTCTTTCGATCCAATTGATCAACACATGCATTCATATTTAATTTTCAGTATTTACATTTAAACCTACAATAATTCGTTCATAAGTGTAATTTAATCAATAAATCACATAACTGTCTAGGCCGTGAGTCCTTTGGTAAACGATACTTGGTCTTACCATTTTATTATTACTTGATACAATTCGGTACACTTGCCGAGGGTTAACAATCACAAGGACTTTTCTATGGTTTATAATGTGGCTGGGTTAAGAAGAAAATTGGTTTTTCTAGATCACAAAATCCTTGAGTTAAGAGAGTCATTCGCAACCGTTCTCACTTCTTCCCAACTTTCCCTTGCATTGAGCTTTTCTTTTTCTTTCCTTTTTCTTTTTCTTTTCATTTCTTCAACACTTAGCTCAATGGTTATTTATTTTCCCTTTTCAAATTTCCCAACAACCCCAAACTTGAACCTTTATCAATACCACAAATATTCTCAACTTAACTCAAGGTAAAGATTTTCAAAAAGGGTTTTCATATCATGTCCAAGGCTAGAGGTTCAAAGGATAGAACACCTTGTGCTCTCTTTTACTGGGTTAAAATCATGCATTGACTAAAAAGGGATAACAACAGATGGCCTTAATCATATGACACATGCAAGAAGTTGATTCAATCATAGAAACCTGGGAAAGTCATTCATGCTTTCAAAGTAATAGTCATCTTTCACAAAAGCTCTGGAGTTCAAAACCTCACATATAGGCTCATTTAACATTTCATATATTCTAGATACAAATCCTGCTTAGCATCACAATCACAATCACAATCACAACATCATGCATCTGTTCAAATAGCTTGTGAACAACCACCTGTATATCAGCATATGGTGTACAATCTCAACATCAATCAATATCCAAGCATCATCAAGCAGTACTCATCATGCACAAGTCAATCAAACCATCACATCAGATAAAGTTTCAAACTGAGTACATCACAACCTACTCTAAGAACAGAAGCAAATAAGTTCAACAGTACAAAACAAAAGATAGAAAAAATCCTACTCTAGAGGTGATAGCATCCATCAGTAGATGCTATCTCTGCTCCTCATCAACCCATGCTATCATCAGAATCTTCCTCCTCTCCTTCTTCTTCAGCATCTTCAAAGTCATCATCATCATCCTCATCATCATCCATAGTTGGAGCTTCAGCTGCTCCAGCTCCACTAGCCTGAGCTTATTCCTCTGGCCATGCCACCACATTGTTGAATTCATCCATGGTCCGCCGATGTCCTGGGGGTGTATCATACATCCCAATGATCATCTCTGCTGTGGCCACCTGACCTCTGTGGATAGACTACAACCTGCGCTCCATCAGAGACATATACATGTCCCTCATCTGAAAAGGCTCTGCATCATGAGGCGGCGCATGTGCTTGTGGTGGTCCTCTCCTTGTAGAAGACTGGCGTGGTGGTACTAGCTGAGTTGCCTCATCTCCGCCACAATACTGTCTATAGTAGGCCTCATCAATTGCCTTCCTAGGCCTCTTCACTGACGGTGTAGAAATATTCACTCCAGCTAGCTCACAGAGGTGTGTGATCAGGGAAGGATGCCCCAAAGGTGCCTTGTTGTTCATAGTATTGGCACACAACTGTATCTCATTGGCTATGTGATGGAAGACCATCTAAGACACACATTGGACCTCTTACTAGAGCCATGGCAAAGAGGATTCAAGAGGAAGAAGGATCACCTACCATTTTGCTTCTATGGAAGGTAATTTACATTAATCCTTCTTCCCATAATTAAAAGCACATTTTTTCTTTGCTTTGTAGGATTAATAAAATTGGAGGGAGCAGCTGCCAACATAGCATTTGAGCACATGAAAAGAGAGACTTGGAGGGAGAAGCTTGTTGCCAAAGCTATCAAAAAGCTCATAACCTAGCTAGCCCAGCTTTCACGTGTGCTGCTGAGTTGGAATAAGAATTCAGAATTGGTGTTGTTTCACGTGTGCTGCTGAGTTGGAATGAGGCATGTTTGGAGCTGAAGCAAATTGGCGCCTTTTTCATTTGCTTTTGGATTGAATTTCATTTCAGATTTGAGGCTCTTATCTTCCTATAAATAGGAGACCTCTTCCTTTTGTAGACACTTTTGAGCTTAGTCTAATTGCTGCAGAAATGAAATTCTAGCTTATCTTTGCTCTTGAGTCAACCCAATTATTCACTTTCTTTCTCCTTACCTCTAGCTTCCTTCCAAAGTAGAAGGCCCTCTGAGCTGAGAGGTTCTAACCCACTCCATTCTTCACTGAAACCATACCATTCTCTGCATCTATTTCAGAATTCCGCTGCCTTCGTTGCTCACTGGAACGCTTGCTGTTTGGCTTTCTGGTTCAATGCGTCTCACCCATAGCAAGCTTCCATCACTATGACCTGTCCAATGTTAATGCTCATCCCTCTGAGCACACAGTACAGAAGAAGAGCCCTGCTGATAGTAATATAAAAAACATGTGAACAAGGTTGTATGTTTTCATGAGAAAACGCCATCCAGTACTTTGCCAAGGGAGTTAGATCAACTCTCCTGATATGCACAACTACACCATTCTTGTTTCTCTGAAAGTGCCCTCTAGGCACACAAAACACACTCTCAACATCATCAAAATCTGCTTCTTCTTCCATGTTAAGATCAAATTGACACTGCTCACCAGCCCATTCTATATTTAGAAACCTCTTAATGGAATCAGGATCATACCGAATGGTTTTTCGTTTAACATAGCTCATATAGTCCTCCGTGGGATAATCACCCAATCGCCTTGCTATGTTAGCTGGTGCAGGATAAGTGGCTATTTTCTCCCAGTTTCTGTTTTCCAATTGCTCTCCAAACTATGGAGCAAAGTCAAGTATCCACCCAGCCTTCCTTTCCATCAATAGTCTTCTATCTTGAACATTAATGAAATGTTGCTCATGTCTGCGGGTGATAACAGTTGAAAAACTGTTATTTTTATGCTTAAAATTTATACTAAAAGCAACCTTTAACACTTAGAAACTAGCTTGAAATCATGCTTTTGGTCATATTTTCAGAAATAAGAGAGCTGGACAGGTTTATGCTTGATGTCAGTGTTTTTGTGCAGGTTTTAAGGTGAATTTGGTGAAAGAAGTGAAGAAGGAGAGAGATGGAATCAGAAAAGACATCAAAAAGTGCAAAAGAAGAAGCCGCAACTACCGCTCAGCGGCAGTTTACCGCTGAGCGGCACTCAGGAGTTCACGGGGGATCCGCTGAGGGGAAAAATGGCCGCTGAGGGGAAGAAACCAACTCACGCACTTACCGCTGAGCGGTACTTTACCGCTCAGCGGCACACTTATGGGCTTGGGCCTAAATTTTCTGTAATTTTAGAATAGTATATAAGCTTTAGGACGTCCTAGGGTTTGTATCTTTGGCAGAAACGAAGCAAACACTCTCTCTTCCACCCCTTTGAAGGAGGATCTTGGATGCTCAGGCTACCTCTTCACCTTTCTAGGGTTTTATCTTTCATTCTTCCATTATTATTCATCTAGTTTCACCATGAATATGGTGAACTAAACCTTGTATTGTTGTTGGGGAATCAATGTAGTCTTGTGAAACTCTCATATATGGAATTTGTTTTTACATCTTATATTTAAGACCTATGCTTTCTTTCATCAGTAGTTAGGGTTTTTCCTCTTTGCTCAATGCTTGCTTTGTTTAACTTATTCAATGCATGATTATTGATTTTTTCGATACGGGAACGTACGGGGAAGTCTAGATCCGGGGAATTTCTCCCAATAATATATTGGTTGTCGTTAAGCTCCTGCACTAAAAGAACTAATTATTAGGAATGCTAGGAATTGTATGAACTCGTAATTAGGGATAGGCCTTCTTGCAAGGTAATTTAGAGAGTGGCATTAACAATGATGAAAAGAATGTTGAATTCCTAAAATATATGAGAGTGGATAAGATGAAATTGATAACCCCAACAACATACTCATCCATATATTCCATTGAAGTGTTTGTATTTTGTTTTAGCCATTGATCAAAACTCATGCATACATGTTTATTTTCTGTTTTGCATATTAAATTCCACTTATTTCGTTCTTAAGTCTTAAATAATCAACGAATCACATAACTAAACTAGGCCGTGAGTCCTTTGGGAGAACGATACTTGGTCTTACCGAGTTTATTACTTGAAACGATTCGGTCACACTTGCCGATTGTTCAACAAGTTTGTGGCGCCGTATTTCGGTGTTCATAAATTTGTCATCAGCGGGAAAGGAACTTGGTGGAATAGGGGCGATCTGGTTCCTTCCTCTTAGATCCCAAGGTCTTGATTCTCTTGCCCGATGAGGAGGCCATCCCTACATCAAACACAATTCACAAAACCACAAGAAATATCATTAAGCATTTGTAAACCACAAACAATTCCCTAAAACACTTCTTATCACCGTTGAGGGCAAAACAAAACCCCTCAGTGCCACCTGTGCAGAGAAATAGTCAACCAAAAAAAAACACCATTCTGCAGAAATCGCGCTCAGGGGAAATTTCTGCTGAGCGACGTTTCTATAGATTTGCCAAAATTGCCTAAACATGCTTCGAATCTCCACCCACATGCATTCTTCCTAGTTCCAGACCCAAATCAAACAATTTAATCAGTCCAAACAGTGACTAATTCATCTAATCATGCATAAAAATCAAAATCCTTCAAAAATCATGCTTAGACAACCATGTTCATACCAATTCATGCTTTCAAAAACCCTAGAATGTAAAGTGCATGTACTTACTTGGGTGGAGATGCTAAATATGTGTAGAATGCTCTAGGAATGTGAAGAAATCATCCCCTAACAACAATGCTCTCACACAACCCCAAACTAGGATGGAAACTTGATGCAAAAATGGTTGAAAGAGAGGTTTTGTGAAGGGGGAAGAAGGGGAAAGTGGAGAGAACTCTTTGGAGAGTGCTTGGGAAGATTGGGATCTAAAAGTGGCGGCAAGACGCGCCCTAGTGTATGAAAAAGACCTAATGGACTAAATCCTGCTGAGCCCAAATTTTAAAAACCCAATCAAAAAAGTCTAAAGCGTTTGCTCAGCGGTAGTTACCACTAAGCGGCATGCGCGACACCCACTTTCTTCCTCCCTAGCTTGCCCTAAGCGTCCTTTACCAATGTCTCTCAACTTCAACTCTCAATTTTTCAAATCTCATATATTTTCCACTCACTCTCCCTTAACCAATGCACTTAGTCTCTCACACCACTCAAACATTCAAGTCAATCCCTATAATGCAACTAGAGCATAACCAAAACAAACAAACAAAGATAAACTCAATCAACTGGGTTGCCTCCCAGTTAGCGCTTGTTTAACGTCACGAGCCTGACCCAAAATCCTCCAGCACCCATCAGTAGATGCAAATCTTACCATCACCCTTTAGTAGGTGTACCTTCTGAGTATCCTTCAGTAAATACTCACCAACCTAGCATCCATTAGTAGATGCTAAACTTAAATATAACAATGTACCAAAGTTTCAAATTACATCACCAAAATAAATAAATTCAAAGAAATTAATGTTCTCAAATCAATGGGGTGCCTCCCAGCAAGCGCTCTTTTAACGTCACTAGCTTGACCCAATAAAGCTCAAGTTCCTTCTTTAATGTTGGTGTTCCTCTTTCTTTCATCACACCAACTTATCAATTGCTTTCGGTCCACCTTCTTGACTCTCCTTGAATATGGAGCTTCAATCTCTATCACTCCATTCTCTTTGAAATCTTTCACAACCCACAACTTGTTCTTGAATCTTACCGGTGTGCCAAGTTTGAATTGTGCATCAATCAAGTCATCATGAACCCTCCTTCCTTTGTCATCTTTTTCTTCTTCCCTAACCTGTGATAAGAAACAATGTTTACCTTTGATGACCGGCTTTGCAACTTTAGGGCTAGTCACGGGTGCATCCTTACATGCAGCTTTATGATTAGTCTCCTTCTCTTGAATCTGCTGCTCAACTTTGAAAACATTAAAGATCACCTTTTCCTCTCGGTCTTGAAGCACTATCATCCCATCATCCACATTGATGATTACTTTTGCCATTTTCATAAACGGCCTTCTAAGAATAATTGGGATCTTCTCATCTTCCTTCATCTCTATCACCACAAAATCCACCAGGAATTTAAGTTTCTCTATACAAACCACAACATCTTCTGCTACACCATAGGGTTTCTTGGAAGATCCATCAGCCATGAGCAAAGTCACCTTGGTTGGCTTGACTTCAAGATCACCAATCCTTTCGAGCATAGATAAGGGCATCACATTAATGCTTGACCATAAATCAACTAAGGCCTTCCTTATATTCTCCTTCCATATGACGCAAGGAATAGTAAAACTTCCTGGATCTTTCACTTTTGAAGGAAGTGGTTTCTCCAAAATAACTTTGCAATCTCCCTGTTCATCCATAGTTGTCTCCCCTAGAAACATCTTCTTTGCAAGGATTTGCTTCATGTGCTTTGCATTGATGATAACAGTTGAAAAACTGTTATTTTCATGCTTAAAATTGACCTTAAAGACAACCTTTAACACTCAGAAACTAGCTTGGAATCATGCTTTTGTTCATATTTTTAGAAATAAGAGAGCTGGACAAGTTTATGCTTGATTTCAGTGTTTTATGCAGGTGTTAAGGTGAATTTGATGAAAGAAGTGAAGAAGGATAGAGATGGAATCAGAAAAGAACTCAAAAAGTGCAAAAGAAGAGAAGCTGCAAGTACCGCTCAGCGCCAGTTTACCGTTGAGCGGCACTAAAGAACACCCGTTGGCTCTGCTGAGGGGTGAAAGTGCAGCTGAGGGGAAGAATCAACACACGCACTCACCACTGAGCGGCAGTTTATCGCTGAGCGGCACTATTTTAGGCTTAGGCCCACTTTTCTGTAATATTTCGAATAGTATATAAGCTTTAGGACTACCTAGGGTTTGTATCTTTGACAGAGTACGAAGCAAACACACACCTTTCCACCCCTTGGAGGAAGATCTTGGATGCTAAGGCTACCTACTCAACTTTCTAGGGTTCTATCTTTCACTCTTTCATTGTATTTCATCTAGTTTCACCATGAATATGGTGAACTAAACTCTTCTTGTTGTTGGAGAATCGATGTAATCTTTTGAAGCTCTCACATATGGAATTTGTGTTTAAACATCTTACTTGAGATACATGCTTTCTTTCATCATTAGTTAGGGTTTTTCCTCTTTGCTCAAAGCATGCAATGTTTAACTCATTCGATGTCATGATTATTGATTTTGTCGATATGGACACATACGGGGAAATCTAGATCCGGGAAAATTCTCCCAATAACATATTGCCTAGACATAGGGATATGAGGGTTGGTTGCCTTAAGCTTCTGTGCTTCAGAATTAATTATTAGGGATGCTAGGAATTGTATGAACTCATAATTAAGGATAGGCTTTCTTGCAAGGTGATTTAGAGAGTGACATTAACATTGATGAAAAGAATGATGAATTCCTAAAGTATATGAGAGTGGATAAGATGAAATTGATTACCCCAACAACATAGTCATCCATCTAATTCGTTCAAGTGTTTGTGTTCCTCTTTTCCATTGATCAAAATTCATGCATACATGTTTACTTATTGTCTTTTGCATTTGAAACCTCAAGAATTTATTCACAAGTCTTAAATAATCAAGAAATCATATAACTAACTTGGCCGTGAGTCCTTTGGGAGAACGATACTTGGTCTTACCGAGTTTATTACTTGATACGATTCGGTCTCACTTGCCGAGGGTTAAACAAGTTTTTGGCGCCATTTTTCGGTGTTCATAAATTTGTCATCAAGTTTTTGGCGCCGTTGCCGGGGACTCGTGGTTTAACTAGTTTATTTGTGTGATTATTGATTATCTTTGACTTGAATTTTTAATTTTGAAATTTGAATTTCTGTTTTTATTTTCTATTTTTATTTTTTGGTTTTTATTTTATTTTATTTTATTTTATTTTCTGTTTTTATTTTTTTTCAGTTGTTATTTTCTTTTATTTTATTTTATTTTTCTGTTTTCTATTTTTATTTTTCTGTTTTTATTTTATCTTCTTATCTCTTATTTTATATCTTCTTCTATATCTTTTTGTGCTAACAAATTTTTCTAGGGACTTGTTTTCTTGTGTATGCAGGAAGCAATTCGAACTAGAAGCAAGAAAACCTCGGAACCTCTTCTTGAAGGCTTAGACGAGAGTAGACGGAGGAGAAGAATCCGTATATCTAGAGAACTTTTCCCTCCTCCGGAAGATCTCTTACAACCTTCACCACAAGGTTCTTACCATAGCACTGAGGAGATGGAGAATAATAATGTCAGACGGACTCTTGCAGATTACACTAATGTAGTTGGCCCTCAGCATTTCAATAGCATAGCAAGACCGAGGGTCAATGTAGCTAATATGAAGGTGAAACCGACATTAATCCAACTGGTTAAGAACAACCAATTTAATGGGTTGTCTCACGAAAGCCCCTATGAGCACCTCACAACCTTTAATGAAATTTGCAATACAGTGAAGATAAATGAGGTGCCTGACGAAGCAATCAAACTTAGCCTGTTTCCATTTTCATTAGGAGGCAACGCTAAGCTTTGGTTGAACTCTTTTCTAGAAGGGAGCTTTACAGAGTGGGAAGCTGTGGTGACAAAATTCTTGAACAAATACTTCCCACAATCTAAGGTAAACAAAGGGAAGCGAGATCTCATCTTTCAGGCAAGGCATGGAGGAATCACTAGGTCATGCATAGGACAGATACAAAAGCTTATTAAGAAAGACTCTCACGCATGGATTTGACGAAGTAGAAGTAGTCCTAATCTTCCTTGGAGGTCTTGGTTCACAAACCAAGATGATGCTTGACGCCTCAGCTGGAGGCAATATCAAATGGAAGACTCCAGAGGAAGCCACGAAAATAATTGAAAACATGGCTACTAATGATAATGAGCTGAATAATGAAAGAGGAGCTCCTATTCAACAAAAAGGAGTTCTATAGTTGCAATCCAATGATGCCTTGCTAGCTCAGAACAAGATACTAACTCAACAATTGGAGAATCTCGCAAAAACACTTGCACAACTGCCAAAAGAGTTAAAGACTGTTGCACAGGTTCAACCACAGTTGTGTGAATTATGTGGGGCTGACCATATCAATGGTCAATGTGCCTTTCCAGCAGAAGCTTTTGAGGATGTTAACTTCATGGCCAATCAATTTCCATACCATCAAGGGAATTTCAATCAAGGGTGGGAACCACACCCAAGCATTAGTTAAGGACAAAGTGGGCAAGTTGGACAAGCAGGGCAATTTAGCAAGCAACAACAACAACTAACCTTATGGCAACAAATGTCTATACTTAATGAAAGATCAATAAGGATGGAAGAAACTCTTTAGCAATTCATACAGAAAACTGAATCCACTCAAAAGAGCACTAAAGCTGCTATTAAGAACTTGAAGATGCAAATGGGTCAAATTACTAAGCAGTTGGAAGAAAGGCTGACAAATTTTTTGGGGCTAATACTAAGGTTAACCCAGAGAAGAATGTAAGGTGTTGGTGAGTGTAAATGTTGAAAAAGTTGAATTAGAAAGAGAGAAAGAAAAAGAAGAGAGAAAAGAGAAAGAAGAGATAAGAGAGATAAAGAGTGAAGATATTCTTCCTTTTCCAACAGATCATGAGAAACAATTTGATTTTACAGAAATATTCAAGAGGTTGGATAATGATGTACCTTGGAAGGAGATATTACAGCACATTGCAGTTTATACAAAGCCTGAGGAAAAAGTCTCTACAAAGAAAAGACGTAGAGATGATGAGACAAAGGAGTATAAAGCTGTTAAAAAGAAGCCATTCCCTCCTAAAGCAAAAGATCTAGGAGGTTTCTCCATTCCATGCACAATAGGGAAGAAAAGGATAAAGAAGGCTTTACTTGATTTAGGATCAAGTGTTAACTTAATGCCTTATTCCTTACTTGAGCAGATTGGTGATCTTGATGTGAAGCCTATAAAGATTAATTTATTAATGGCAGATGGATCCTCAAAGAATCCCTATAGTATAGCAGAGGATGTTATAGTTTGTGTAGGAAAATTACAGTTCTTGGTGGACTTTGTGGTGATGGAGATGGAGAATGAAAAGATACCCATTATTCTCGGAAGACCGTTTATGAAAACGGCCAAAGCCATCATTGATGTGAATGAAGGTGTAGTGGTGCTCCAAGACCGAGAAGAAAGAGTTTTTGTAGATATCTTCAAAGAAGAGAGGCAGATGCAGGAGGAAGAAGCTAGTCATAAAGCTACATATCAAGATGTACTCATGACTAGCCCTGTAGATGAAAAGCCAAAGGTCAAAGGTAAACATTGTTTTTTGTTTCAGGTACAGGAAGAAGAAAAGATGGGGAAAGGAAGAAAGGTCCATGATGGCTAGATGCAAGAACGACTCCAACTTGGTAAACCTGTGAAATTCAAAAACAAGTTGTGGGTTGTGAAAGACTACAAAGAAAATGAGGTGATAGAGATAAAGTCTCCACATTCTAGAAGAGTCAGAAAAGTGGACCGGAAGCAGTTGATGAGTTGGTGTGATATGAACACCAACCATGAAGATGGAACATGAGCTTTATTGAGTCAAGCTAGTGACGTTAAAAGAGCGCTTGTTGGAAGGCATTCCAGTGATTTGAGGACAATTTTTCTCTTGATTTTATTTTGGTTTTGTAAATTTTTATAAACTTGGACATTACTTCTGTAAATTTTTGGATATAACATCTACTGAAGGATGCTAGGTGGTTAAGTATCTACTGAAAGATACTAGGTTTGACACCTACTGATGGGTGTTGGTGGATGTTTGGGTCAGGCTCGTGACGTTAAACAAGCGCTACCTGGGAGGCAACCCAATTGATTGATTATATTTTTGTTTGTTCTGGTTTAGTTGCATGATAAGGATTTGGATGCATGAGTGATCTGAGAATTTAATTGTAGGAAGCAAGTAAGGGGCATGAGTAGGAGGCACCTACGTTAAGCTAGGAAGAAGAAGAGCACTTCACGAAAGTGTCGCTGAGCGGCAAACTGTCGCTGAGCGGTAGTGTCGCAGATTGGGCTTAGGTTGCCCCTTAGCGGAACCCGAGCCCATTAGGGTATTTTTATACCCTAAGTCACGCCTTGGCCTCTATTTTCATATTCTTCTCTGCACACACACTCCTATACACTTTGCCAAAGGTTCTCTACATTTTTCCCTTCATTCCTCTTGAGAAAATCTCCTTCCCACTCGCTTTCTAACTAGTTTTTCATCTAAGTTTGGGGTTGGGAGAGAGCATGATTGTTCTTCACAGTTTGAAAGCATTCTCTACTCATTTAGCATCTCCACCCAAGTAAGTCAAGCATTTTTCATTCTAGGGTTCTTGAGCACGAATTTGATTGTTGAAGTATGAATTTTTAGGGTTTTGATTTCTATCCATGATTTGATGAATTAATTGATGTTTGAACCGATTGAACTGATTGATTTTGATCTGGAAGCTTGAAAACTGCATGTGGGTGGAGTTAGGAAAGGTCAAAAGAGCATTTTTCAAAAATCTGCAGAATCACCGCTCAGGGGTAAATTGCCGCTGAGCGGCACTCTGACAGACTTTTAAATTTTGGTTGAATTATGTAATGGATTGATGCACTGGTGGCGCTGAGGGGTGATTTTGACCCTCAACGGTGGTTTAGCATGGAAGTAGGGTGTTGTTTTTGGTTTCCTAATGATTAACAATATGTCTTGTGAATTTGTAATCTGTGTTTGATGTAGGAATGGCATCCTCTTCAGGCAAAAGAGTGAAGACCATGGCATCCAAAAGGAAAGAAAAGGAACCAAAACAACCCTACTCTAGTAGGTTCCTATCTCGCAAACATGAGAAGCATTTTAAGGTGGTCCAAGATAGGAGGTTCCTTATGGAGAGCAACTTCTGGGAAGTGATTAGGGGAAGCTAGCCACATACCCTGCACCAGCCAATATAGCTGTGGTGAAAGAATTTTACACCAATGCAAGGAAGATTGGTGATTATCCGGCTGAGGATTACCTAGGCTATGTCAGAGGCCACGCTATTAGGTATGATCCTGACTCTATCAACAGCTTCTTGGGTACTGTATGGGCTGGTGAGCAGTGCCAATTTGCTCTATGTATGGAAGAAGGCATTGATTTTGATGATGTGGATAGTGTTCTATGTGTACCTGGAGGACATTTTCAGAGGAACAGAACTGGTTCTGTGGTGAACATTAGGAGGAATGACTTGAATCCTCTTGCAAGGTATTGGATGGCATTTTCTCATGCCAACATTCAGCCATGTTCTCATGTTTCAGACATCACTCTTAGTAGGGCACTCCTCCTTTACTGTGCGATCAAGAATTTGAATGTCAATATTGGACAGGTAATAACTAATAAGATAAGGGTGTGTGCTAACACAATAAACAACAAAGCACCCTTAGGACATCCTTCTTTGATCACACACCTGTGCAAGATAGCTGGGGTGGATACTTCTGCTCCACCATTTGAGAGGCCAAGGAAAGTAATTGATGAGGCCTATTACAGACAATACTGTGGAGGTGAGGAGGCAACTCAGCCAGTTCCACCACGCCGTACTCGTAGAGGAAGATGACAAGCACAAAGTTAGGCATCTGCCGAGACACATGAAGCAGAGCCTTTCCAAATGAGGGACATGTATATGTCTCTTATAGGTGCACAGTTGCAGTCTATCCACAGAGGGCAGGTGGCCACAGCTGAGATGATTGTTGGACTGTATGATACACCTCCAGCACACAGGTGGACTATGGATGAATTCCATAATGTGGTAGCTTGGCCAGAGGAGCAGGCCCAAGGTGACAGAGTTGGAGCAACTGAAGCTTCAGCCATGGATGAAGATGATGCTGATGATGCTGAGGATGATGCATTTGAGGATGCTGAAGATGAGGAAGAGGAGGAGGACATAGATGACAGCACAGACTGATGAGGAGCTGAGATAGCATTTACTGATGGATGCTATCAGCATTAGAGCAGGATTTGTTTTATCTTCTGTTTTGTTCTGAACTTATTTGCTTCTGTTTCTAGAATAGGGATTGATGTACTCAATTGGAAACTTGGTCTGTTATGATGGTTTGCTTATGATTGTTGTTTGATAAATAATGCTTGATGATGCTTTGATATTGATTGATGTTGAGATGTGCACATTATATGCTTATACAGATGGTTCACAAGCTTTGTGAACAAATGCATGATGTTGTGATTGTGATTATGATACTAAGCAGAATGTGTATATGTGGAATGCGAATGAGCTTATATGTGAGGCTTTGAGCTCCAGAGTTTTTGTGATTGAATGCTATTACTTTGAAAGCATGAATGATTTTGCCCAGGTTTTCTATGATTGAATCAATTGCTTGTTTGCACCATATGATCAAGGCCATTTGTTGGTAACCCTTTTATTAGCCAAATGCATGATTTTAGCCCACAAAAGAGAGCACTATGTGTTCTACCATTTGAACCCTTGAATATAATTTGAAAACCCCTTGTGAGAAGCTTTACCTTGAGTTAAGTACAAAATATTTTGTGGTATTGATGAATGTTCAAGGTTGGGGTTGTTGGGAAGTTATGAAAGGGAAATTGAAAGCATTGAGTTAAGAGCTAAGAATTAAGTGTGAAAAGAAAAAGAAAAAGAGAAAGAAAAGAGAAGAAAAAGCAAAGCTCAATGCAAAGGAAAGTTGGGAATAAGTAAGAAAGATTATTTCTATAAGATTCTCTTAACTCTAGGGTTTTGTGATCTAGAAAAACCAATTTTCTTGTTAGCCCAGCCACATTATAAGCCATTGAAAAGTCCTTGTGATGATGCATGCTTGTGAATGAATTTGATTGTGGTTAAAATGAAAGGCAAGTCAATTCATGTGACATTGTGATAGTAGAGTGAATGAGTGATTACCTCTTATACACTTATGTGTTTGAGTGAAACACTTTATCTAGTGAGGAAAGATTCCATGAGCACATGAACATCCATACTTAGTTGATTGATCATTCATGAAAAGAAGCATTTGTTGGATATTAGGTGATTGTGTGAACACTAAAGCATGTGCATGTCTTGATTGAAGTTTTTGTCATGAGCCTAATTGAGTACTTACTTATCTTGAAAAGAGGATTTTTGAATGGAGTGAACCATTATATTGATTGGTAAAAGATTGAGTTACATCTTGTTTGCTTGAGGACAAGCAAAGCTCTAAGTTTGGGGTTGTGATAACAGTTGAAAAACTGTTATTTTCATGCTTAAAATTGATACTAAAACCAACCTTTAACACTCAGAAACTAGCTTGGAATCATGCTTTTGTTCATATTTTTATAAATAAGAGAGCTGGACAGGTTTATGCTTGATTTCAGTGTTTTATGCAGGTTTTAAGGTGAATTTGATGAAAGAAGTGAAGAAGGATAGAGATGGAATCAGAAAAGAACTCAAAAAGTGCAAAAGAAGAGAAGCCGCAAGTACCGCTCAGCGCTAGTTTACCGCTGAGCGGCACTAAGGAACACCCGTTGGCTCCGCTGAGGGGTGAAAGTGCAGCTGAGGGGAAGAATCAACACACGCGCTCATCGCTGAGCGGCACTATTTTAGGCTTAGGCCGACTTTTCTGTAATATTTCGAATAGTATATAAGCTTTAGGACTTCCTAGGGTTTGTATCTTTGGCAGAGTACGAAGCAAACACACACCTTTCCACCCCTTGGAGGAAGATCTTGGATGTGATGACAAATTTATGAACACCGAAAAACGGCGCCAAAAACTTGTTTACCCTCGGCAAGTGTGACCGAATCGTATCAAGTAATAAACTCGGTAAGACCAAGTATCGTTCTCCCAAAGGACTCACGGCCTAGTTAGTTATATGATTTGTTGATTATTTAAGACTTGTGAATAAATTCTTGAGGTTTCAAATGCAGAAGACAATAAGTAAACATGTATGCATGAGTTTTGATCAATAGAAAAGATGAACACAAACACTTGAACGAATTAGATGGATGAGTATGTTGTTGGGGTAATCAATTTCATCTTATCCACTCTCATATACTTTAGGAATTCATCATTCTTTTCATCAATTTTAATGCCACTCTCTAAATCACCTTGCAAGAAGCCCTATCCTTAATTACGAGTTCATACAATTCCTAGCATCCCTAATAATTAATTCTGAAGCACAGAAGCTTAAAGGCAACCAACCCTCATATCCCTATGTCTAGGCAATATGCTATTGGGAGAATTTCCCCAGATCTATATTTCCCCGTATGTTCCCATACGACAAAATCAATAATCATGACATCTAATGAGTTAAATAATGCATGCTTTGAGAAAAGAGGAAAAACCCTAACTAATGATGAAAGAAAGTATGTATCTCAAAATAAGATGTTTAAACACAAATTCCATATATGAGAGCTTCAAAAGATTACATTGATTCCCCAACAATAATACAAAGTTTAGTTCACCATATTCATGGGGAAACTAGATGAACAATAATTGATAGCTCCAGCCTTGGGGCTAATCCATAGATCCGTGAGCTTTACGAGAAGAAAAGCAACGACAGCGGAAGAACAAAATGAAAACAGTCTAAACTGTGCAGTGGCAGTGGATGAATATGTGGAAGAAGAGTTCGGATGAGGTGCTTTGGGGAAATGGAGCTAGCTCAGACAGCCTTCATCAATGGAAGGAAGCTAGAAGAGGTTTGATAGGAAGCACAGGAGTGACTTTCGGTGGGGAGAAGACGCTGGAAATTGCATCAGCAAATCTATTCTCTCCATTCATCAAAAGTGTTTTTACAATCTGTGCAAGGAGAATTTATAATGGATTCTCCCAGCTTTGAACGGTAGAGATTAAATCCACAATACAAATCTGGAAACACGTGGCAAATGTGTAGAACGTGGGAAGCTTTATTATGAAATCAGCAATCAAGCACGTGGCAACAGAGTGGAATGCGTCAGCTGGTCAAATGGGTTTTTCTGGATTGATGAGCTCCAAGGTTGGTACGTTGAGTGCCAACCTTTATTTTCGTTATCCTTCCCCTTGTGATGGTTTGGACCATGCTGGATCTTTTGGTTGTTCTCCTGGTTTCCACTCAAAGCATGCGAAGAGCACTTTACCTTCGGGATGGAGATCTTCAAGATCTTGTTGGAGCTTTTTGGCCATACCTTGTGTGATGGGTCCTTGCTGTATTATTGTGCTTGGCACCCGTCTATCAATAATGAAAGAATGGAAGAGATAGAAAAACCAAAGAAAGAGAAGAGGAGAGTCGTCACCATCTCCAATTCTACCCCCAAGGGGTGAAAAGTGTGTTTTGCGTCTTCTCCAGCCAAAGATACAAACCCTAGGAAGTTCTAAAGCTTATATACTATTCGAAATATTACAGAAAAGTGGGCCTAAGCCCAAAAGACCACCGCTCGGCGGTAAACTGCCGCTCAGCGGTAAACTGCCGCTTAGCGGTAAACTGCCGCTCAACAGTACCAGCGCGTAGTCAATTCTCCCCTCAGCTACACTTTCACCCCTTAGTGGACCAACGGGTGTTCCTGAGTGCCGCTCAGCGGTAAACTAGCGTTGAGCGGTACTTGCGGCTTCTCTTCTTTTGCACTTTTTGAGTTTTTTTCTGATTCCATCTCTATCCTTCTTCACTTCTTTCATCAAATTCACCTTAAAACCTGTATAAAACAATGAAATCAAGCATAAACCTGTCCAACTCTCTTATTTCTAAACATATGAACAAAATCATGATTCTAAGCTAGTTTCTAAGTGTTTAAGGTTGCTTTTAGTATCAATTTTATGCATGAAAATAACAGTTTTTCAACTGTTATCACAACCCCAAACTTAGAACTTTGCTTGTCCTCAAGCAAACAAGATGTAACTCAATCTTCTACCAATCAATACAATGGTTCACTCCATTCAAAAATCCTCTTTTCAAGATAAGTAAGTACTTCAATTAAGCTCCTGATAAAGACTTCAATCAAGACATGCACATGCTTTAGTATTCACAAAATCACCTAATATCCAACAAATGCTATTTTTCATGAATGATCAATCAACTAAGCATGGATGCTTATGTGCTCATGGAATCTTTTCCTAACTAGATAAAGTGTTTCACTCAAACACAAGTGTATAAGAGGTAATCACTCATTCGCTGTACTATCACAATGTCACATGAATTGACTTTGCCTTTCATTTAACCATAATAAAAAACATTCACAAGTATGCATCATCACAAGGACTTTTCAATGGCTTATAATGTGGCTGGGCTAACAAGAAAATTGGTTTTTCTAGATCACAAAACCCTTGAGTTAAGAGAATCATTTAGACACAATCATTCAGACACAATCATTCTTATTTATTCCCAACTTTCCTTTGCATTGAGCTTTGCTTTTTCTTCTCTTTTCTTTATCTTTTTCTTTTTGTTTTCTCATTCTTATTCTTAGCACTTAACCCAATGCTTTCAATTTCCCTTTCATAACTTCCCAACAACCCCAAACTTAAACATTGACCAATACCACAAAATATTTTCTACTTAACTCAAGGTAAAGCTTTTCACAAGGGGTTTTCTAATTATGTTCAAGGTTAAGGGTTCAAAGGATAGAACACATAGTGTTCTCTTTTGTGGGGCTAAACATGCATTTTGCTAATAAAAGGGTTACCAACAAATGGCCTTGATCATATGATGCAAACAAGCAATTGATTCAATCATAGAAAACCTGGGAAAAATCATTCATGCTTTCAAAGTAATAGCATTCAATCACAAAAACTCTGGAGCTCAAAACCTCACATATAAGATCATTCACATTCCACTTGTACACATCCTGCTTAGTATTATAATCACAATCACAACATCATGCATTTGTTCACAAAACTTGTGAATCACCTCTATAAGCATATAATGTGCACATCTCAACATCAATCAACATCAAAGCATCATCAAGCATTACTTATCAAACAACAATCATAACCAAACCATCATAACAGACAAAGTTTCCAATTGAGTACATCAAACCCTATTCTAAAAACAAAAGTAAATAAGTTCAGAACAATGGGTTGCTTCCCAGTAAGCGCTTGTTTAATGTCACGAGCCTGACCCAAAATCTCAAGGATCAACCAACTGCATCATTGTGGATAAGTGTTGCACTTCTCCCCCTAGATAAGGCTTGAGACGTTGACCATTCACCACCCAACTTTTCTGTGGATCATCAGCAACTGGATTAATTAATTCAATTGCTCCATGTGGATGCACTCCTTTTACTACGAAGGGTCCTAACCATTTTGTCTTCAACTTCCCAGGGAATATCTTCAATCTTGAGTTGAATAATAGCACCTGCTGCCCTGGATTAAAGACTTTATTCACCAGCTTCCTGTCATGATAAAACTTAATCTTATCTTTATAAGCCTTGGATGAATCATATGCATGTAACCGCATTTCTTCAAGCTCCAGAATCTACCTTCTGCGTGTGCTCTGAGTTTCATAAGAATCAAAATTCAAGAATTTTAAAGCCCACAAAGCTTTATGCTCCAACTCTACTGGCAAATGACATGCTTTTCCATAAACTAATTGAAAAGGTGATAATCCCATGGATGTCTTCATTGCCGTCCTATAAGCCAAAAGAGCATCATCCAATTTGAGTGACCAATTCTTTCTTGATGAAGTAACGATTTTTTCAAGGATCCTTTTTATCTCTCTATTAGATACCTCAGCTTGTCCATTGGTTTATGGATGATAAGGTGCAGCTACCTTATGTTTCACTCCATAATGTTTGAGTATTTTTCCTAGCTAATAATTGCAAAAATGAGATCCCCCATCACTAATTAGCACTCTTGGAGTTCCAAAACGTGAAAATATCTGCTTTTTCAAAAATTTAATCACCGTGCTAGCATCATTTTTAGGACAAGCTAATGCTTCCATCCATTTACTCACATAATCCACTGCTACCAATATATATTCATTGTTGAAAGATGGAGGAAAGGGTCCCACAAAGTCAATACCCCAGCAATCAAAAACCTCAACCTCTAAAATGTCCTGTAATGGCATCTCATGACGTCTAGTAATCGTCCCTGGTCTTTGACACTTATCACAATTTCTAGCATGATTATGAGCATCTTTAAATAGAGTTGGCCAATAAAACCCTGATTGGAGAATTTTTGCTGCTGTTCTTTCTCCATTAAAATGTCCCCCATAAGGTGAATCATGACAATGCCAGAGAATTCCTTCTCTTCTTCATTTGTCACACATCTCCTCAGAAGATTATCTGCTCCAATTTTGAACAAATAAGGATCATCCCAGACAAACTGCTTAGCATCATGCAAAAATTTCTTTCTTTGTTGCCAAGTTAAATCTTCTGGCATAACCCTTGCAACTTTGAAATTAGCCATATCAGCAAATCATGGCCTCTGTTGAATATACATGAGTGCTTCGTCTGAAAAAGATTCCCAGATCTCTGATTCCTTGCTAGTGACCTCCTTGTTAACTAACCGTGACAAATGATCAGCAATCAAGTTCTCACTTCCTTTCTTATCACGGATCTCCACATCAAATTCTTGCAAAAGTAGTACCCATCTAATCAGACGTGGCTTAGAATCTGGCTTTGTCAAAAAATATTTGAAAGCTGCATGATCTGTATAAATAATCACCTTAGACCCAATAAGATAAGGTCTAAATTTCTCTATAGCATATATTATAGCTAGGAATTCTTTCTCCGTAGTAGCATAATTCAACTGAGCATCATTCAGAACTTTGTTGGTATAATAAATTGGATGAAAAATCTGCTCTTTTCGTTGGCCAAGAACAACTCCTATTGCATAATCAGTAGCATCACACATTAGCTCAAAATTTTTATTCCAATCTAGAGCTATAATTACTGGAGCTAACACTAATTTACTCTTCAATGTGTCAAAAGCTTTCAAACATTCTTCATTCATCGCAAAAGGGGCATCCTTCATAAGAATATTACTCAATGGTTTAGCAATTTTTGAGACATCTTTGATGAATCTTCTGTAAAATCCAGCATGACCTAGAAAACTCCTGATCCCCTTTTTATTTGTTGGTGGGGGCATCTTCTCAATGACTTCTACTTTGGCTTTATCTACCTCAATTCCTTTAGCAGAAATTTTATGTCCCATCACAATTCCTTCTGTTACCATGAAATGACATTTCTCCCAATTAAGAACAAGATTTTTCTGAACACATCTTTTAAGAACAACATCCAAATTAGCCAAACACCTTTGAAAAGAATTTCCAAAGACTGAAAAATCATCCATGAAGACTTCAATGCACTTTTCTAGGAGATCTGCAAAAATCGCCTGCATACACCTTTGAATTGTAGCTGGAGCATTACATAATCCAAATGACATCTTTCTATAGGCAAAGATACCAAAAGGACAAGTAAAGGTCGTCTTCTCTTGGTCTTTTGGATCTACCACAATTTGATTGTATCCAGAATATCCATCTAGAAAGCAATAAAAAACTTGATCTGCTAATCTCTCCAACATCTGGTCCATGAAAGGAAGAGGAAAATGATCCTTCCTAGTAGCTTTATTTAGCTTCCTGTAATCAATGCACATTCGCCATCCAGTAACTGTCCGAGTGGGAATAAGTTCATTCTTATCATTATGAATTACTTTCATTCCGCCTTTCTTTGGAACCACCTGTACTGGACTTACCCATTCACTGTCAGAGATTGGATAGATGATACCAGCTTCCAAAAGTTTCAACACTTCTTTTCTAACCACCTCCTTCATTACAGGATTTAACCTTCTCTGTGGTTAAGCACTCGGTCTATAATCATCTTCCATAAAGATCTTGTGCATACAATAAGTTGGGCTGATACCTTTAAGATCTGAGATTGACCACCAAATCGCTTCTTTGTTAGCTTTCAGAATTTCTATCAACTGTTCTTCTTCTTGTGGAGACAAAAAATTACTGATGATAACTGGCTTTGTTCCATCTTCTTCTAGAAAAACATACTTCAGATGTGCTGGTAGTATTTTTAATTCTAACTTCTTTGCTTTGACTTCTTCTTCCTTATCAATTATCTCAAACTTTGTATCCTCCACTGGAATCTTCTTCAATGTTTCCAAGTCCATCAGACATTCTTCAATTAATTTCTCTTCTCCTTCCTCTAAATCTTCACAAGCATCAATAAGAGTTTTCTCTAATGGAGAAACATAACGCACCATCCTTTCTTGCATCATACAAACTTCATCAAGTTCGTCAAATTGAAAACATGCTTTATCATCATTTGGATATGTCATGGCTTTGAATACGTCAAAGGTGACTTCTTCATCATGAACTCTCACTTTAAGCTTACCATTCTCTACATCAATTAAAACTCTAGCAGTCTTCATAAAAGGTCTCCCAAGAATGAGAGGTACATCCCTATTTCCTTCCATTTCCATTACAATAAAATCTACTGGGAATACAAACTTGTCAACCTTCACTAAAACGTCTTCAACCACTCCATATGGATATTTAAGAGACCTATCTGCCAGTTGAAGAGCCATTCTGGTAGGTTTGATTTCCAAACCCTCAATTGTTTTACACATGGATAGCGGTATTAAATTAATGCTCGCTCCCAAATCAATCAATGCTCTTCCAACTTCCAAGTCTCCTATGGTGCATGGAATAGTGAAGCTTCCTGGATCTTTAAGCTTAGGAGGTAATTTCTGTATGATTGCACTGCAGTTACCCTCTACTTTGATAGTTTCCTTCTCAATGTACTTATTTTTCTTTGTAAGGAGTTTCTTCAAAAATTTTGCATATGATGGCATCTGTTGCAATGCTTCAGAGAATGGTATAGTAATCTCCAGCTTCTTAAACAACTCCATGAATCTTTCCAACTGTTTTTCTTTGTCCTTCCTTGGATAGTTCTATGGATAAGGAAGTGGTTTTTCAAACTCTCTTTCTTTTTGTCTCTCATCTCTCTCTTCTCTCTCTTTTTTTTCTTTCTTTTCATCTTCTTCTTCTTTCTTTTTCTCTCTCTCAACTCTTTCTTTCCACTCACATGTTTCTTTTTCACTCTCATTTTCTTTCTCCTCTCTTTCTATTTTTCTCTCCTCTAACACCTTACCACTTCTGGTCACAATAGTCTTACACTCCTTTCTAAGATTACCATTTTTCATCATGTCAACTATTCGCTCGCTATGGATCTTCATATTTTTAAATGCAACTTCCACATTCTTACAATAAGATGCACTCGTCTTCAAGAATTGTTGGAAAGTCTCGTCAAGTTTTGTTGTCTTCCTAGATGGAGTAGGTTGTGTTTGCCATTTTTGCTGCTGCCATTGAAACACTTTGTATTTCTTGTGGTAATTGAGAAAGTTTCGTAATTACTTCTTCCAACTGCTGAGAAATAATTTTATTTTGAATAAGCAGGGCATCATTTGATTGTAGCAACTCCTTCTGACTAAGAGTCCTCTTTCACTATTCAGCTCATTATCATTAGTAGCCATGTTTTCAATTATCTCCGTGGCTTCCTCTGGAGTTTTCCATTTGATATTGCCTCCAGCTGAGGAGTCAAGCATCATCTTGGTTTGTGAACCAAGACCTCCAAGGAAGATTAGGACTACTTCTACTTCGTCAAATCCATGCGTGGGAGTCTTTCTTAATAGGCTTTTGTATCTGTCCCATGCATGACCTAGTGATTCCTCCATGCCTTGCCTGAAAGATGAAATCTCTTGGTTTCCTTTATTTACCTTGGATTGTGGGAAGTATATGTTCAAGAACTTTGTCACCACTGCTTCCCACTCTGTAAAGCTCCCTTCTGGAAAAGAGTTCAACCAAAGCTTAGCGTTGCCTCCTAATGAGAATGGAAACAGGCTAAGTTTGATTGCTTTGTCAGGCACCCCATTTATCTTCACTGTATTGCAAATCTCATTAAAAGTTGTGAGGTGCTCATATGGGCTTTCGTGAGACAACCCATTAAATTGGTTACTCTTAACTAGTTGGATTAATGCCGGTTTCACCTCCATATTAGCTGCATTGACCCTTGGTCTTGCTATGCTATTGAAATGTTGAGGGCCAGCTACATTAGTGTAATCTGCAAGAGTCCGTCTAACATTATTATTCTCCATCTCCTCAGTGTTATGGTAAGAACCTTGTGGTGAAGGTTGTAAAAGATCTTCCGGAGGAGGGAAAAGTTCTCTAGATGTACGGATTCTTCTCCTTCGTCTACTCTCGTCTAAGCCTTCAAGAAGAGGTTCTAAAGTTTTCTTGCTTCTAATTCGAATTGCTTCCTGCATACACAAGAAAATAAGTCCCTAGAAAAATTTGTTAGCAGAAAAAGATAGAGAAGATATAAAATAAGATATAAGAAGATAAAATAAAAACAGAAAAAATAAAAACAAAAAATAAAATAAAATAAAATAATAACCGAAAAAAATAAAAACAGAAAATAAAATAAAATAAAAACCAAAAAATAAAAACAGAAAATAAAAACAGAAATTCAAATTTCAAAATTCAAAATTCAAGTCAAAGATAATCAATAATCACACAAATGAACTAGTTAAACCACGAGTCCCCGACAACGGCGCCAAAAACTTGATGACAAATTTATGAACACCGAAAAACGGTGTCAAAAACTTGTTTACCCTCGGCAAGTGTGACCGAATCGTATCAAGTAATAAAGTCGGTAAGACCAAGTATCGTTCTCCCAAAGGACTCATGGCCTAGTTAGTTATATGATTTGTTGATTATTTAAGACTTGTGAATAAATTCTTGAGGTTTCAAATGCAAAAGACAATAAGTAAACATGTATCCATGAGTTTTGATCAATGGAAAAGATGAACACAAACACTTGAACGAATTAGATGGATGAGTATGTTGTTGGGGTAATCAATTTCATCTTATCCACTCTCATATACTTTAGGAATTCATCATTCTTTTCATCAATGTTAATGTCACTCTCTAAATCACCTTGCAAGAAAGGCTATCCTTAATTACGAGTTCATACAAATCCTAGCATCCCTAATAATTAATTCTGAAGCACAGAAGCTTAAAGGCAACCAACCCTCATATCCCTATGTCTAGGCAATATGCTATTGGGAGAATTTCCCCGGATCTAGACAAAATCAATAATCATGACATGGAATGAGTTAAACAATGTATGCTTTGAACAAAGAGGAAAAACCCTAACTAATGATGAAAGAAAGCATGTATCTCAAAATAAGATATTTAAACACAAAATCCATATATGAGAGCTTCAAAAGATTACATTGATTCCCCAACAACAA
>JAHCHA010013303.1:186776-229390 GCA_027742795.1 Vigna hirtella | reverse complement strand
AGGACGGACGTTCAAAAGGCTGAATCTTCAACTCTCCCGTCAGGCTTTTGAACGTCCGTTAGAGGGGTCGGACGTCTACTATATTATAGACGTCCGGCCCCTTCTAGGACGGACGTCTCCACACTCAATTATTTACATTTATGCCACCGGTCAATTATTTACGTTGGGGTTTTGGTGGACGGACGTCTATGGGGTGACGTTAAAGATCAATTTTGCACTAGTGATGATAAGACCAAATATCGTTTCCCAAAGGACTCACGGCCTAAATAGTTATGTGATTTGTTGATTATCTTAGACTTGTAACAGAAAATATTATTGTTGAACTATGAAAAATAAACATGAATGCAAGGTTTTGATCAATGGACTTGAAAGATGCAAAAATGGTTGATGTATAATATGAATGATTATGTTGTTGGGGTTTCCGATTCATCCTATCCACTCTCATGTATTCAAGAATTCATCTTTCTTCATTAATGTTAATGTCACTTTCTAATTTACCTTAAACTTGATGTCTCGGTGAAGAAAGCCTACTCCTAATCACTAGTTTACAATGTCTTGTCTCCCTAGCAATTATTCATGCATTACATTCGCACAGAAGCTTAAAGGCAACCAATCCTCCTATCCCTGTGTCTAGGCAATATTGCTCTTGGGAGAATTTCTTCATTTCTAGATTTACTTATATGTGTCCATACAAATAACATCAATGATCATGCAATTGAATGAGTTAAACAAAACATGCATAGAGTATAGAAGAAAAACCCTAACAATTAATGAAAAAAGCATATAGATTAAAGAACCAATTCAATACATGAGAGTTTCAAAGGATTACATCGGTTCCCCAACAACAATGAAGGTTTAGTTTACCATAATCAAGTGAAACTAGATGAAAAATAATGAAAGAATGAAAGATAGAACCCTAGAAGTTGAAGAATAGAGCTTGAGCATCCAAAATCCTCCTCCAAGGGGTGAAGAAAATGTGATTTCGCCTCTTTTTGTCCAAAGATACTAAACCTAATTCGGCTAAAACCTTATATAGCTTCCTAAAAATTACAGAAATTTGGCCCAAGGCCCAATAAAATGGCGCTCAACGGTAATTACCACTCAGCGGTGAGTGCGATTCTTCTATTTTGACGCTTAGCTGCAGTTTTGCCCCTCAGCGTTGACTGCGGGACTTCAGAGTGCCGCTCAGCGGTAAAAGTGGCGCTGAGCGGTACTTGCGGCTCTTCTTTTGTGCATTTTTTCTTCCTTTTCTGAGTCCAACTTCTAGCTACTTCACTTCTTTCATTCATTCATCTTTAAAACATGCAAAAACAAGGAAAATCAAGCATAAAACCCATCCAACTCTCTTATTTCCAAAACATAAGCAAAACCATGATTCCAAGGTAGTTTCTAAGTCATAAAGGTTGTTTTTTATGTCAAAATTAAGTATAAAAATAACAGTTTTTCAACTGTTATCACAACCCCAAACTTAAGACTTTGCTTGTGCTCAAGCAAACAAGATGTAACTCAATCTTCCACCAATCCATACAATGGTTCACCACATTCAAAACTCCTTCTTTCAAGATAAGTAATTACTCAAATCAGCTCAACACAAGGAATTCAGTCAAGATGTACACATGCTTTAGTGTTCACATAATCACATAGTATCCAACAAATGCTATTTATCATGAATGATCAATCAACTAAGCATAGATGTAATCATGTGCTCATGAAATCTTTCCTCACCAAATAAAGTGTTTCACTCAAACACACAAGTGTATAAGAGGTCACTCCTTCAGTCTACTATCACAATGTCACATGAATTAACTTTGCCTTTCATTTAACCATAATCAAACACATTCACAAACAAGTATCATCACAAGGACTTTACTATGGCTTATAATATGGCTGGGCTAATGATAACAGTTGAAAAATGGTTATTTTTAGACTTAATTTTGACCTTAAAGACAACCTTTATGACTTAGAAACTAGCTTGTAATCATGCTTTTGCTTATGTTTTGGAAATAAGAGAGTTGGATGGGTTTTATGCTTGGTTTCCCTTGTTTTTGCAGGTTTTAAGATGAATTGAATGGAAGAAGTGAAGTAGCCATAAGTTGGAGTCAAAAAAGGAAGAAAAAGTGCATAAAAGAAGAGCCGCAAGTACCGCTCAGCGGAAATTACCGCTGAGCGACACTTTGAAGACCCGTAATCACCGCTGAGGGGCAAAACTGTAGCTGAGCGTCAAATAGAAGAATCGCACTTACCGCTGAGCAGCATTTTAATGGGCCTTGGGCCACTTTTCTGTAATCTTTAAGAGTTTATATAAGGTTTTAGTCGACCTAGGGTTAATATCTTTTGGTAGAACGAAGCAAAATCACACTTTCTTCACCCCTTGGAGGAGGATTTTGGATGCTCAAGGTCCACTCTTCAAATTTTAGGGTTCTATCTTTCATTCTTTCATTATTTTTCATCTAGTTTCACCATGATTATGGTGAACTAAACCTTCATTGTTGTTGGGGAATCAATGTAATCCTTTGAAACTCTCATGTATTGAATTGGTTCTTTAATCTATATGCTTTCTTTCATTAATTGTTAGGGTTTTTCTTCTATTGCATGATCTGAAACTATAATTGGTCTTACCATTTATTATTACTTGATATGATTTGGTTACACTTGCCGAGGGTTAACAAGTTTTTGGCGCCGTTGCCGGGGACTCGTGGTTTAATTATTCTATTTGTATGATTATTGATTAACTTTGACTTTTTATCTTTTTGTTTATCTTTTTATCTTTTTGTTTATTTTTATTTTTTCATCTTTTATTTTGATATATCTTTTGATCTTTTTAGTTTTTATTTTTTATCTTCTTATCTTTTGTTCTTAATCTTTATCTTTCTATCTTTTCTATCTTTTTTGTGCTAACAATATTTTCTAGGGACTTGTTTCCTTGTGTATGCATGGTACAATTCGGACTATAAGCAAGAAAACTTCGGAACCTCTTCTTGAAGGATTGGACGAAAGTAGAAGGAGGAGGAGAATTCGAACTGCTAGAGAATTATTTCCTTCTCCAGAAACACTTCTACAACCCTCACCACAAAGGTCCAACTAAAACACTGAGGATATGGCTAGAGAGAACAATCGTAGACGTACTCTGGCGGATTACACCACTATTGTTGGCCCTCATCACTTTAATAGCATTGTTAGGCCGAGGGTCAATGCTGCAAACATGGAGGTGAAACCGGCGTTGATACAATTGGTCAAGAGCAACCAATTTAATGGGCTATCACATAAAAGTCCATATAAGCATCTCACCACATTCAATGAGATTTGCAACACTGTAAAGATCAATGGTGTGTCGGATGAAACAATAAAGCTTAGTTTGTTTCCTTTCTCATTGGGAGCCAATGCTAAGTTATGGTTGAATTCTTTTCCAGAGGAAAGCTTTATTGAATGGGAAGTCGCGGTTTCAAAGTTCTTAAACAAGTACTTCCCACAATCTAAAATCAACAAAGGGAAGGAAGATATCTCTTCTTTTAGACAAGGCATGGAGGAGACGCTAGGTCAAGCCTAGGATAGATACAAGAGCTTGTTGAGAAAGACGCCCACTCATGGCTTTGACGAGGCAACAATAGTCATTCTTTTCCTTGGAGGTCTTGGTTCACAAACCAAGTTGATGTTAGATGCCTCAGTTGGAGGCAATATCAAATGCAAAACTCTAGAGGAAGCCACTGAATTGATTGATAACATGGCTGCTAATGACAACGAGATGCATAATGAGAGAGGAGCTCCAATTCAACAGAAGGTAGTTCTACAATTGCAATCAAATGATGCCTTGCTTGCACAGAAAAAAATCATAACTCAACAGTTGGAGAATTTGACAAAGACACTTGCTCAGTTGCCAAAGGAGCTAAAAAGTGTTGCACAGGTTCAACAACAACTTTGTGAACTGTGTGGTGGTGACCATATCAATGGTCAATGCGCTTTTCCAGTGGAGGCTTTAGAAGATGCCAATTTCATGGCTAATACATTTCCATACCGTCAAGGGAATTACAACCAAGGGTGGAAATCACACCAAAGCATGAGTCAAGGACAAGCTGGACAAGCAGGACAATTCAATAGACCACAGCAACAACCATCAATTTGGCAACAAATATCTGCATTAAATGAGAAATCAACAAAGCTTGAAGAAACTCTTCAACAGTTTATTCAGGTGACCATCTCCAACCATAACAGTACTGAAGCTGCAATTAAAAATATGGAGATCTAGATTGGCCAAATGGCTAAGGATTTAAAGGAGAAGCCTGAGAAGAATTTTGGGGCTAATACTGAGGTTAACCCTAGGGAAGAGTGCAAAGTTATTGTAAGTGCAGATGATGAGAAGGTGAATGATGAAAAAAAAAGTTGAGTTAATAATAAAAGAAGAAAAAGAAGAGAGAAAAGAGAGAGTTGAGAGAAAAGAAGAGATAATAGGTGAGGATGAGACAAAAGAGAAAGACAAGAAGAGGGGAGAGAAAAAGATAGAGAAAAGTTATAAAATTCTTCCTTACCCTAAGGGGAGTGAAAAGATTGAAAAAGAGAGACAATATGGGCGCTTTAAAGATATCTTCAGGAAATTGGAGATTTCAATACCTGTGAATGAAGCATTGCAGCAAATTCCAGCTTATGCAAAGAACATGAAGCAAGTCTCCATAAAGAAGAAATTTCTAGATGAAAAGGGAGATTGCAGTGTTATTGAGAAGAAGCCACTTCCTCCAAAAGTGAAAGATCCAGGAACCTTTACTATTCCTTGCTTCATAGGGAAGGAGAAAATAAGGAAAGCCTTAATTGATTTAGGGTCAATTATTAATTTGATGCCTTTATCTCTGCGTGAAAGAATTGGTGATCTTGAAGTCAAGCCAACAAAGGTAACCTTGCTAATGGCAGATGGATCTTTAAAGAAGCCCTATGGTGTGGTGGAAGATGTGTGGTGTGCATTGACACATTAGAGTTCCTGGTGGACTTTGTGGTGATGGAGATGAAGGAGGATGAAAAGGTTCCAATCATTCTTGGAAGACCGTTTATGAAAACGGCAAAGGTAATAATTAATGTGGATGATGGGATGATAGTGCTTCAAGATCGAGGAGAAAAGGTGATCTTTAATGTCTTCAAAGAGGAGCAATATATTCAAGAGAAGGAGGCTAGTCATAAAGCTGCATGTAAAGATGCACCCTTGACTAGTTCAAAAGCTGCAAAGTCGGGCTTCAAAGGTAAAAATTGTTTCTTGTCACAGGTTAGGGAAGAAGAAAAATATGGCAAAGGAAGGAATGTTCCTGATGACTCTATCCAAGCACAACTCAAACTTGTACACCAGTAAGATTCAAGAACAAGTTGTGGGTTGTGAAAGACTATAAAGAGAATGGAGTAATAGAGATTGAAGCTCCATATTCAAGGAGAGTCAGAAAGGTGGACCGGAAACAGCTAATGAGTTGATGTGATGAAAGAAAGAGGAACACCAGCATTGAAGATGGAACTTGAGCTTATTGGGTCAAGCTAATGACGTTAAAAGAGCGCTTACTGGGAGGCACCCCAGTGATTTGAGAACATTAATTTCTTTGATTTTGGTTATGTAATTTTATAAACTTTGGGACATTGATTTATGTTGTTTGAGATTTTATGGTATAGCATCTACTGATGGATGCTAGGTGATTGAGTATCTACTAGAGGATATTAGGTTTGCTTACACCTATTAATGGGTGTTGGTAAGAAAGATTTGCACTTACAGAAGGGTGCTGGAGGATTTTGGGTCAGGCTCGTGACGTTAAAAAAGCGCTACCTGGGAGGCAACCCAGTTGATTTACTTTATTTTTGTTTGTTTGTTTTGATTCTGCTTTAGATGCATGATAGGGATGGAATGTATGAGTGATGTGAGAACATAAATGCATGAGGTGAGTGAGAGGCATGAGTATAAGACACCTAGGGCAAGCTAGGAAGAAGGAGAGTAGGTGCCGCAAATGCCGCTCAGCGGTAATTACCGCTGAGCGCGAATACTGCAGAGTTGGATGGACTGGTTTGGTTCAATTGGGCTTAGGCCCATTAGGGTATTTTTATACCCTAGGGCGCGACTTTGCTTCTATTTTCAGATCTCCATCTTCCCACACACTCTCAAGCACTCTCCAAAGAGTTCTCTTCACTTTTCCCTTCTTCCCCCTTCACAAAACTTCTCTTTCATCCATTTTTGCATCAAGTTTCCATCCAAGTTTGGGGTTTGGTGAGAGCATTGCTGTTAGGGGCTGATTTCTTCATATTCTTAGAGCATTCTAAGATAAGGAGTGTTTTAGGGAGTTGTTTATGGTTTACTAATGCTTAACAATGTGTCTTGGGGTTTTGTGAATTGTGTTTGATGCAGGGACGGCCTCCTCATCGAGCAAAAGAATCAAGACTATAGGATCCAAGAAGAAGGAGAGGAGGAAGATTCAGATGGCAACATGGGTTGATGAGGGGCTGAGATAACATCTACTGATGGATGCTATCACCTCTGGAGCAGGATTTTTATTTGTTGTGTTGTTGAACTTATTTGCTTCTGTTTTTAGAATAGGGTTGTGATGTACTCAGTTTGAAACTTTATCTGCTATGATGGTTTGCTTGTGACTTATGCATGATGAGTAATGCTTGATGATGCTTGGACATTAATTGATGTTGAGATTGTGCACATTATATGTTGATATACAGGTGGTTGTTCACGAGCTATGTGAACAAATGCATGATGTTGTGATTGTGATTATGATGCTAAGTAGGATGTGTATGTGGAATGTTGAATGAGCCTTTGATAACAGTTGAAAAAGTGTTATTTTCATGCTTAAAATTGATACTAAAAGCAACCTTTAACACTTAGAAACTAGCTTGAAATCATGCTTTTGTTCATATGTTTAGAAATAAGAGAGCTGGACAAGTTTATGCTTGATTTCAGTGTTTTATGCAGGTTTTAAGGTGAATTTGGTGAAAGAAGTGAAGAAGGATAGAGATGGGATCAGAAAAGGACTCAAAAAGTGCAAAAGAATAGAAGCCGCAAGTACCGCTCAGCGCCAGTTTACAGCTGAGCGGCACTCAGGAACACCCGTTGGCTCCGCTGAGGAGTGAAAGTGCAGCTGAGGGGAGAATTGACTACGCGTTGGTACCGCTGAGCGGTGGTCTTTTGGGCTTAGGCCCACTTTTCTGTAATATTTCGAATAGTATATAAGCTTTAGGACTTCCTAGGGTTTGTATCTTTGGCTGGGAGGAAGCAGAAACACACTTTTCACCCCTTGGGGGTAGATTGGGAGATGGTGACGGCTCTCCTCTTCTCTTTCTAGGGTTTTTTTATCTCTTCCATTACTTCATTATTGTTCATCTAGTTTCACCATGAATATGGTGAACTAAACTTTGTATTGTTGTTGGGGAATCAATGTAATCTTTTGAAGCTCTCATATATGGAATTTTGTGTTTAAACATCATATTTATGATACATGCTTTCTTTCATCATTAGTTAGGGTTTTTCCTCTTTGCTCAAAGCATGCATTGTTTAACTCATTCGATGTCATGATTATTGATTTTGTCGATATGGGAACATACAGGGAAATCTAGATCCGGGGAATTTCTCCCAATAGCATATTGCCTAGACATAGGAATATGAGAGTTGGTTGCCTTTAAGCTTCTGTGCTTCAGAATTAATTATTAGGGATGCTAGGAATTGTATGAACTCGTAATTAAGGATAGGCCTTCTTGCAAGGTGATTTAGAGAGTGGCATTAACATTGATGAAAAGAATGATGAATTCCGAAAAGTATATGAGAGTGGATAAGATGAAATTGATTACCCCAACAACATACTCATCCATCTAATTCGTTCAAAGTGTTTGTGTTCCTCTTTTCCATTGATCAAAACTCATGCATACATGTTTACTTATTGTCTTTTGCATTTGAAACCTCAAGAATTTGTTCACAAGTCTTAAATAATCAAGAAATCTTATAACTAATTAGGTCGTGAGTCCTTTGGGAGAACGATACTTGGTCTTACCGAGTTTATTACTTGATACGATTCGGTCACACTTGTCGAGGGTTAAACAAGTTTTTGGCGCCGTTTTTCGGTGTTCATAAATTTGTCATCAGCCTTATGTGAGGTTTTGGACTCCAGAGTTTTTGGTGAATAAATGCTATTACTTTGAAAGCATGAATGACTTTGCCCAGGTTTCTATGACTGAATCACTTGCTTGTATGTATCACATGATCAAGGCTATCTGTTGTTACCCTTTATTAGCCAAATGCATGATTTTAGCCCAATAAAAAAGAGCACAATGTGTTCTATCCTTTGAACCCTTAGCTTTGAACATGATAAAAAACCCTTTTTGAAAAGCTTTACCTTGAGTTGAGTTGAAGATATCTTATGGTATTGATAAATGTTCAAGTTTGGGGTTATGGGTGGTTTAAGAAAAGGGGAATATGAAAAGCATTGAGCTAAGCATGTGAAAAGTAAAAGAAAAAGGAAAAGAAAAGAAAGAAAAATAGAAAGGCTCAATGCAAAAGAAAGAAAAAGAAAGGCTTAGGGCAAAAATCAATTAACCCAAAGGAAAAGTGTAAAGCTATTGTGAGCATACATGATGAGAGGGTGGACAAAAAGAAAGAGAGAGTTGAGTTAGAAAAGAGAGACGAAAAAGAAGAGAGAAAAGGTGAGGATGAGAGAAAAGAGAAAGAAAAGAAGAGGGGAGAGAAAAATTGTGAGAAAAGTGAAAGAGTTCTTCCTTATCCTAAGGGGAATGGAAAATTTGATAAAGAGAGACAAATACGAAGACTTTGGATGATAAAAGCACAGTGCAAAATAGTGGAGTCAGTTTAGAAGCTGAGTCGCTTCAATTTTCCACATCAAAAGATCAATCTCCTGTACTTGGATCAATGAGATATTATGGTATAATAGAAGAGATATGGGAGGTTGATTACACCAAGTTTTTTGTTTCATTGTTCAAATGTAAGTGGTTTGACAATAAGAGTGGTGTGAAAATAGATGAATCGGGTATGACACTAGTTGATTTTCGAAAGGTGGGTTATCGAGACGAACCGTTTATCATGGTACATCAAGCATCTCAGGTTTTTTATGTCAAAGATCCTGCGTCTGACCATTGGTATGTCACTCTTCAAGGCAAAAAACAAATTGAAGTTAACGAAGACAATCTGATTAATATTCATATTGCTGACAACCATTCATTTCAAACTACCAAAAATTTGGATGACCAACCTCTAGTTGACGATGTACATGCAATTCGGTCAGATCATAATGAGGGAATATACATATGATGAATCCATATCTTTATGTATGAATTTCAAATTTGTGTATATAAGTTTTTTATTAATATTACATAAGTATTTTATTAATATTTCCTATGACTACTATTACGTGTTTTGTTAAATTATATTTTATTAATATTGCATGTTGTTATTTATTTTGACAGATATATGGCTGACCATCCACATTCATCAAGGGATGAGGCTCCCCCATCCAGACTTACTAGAGGACCCACCAGAATGAAACAACTTTTGGTCAGAAAAAATAGTGGTGAAAGAACACCCGTGAATGTTAATGTGATCACGGGTGTGGCATCTGGCCCAAATGTAGATGACTTCCGATCATACCTTGGAGTAGTGGCGCGTGATAAGATTAATATTCTTATTCCATCTTTTGACCATGTGTCCGAGGTTGATCGGAACATTATATGGAACGATATATTGGTAAGTTAACTAATATCATTTGAATTAGAGTTTGTTTATATTGATAATTTTGTACTCATACAACTTTATTATGTTTATTTCAGATCACATTTGACATTCCAAATGTCACTACACTTAAAAATAAGTGTTTATCAACTGTTGCTAAAAACTTCCGGGGTTTTAAGAGTAAGTTGACCTCGAGATATATATTTGGAAGCCAAAAAAATAAGTCTCCATATAAAACATATAAGGCCATTGATGAGGAGACTTGGCGCCTCTTTGTACAGAGTCAGACATCAGAGGAATGGAAGGTTAGTATAGTTGATATTATTCAATTCCTCATTAACAAATATATATCAAATGAACTAATTAATAAAACATATGTGACAGAAAAAAGAAGCAAAGCACAAGGAATAAGTGCTCAAAATAAAAACCCCACCTATTATCTCGTGGTGGGTATAGGAAGCTTGAGGAGAAAATCCTCAAGCAAAAGGCAGAAGCTAGACCATCATCTGAGGGTGGTAGCCCCTAGCCTCCTTCTCCACCTTCTCGGCATGAGAAATGGAAGTTGGCTCATTTAAGATCATCGGGCGCCTACTCTTCTGACACTGCACGGGAAATATCTGAAAGAATTGTAAGTTATCACTGTTCCTAAAATAATAATAATTTCATTATACATACTACCTTGAACTTTTTTAAGAATAATGGTGTTTTGTTATGTTATAGGACTCCTTGGTTGAGCAGAGCTCCCAAGGTCAATTCACTCCAAAGGGTTGCCAGGATATTCTTACCACTGCAGTTGGAAACCCTGAGCACCCTGGATGTGTGTGTGCTGTTGGAACTGGAGTAGGAATTCGAGATTATTTTGGGAGTTCTTCTCGTCAGACTTCATATGCATACAGCGAAGCACAAGAACAAAAGCTGACACAAGAGATCACAAAAAAGCTTCGAGCAGACCTTAGGGAGGAGCTTAGGACAGAGCTTAGGGAGGAATTGTATAATGAGGTCACTACAGAAGTGACTGATAGAGTTATGTGCCAGTTCCAACAACAGTTTAAGAGTTATGGCATGCGCCCGATGCCATCTCCTGTACAGGAACAGGAACATGTTGTGCCTCCCACAGGTAAAATTAATAAACATTTATGTTCAATAATTTCTATGTTTTGTATAATCTAACATTTACTCTGACAGGGAGAAGCGGGAAAGGAAGTTGTTCAGCACCAGCTATCCTAGGGGATGACATGGACGATGGTAGTCCATGTCTGCTATACATTTTAGATGGTACCGGGACGATGCTAGTAGCTCGTGGAACAGTGTTTCAGGCAACGACTGTTGTTCATGGTATGAAGCTATCAGAGGATGAGCTGAAGGTCTCAATAGACGACATTATCATACCAGATGCCTCAGTTCTTCTGGCCACAGATGAGATTTTCACTATAGCACAGACATTCTAGTCTTTTATCGCTTGGTCTAAACACTTGGTTGGTTCGGTTTCTGACCTCCCGGTATGGAATTCTACTTTACACTTCTCAATTTTAAATCTTACATCGTATTGATGTCAAAACTTATCTTATTTTTCCACATAACAACAGACGCATGCACAGGAGAATATTCGTTTATCTAAGGACGATCCTCTTGGTGCATTGCAGCAACTTGCTGACATCATTGGAAATAAGCCTTTGGAGGTTGAATATGATGTTAATGTATTTAGGAGAGGCTCTGAGGTCCCAATATACCTGCATAGCCAAGATGTCAGAGAGCTTGCGTCGGGAACAGAAGAGTTGAATATTACATTAGTTCAGCTATGGATGATGTAAGTCTATGAGCAATTATTTATATAAAATTGATTTATATATCAAGTATACTTATATCAAAGGTAATTTTTTATTTTAGGTATATATTTGGTGTCAGTAACAACTTGGGGTACAATGATGTCTATGGGTTCATTGATCCCCATGTCATTCACGAAACAAATGATTTTGATGAGATCACAATATATCTTACAAGAAGATTTTCAAGTGGGAAGAACATACTTTTTATTCCTTATATATCTAGGTAAGTGAACTTTGTTAACATAATAAAGTTCCATATGTGATTTTAATATATAATAATTAAGTTATTATGAATTTCAGGCGCCACTGGCAGCTACTTGTTATTTCTGTACGGGAGAGTTATGCTTTGTGGTTCTACTCATTGCACAAGTCTCCTCCCAAACATCTCAAACAAGCAGATGAGTGGTAAGAACCTCAATGTTTGGACTTTCTTTGTTATATAAATGAATGCTAAAACCTTTTTTTTATATATAGTTCTATTTCAGCAAGTATGATGTTGGTTGGGAGATCAATTGCTAACAATAGAAAGCTTGCATGGATTGCTCTCAAGGTTTGACATATGCTAAAGCCATACTTTCTTATAGTTGTTTTGTTTTAATGATTTTCACTAACTATTTACAACTATGATGGTATATTGTAGTGTAACAGACAGAATGGTTCATATGATTGTGGATACTATGTAATGTATTGGATGACCCACATTATTCGTGCCCATATCACAAGAGGCTGGGAAACGATAATATTTAAATTAAATGAATTTTGATTTTCTCTAACATTTGGAATTCGTATACACTAATTAATAACAATTGTCTTATGCAAAGATTCAAGACTTCTACTCCAATTCCTGAGAAGCCACTTACGTTCCTGAGGAAAGCAATTGCAAGACATTTAGTTAGATTATATAATAGTTCATAGTTATTAGATTTAAAATACATTAGAACATGTTGATTTGTAGTTATTAAACTTTGTACATTATGTGATGTAAATATTGACTATTGTGTTGAATCTGTGTTGTTATGATATTGTTTGATATGCAGGTCTGTTTTTGTGATAGTGGATATCACAAAAACAGACCTGCTATTAAAAAAAAATGCAGGAGAATAGGCCGCGGTTGGAGCCAAAACCGAGGTAGAAAGGTTAGACGATAATTTAAAAAAAAACGGGGGTTTGGTCGCGGTTCCAGCATGAACCGCTGTCATATCCCCAGGTTATTACCGGGCCAAAAGTCCCAGACTTTTTACCTCGCCCGTATATGTCGCAGTTCTAAAACCGCGACGTATATTCAAAAACAACCGCGATCGTTTCCTTTCGCTGCACTAGTGAAAATTGAGTCTTCTATTCTTATTTCAAATAAATAATACATATGTAACACATGAGCCCATGTTAAAACACTTTGAGTGGATTAATCACCATCTTTTTACAAAGTTTTTGGATCAATTTCGTTCATATTCTTATCATATGTCTTTCTTTATCTTGTAGGATGATTATTAAAAGTTTTCGTATAACTAATGATTTTCACATTAAAAGGTAAAAGATAATTTTACTCTTTCTAAATTATTTTCTTTTAGTTCCTAAAAAGATTTCATGCATTTCTTTTCGTTTCAAAATTAAAATGTATCAAATTTGGTCTGATGATAATTTCATTAAATTAATGACCTATGTGTTTCATATAAAATATTAGTGGTTCACTATTAGCCTTCTAACCTATATGTAATTTACTTTTAGTCCCTATTAAACATGCAAAGTTCTCAAAGTTTTGAAGACACATACAACATGAAACATATTACTGCTATCCTACTTCTGAAGAAAAAATAAGATGTCATCTGCCATTAAGAATTCAACAATTTATGGACGATTATTCTAATGTTGATATCATTAAGTTAATAATTTGACGCATTATCTATAATAATGTCATCATATTATCATCTTGACCTTGTCATCAATATGTTTAATGAAAATAAAAGAATAAAAAAATTTAAAAAAAATTAAGGACTAAAACCAAATCCCGTCGAAACTAAAAATTTACGTAAGCCTCTTTCTTTATACGTTTTAAAGAAATTATATATTAAGTTATTAGTTATTCTCTGATGCAATTAATTTATCAAAATTAATAAAAATAACGGAAAAACTTATAAATAAAAAACTTTAAGATTAAATTATGTGTTTAATTAAATATAATTTTTTGTGCGTTATGACAACATTGAGTGTTTTAAGTTTGTGGTTGTGGAACATTAATAAAGTGCTTGTAAATGACGAAAAAAACAAAGATATAAAATCATTTTCAATAAAAGTAGATAGTTGAGATTTTTAAAATTAGTGAAATTAAATTAAAAATATCATTAAATAATGAGAGGAATAAATCACTAGAGCTTTTTTTGTCTTTCTGTTTCTTATCACTCATAATATCTTTCGTTTTCTGTATCATGTTTCGATCTCTTTATTTGAAACTGAGTACACCAAATAAATCACTATTTTTAATGGAAATAATCACCGATTCACTGTTAAAAATTTGTTGTCATTTTTTTGTCTTTAAATAATTTATCATCAAGCAATGCCATTAAAATGGTGTGAAGATCGTGGCTCCACATATTTTACCAAGTGCCACATATTCTATAAGCAAGCTGTTTTCTTTTCCTAGCTTTCCGTATCTCAGTTGTTTCATACATTTTAAAGATAAAATATTATTTTTTTCAAGTTATGCGGCTTATGCCGTTCCGTCCTCGCTCAGGTTATGCAAGACAACCTTAACTTAATATTAAAATATGTATTATGTCCTCGCACATATTATAGGTTATGGGAAAACAACCTTAAACGAGTCAAACGATTTAAAATATGTATTATCTATCATATTATTTTGAAAACTATATTTTGACACATATAAATTTTTAATATTTATTTCACATTATTTTTTTATTCTCTTCTTTTTTTCTAAAATATAAAAATGTATGTTTTATAATTATTTTATTTTGTGTCAAACCAACGTAAAAGTATCTCATTTTATTATTTACACTGTTATTTTTGAATCCATCCGTATAATCCACTTTGCATTATCATCATAGTATGAAGAGTAGTATATGAAACAACAACAAAAAGAAAACACTTGTTATTGATATTATTTATTAATAACTCTCTCTTAATTGCAATCTTTGTGAAACTAAGTAACAATTATCCAAGTTTAAATATATAATGAAATTACGAACTTGCAAGAATCTTTAGTACAATAAGAGGGTACCTTGATGTTCTATGTTAGTTCCATCTACCTCTAAAGTAGGAAGTCGAGGGAGGGGTTAGTCGTTGTTGTCAAGTAGTTGCTTCTTCATTCTGCTTACGTCTCTAGCGAAAAAGAAAAACCACGTAAACCTAAAGAGAAAACTGAGATGAATTCTCGACCCACGTGAAGATATTTTTGTGATATGCATGAAGTCACAAAAACATGAAGAGAGAAAATGAAAGATTGCATGAGGAGCCAAAAGAAGATTAATTGAGGGATGACCCACTTCGAACAATGACTCGCTTTAGTTGCCTTTGTGGACGATCAGCAATGGTACACCTGTTCATGGCTTCATTGTCAATCTGAGTGAGTGGGGTGGTGAATGTTCCTTTGAAATATGTTAGAAAATTATGTGTGATGGTGACACCCCTTTTGGAACAATCTATTGTTGAGTGTGTACATTGTATTGGAAGTTGTGGGGTTGCCATGGAATCCAATAATTATAGATTCACAACTTCGGGATCAAAGAAAAACATGACAAAGGGTACATGGAATCTTGGTTCTGTTTTTTTGGTTGTGCATGTGTTAACAAGTCATGTTTATTTTGGGTAGACATGTTATTGGTAAAAACTGAAAGTTTGGTTATTGTGTTGTTATATGTTAGTGTCTTTATTAGGTTTAACTTTCATTCATGATCTTGTTGAAGAAAAATGAAATGAAATTTATTTTTTTTATACCATAACACCCATTTGACACCTAATTTTTAATGATATTTTTGGTTATTAAAAAAGTTAATTTTTATATTTGTGAAGAAAGAGAAAAATTGAAAAGTAAAATAGTGAAGGTAAAGCGTATGTAAAAAATTGTTGGGTGTAAAAATAACAATACCTAAATGAAATAGGTTTAGCTCAAATTAGTATGTTAATCTTATGAACTAATGGATTAAGTGGAATAAAAAAAACATATCTTAAAAAGAATCACATCAATTTCATCGTGTTCAATAAGCATGTCAGAGTAGAAAAATATGGATATAAAAATTATCATATTGGCTTGATTTTATATTTTTTTTGTTTTTGAGCAACAAAATTTGGTTCTAATAATTAAAATGAAATACTAATTTAAAAAAAATTATCCAAAAGTATAGAGCTAAATTTATATGTAACTTTGTTTACCAGTTTAGGATTCACTCGAAGAATATGTAAGAAAATGTTCTTATGCTTTTAGGGATTCACACAATGAGGTGGGAAAGGTCATAGGTTTTTTCTTCTATATTTTCATGCATTTCTACCATTTTTTTTCCTCCTTGTCATTTTCTTATTATCAAGTCATTGATTTTTATGAGTCCATTATGTGTCCCTCTATTTAGTTTTATAGAAGAAACTTTAGAATTGCTTAGGATTATCATATTTTTTGTTTACTTTTACTAATTAGGTTTTGGATCTGAATTCACATTCATCGAGTAAAATTGAAATTGAGAACAATTTATATCATTGTAAGTTATGTATAAGAAAAGAAATTGTATTATTTGCTTATTAAAGATTATATCACTTTGAGTTATTATTATAGCTAATTAATATTATACGAAACCTTTTATGAATAAATATCTTCAAATCACAATTATTAATTTTCATATAAATATGTTCGATCACTTATCACTCATCTTGAATCCATTTAATCAAACTAAGTAGGTTGATTGAATTTTGCCTCATAATAAGCAAAACTTTTATTTTGTTTTTCAGTTCAATCGAATTTAACCTAGATCAAATCCTTATTCAGATTGTAATTATTTTTTACACCTCTAGTAACACTAACTAATATAAAAACAAATATTAAAATGAAAAAGGAAAAAAATATTTTGCTAAAACTATATTAATTTATCAAAACATCAACCTAATATAAGTAAAAATTATATTAAGGAGTGAGGCCACTAATACAAAAATGGTTTTTTATACCTCTTAAAAAAGACTTTTTATACTTATTTTTTAGTAGGTATAGAAACAAGGGGTATAGAAAGTTTACGATCTTTTATACCTATTTTTAAATTGGTGTAGAAAGTTTTCGTTTTTATACATGTGTTATTCATAATAGGTATAAAAGTCTTATATTTACACCTAATACTATGGGAGCAGGTATAAAAAGTCCTCCTCGATGTTAGAGAGAAAATTTTCTTTTTATACCTATTGGTGCTATAATAGGTGTAAAAAGTGACGTTTTTTTTAAAAATATTTTATTTGTATGTACTACTATCCATATTCAGACCTGCATAAGATTCAATCCCAAAATACAATTTAAATAATCAATAACAAGTAAAATAATCAATATTATTTTCATCAACACATCAAAATGTAATATCTACCTAACAAAGTTCCTAACTATATTTACCTAACATAGTTACTTAACATATTACACATAAAATAGTTCCTAAACTCAAAATGTAATATTGAAACATCCAATCATTTACAAATGGTTAAAAGAAATGCAGCCCATTGCTCCCGAACATCCTTTATGACATGTTGTTCCATTGGAGACGTGTCATCAAATATCTACACAATGAATAGTTTGAGTAAAGTTATAATATTAATGGCTTAATATCTTAGTTATAAAATGTTCACATTACCAATTTCCATGAGTCAACGATATTTGCGGATATAATTTTCTGCATGTGCCTCATGACATAATATCCGCACTCAAAGCTTCCCGGTTGACGTGAGCACTACAAGTTAAATTTATAAAGTATCATAAAATTTATAATTGTATTTATAGTTTGAAAGATTAACTACTTACAATTGGTGCAATGAACTGCAACTTCTTTCTAGAGACGATATGTGTTCCCTGCAACCTTGAATATGCCTCAACCACTCTATAAAGTTAAATGTACATTGAAATGAGAACTTAGTAAAATGAGATATGTCTACACTACAAATAAATTATTAAAAACTTACAATATTAGTGTATTTTTAATTGCCAAAGTGTGAGGTTTTTTGTGCAATGAACATAAGAGAACTACAAGAAACTGTTGAGGAAGAATTAATAACAATTGCCAGTGACCCCTGTAGATTCAAACAATAATAGTGTTAAATAACATTTACATAAATAAAATTTATTAATAAAAATTATATACTTACTGTTGCAAATAAGGTGCTAAGTACACTTGCTTTTTTCCGTTTACAAAAGCCTCTAAGAGGTAGTTTTGGACCTCTTCACCTTTATTCCCAACTCCTTGAATGGCAACAGGGTCAATAAAACCATAAATGTGATCATTCTTCTTTTCAATGGTCAACCGATGTAAATACCTTAAACATTGAAAATGAATAATGTTAGAATAAAATATTGAATATATTTAAACTTCATAAATGTAGAAATTTACTTACAACAACCAAAGTTGTAGTACTGATATACATAACATATCAGTGCCAGAGAGAATTTCAAAAATATCCCTTTGACATATGAAGAAAGAGAGTGAAGATGTCCTGTTTGTGACTTCAGGAGGCATTTGTAACTCTATAGGAGAAAGGGAGATCTTCACTGCCAACACACCAAGTTGTTCTAGAATTATGTGTTGTGGCGGCTGCAACTGTTGTTGTAGTGATTCATTCATATCTTCTTGTCCTTGTGCTTCAACCTAGTATACATATTTAAAAACTTGCAAAATATTAATATTACTAATAAAAACAACAAAGTGCATAACTAAAACAATTACCTTCTTTACAATTTCTCTTGATAATCTAAGGGGCCAAAGGATAAAATTTCCAAGGGCATGTCCCACTGTCTGAACATCCTCAGTGGGCACAGGGACTCCAGCTGTAGCATTTCGTACGTCTACAACCACCACTCTCATCATATCAGCTGTAATGGTTTCATGGTGTATGGTTGACCCCAATGTATACATTTTACCTAAGTTAACCAAATAATATTTGTAAAATATATCAAAGAATATGATTCAACAAACAAGTACATTTAGACAATATAATAAGATAAATTACCTAAGGCCACCAAGCACTGTAGGGCATCATCACTAAACAACTCGTAGTCTGCATCAATAGTGGGAGAAGCGTTTTGAGGAGAAACATCACAACTCTCCTTTGTGCTTATACAAAGATTAGAAGGTTGAGGAAGATTCCTAGGTTGGCTTGAGGAGGAGGCTAATTCTGCTCGCACATCTGCTAACAATTGTGCCCGCATATCAGAGTACTCCTTCTTCAATTGTGCTCTCATATCACCGTACTCTTTCTTCATCTCGCTGATCTCCTCCCTCATCTCCTGTCTAATTTCTTCTCTTATACCCTTGAGGACCTCCTCACTAACATGGGCTTTACTATGATGACTTGTTGGAGGACCGAAGAATTGACGAATGCCAATAAATTTACCAACACCTCGAACACGTCCAGAATGCTCTGGACGACCAATGGCAACTGCCAATATGTCCTCACGACCCTCGGGAGTGAATGTACCTTGTGTGCTCTGCTCGACCAACTCATCCTACAACCAAATATTTAAAGTTAAGTTAATCACATATGGGAGATCATATGTTGTTATTATATGAACTTACAATGCGCCTAGCTATGCTCGCGGTTTCCTCAGATGTGTACTCCCCAGATGGTCTTTGACGAGCTCTCTTCCATGTAACATGGCGTGGAAGACGAGTTATGGTACTCGTATCGGAGGCCCCAATAGGATTAGAGGCAGATGCCTCTTTCATCATCTTCTGCTCCAATTTCTCATAACCCCCACGAGACAATATATGAGGGTGGACATTTTTCTTTGCAATCTCCTGTGCAGCTCTCCTCTTAGCCTAGTGTATAGATAATTAATTATGTTAGCAATATGTTAACATAAATAGTTAAACTATAATATAAAATGAATTTACCTGAAAGACAGGATCTAATCGCTTCAACTTAAAGGCTTGCCATGTTTCCTCATCAAGAAATTGATACTTTTCACAAGGGCTTTTATCAGTTTTGGAACCATAAATATAATGACTTGTAAGCATAGTCTTGAAATTCTTCCATCTTTCCCCGACATATGAAATCCATTTCGTCCTCAATAGATCAGTGTTTGGGACATCATATGTGACATGTGCAATAAGAATGAATGACATGTTAAATATGAGTTATATATGTTAATGACACATTATATCAAAGTTAAGATTTCATACCAGGATGCTTTGCCATATTTGGTTCTTCACATTCTCTGGAACATGATCCCAATCATCACAAAGAATAGATGCCTTGCTTCTACCGAGCAAGGCCACATAACTAATGAATTTCGTGTTATTTTCTCCCAAGGGTTTACATGTCTGCATATCAAAACGAATGGGAAGCCTATGATAAGCGTTGCGGGTGGCTACCAACTCTCTCAACCTTGTCCCAGACCTACCTTTTTTTCGGGTAGGCTTATGAATGTCATCCGCACCTTGTGAAGGTGGGAGGTCACCAGATGGTGCGTCACTAGACATTTCCCTACATAAATCATTAAGTGTTAATAATAATTAATAGATACAATAACAAAGCAAAATATATAATACATCTAAAATTTCAGTTTATACATTGTCAAGTTGCAATGTTCTCCCACAACCCTTCATGATGATCATCACGTATGGCATGGACGTCGTCTACTTCATTATCGACATTCAAGGTTGGCATATTTGATGAGAAAGATGGAGTTTCACTAATATCAAGAACGACTTCATTATTGTCATCAGTATAATGCATTGGTCTACCTTGGAGCACCACTGACCATCTATTGTCTTCGGGATCAGTGACATAAAACACTTGTTTTGCTTGAGACGCCATGATAAATGGCTCTTCAGTATAACCTTCCTTTTCTAGGTCAACCAATGTAAAACCTAGATCATCGGTCCTCACGCCAGTATTACCATCAACCCACTTACATTTAAAAACAGGTACTCTGAAACTTGTGTAATCTATCACCCAAATATCTTTAATTACACCAAAGTAGCACATGGATGCCATCACAGGATTTTTGTCCTTTGAACTCGAGAAATGCATTGACTCGGCCACAACCATTACTCCACTATTTTGAGTGGTGCTTTTTTCATCTTCTTTTTGTGTATGAAATGTGTAGTTATTTATATCATACCCACACCAACATATGACATCAAAGTTTGGCTCACTTGATAGTCAATTTAATGTATCAGAAGTTGTACGGTCAGCTTGAACTTGTTGTTTGAACCACTTTAAAAAGGTTCTGTTGTGTTCATTAATGACCCACTTTTGAGGCATTCGTGGATTATTTCTCTTAACTATATCTTTATGAGCACTTAAGTACGGGATGACTTCTTTAGTGTTATTCAATATATACATATGTGCTCGTAGAATTTCAGCTCTATTCAGGGTGACAACTTTTGCACTTCTAGTACCCTTACCGACACCTCTTCCATGGTAACGAGACCTAGGTACCCCTATAGCTTCAACATCTGATAAGTAGTCTGTACAGAACTCGATAGCTTCCTCAGCAATATATCTTTCAACGATTGATGCTTCAGGATGATATTGGTTCTTTACATAACCTTTTAATATCTTCATGTATCGCTCAATAGGGTACATCCATCGTAAGAATACTGGACCACAAATTCTAACTTCTCTTACTAGATGAATAATTAAGTGGACCATAATATCAAAGAATGATGGAGGAAAGTACATCTCCAACTGACACAATATGACCACAACCTCATTTTCTAGTTGATCCAACTTCTCAATGTCAATAACTTTACTACATATTGCATTGAAAAAGAAGCACAATCTTGTTAATGTGTATCTAACATTCTTAGGCAATATCCCCCGAATAGCCACTGGTAGTAGTTGTTGCATCAATACATGAAAATCATGAGATTTTAACCCAAGTAATTTATGATCTTTCATGGATACAACTCGTTTAAAATTAGAAGAGTAACCCAGTGGAACTTTCACACCTTGTAAAAATTCACAAAAACTTCTTTTTTCTTGTTTACACAATGTGTGACATGCTGGAGGTAAGTATGTCCGCTTACCATGTGATATTGGAGCTAATTGTTCCCTTATACCTATTTCAACCAGGTCCAAGCGAGCATTGAGTCCGTCTTTCGTTTTCCCTTGAATATTGAGGAGCGTTCCGATAATACTATCACAAACATTTTTTTCTACATGCATAACATCTAAACAATGTCTGACATCAAGCACCCTCCAATATGGGAGATCAAAGAAAATTGACCTTTTCTTCCATATGTTGCTTGAAGTGCCTTTTTTTTGTGTCTTTCCAAGAACAACTCCAATGTCCTTCACACGCTCATATACTTGTGATCCACTTAAAGCCATTGGAGCTAATTCATTTTCTTGACACCCATCAAATGCTTTCTTTAATTTACGATATGGATGGTTTGTACTAAGAAACCTTCGATGTCCAAGGTATACTGTTTTCCTTCCATGCTGTAATTGACGATGACATGTGCCTTCTTCACATATAGGGCATGCTTTATGACCCTTAGTGCTATAGCCACTTAAATTACCATAAGCTGGAAAGTCGTTGATAGTACAAAATACCATGGCATGCAACTTGAATGAATCACCAGTGTACCCATCAAACATATCAACACCTTCCTCCCATAACATCTTTAAATCTTCAACTAATGGGGCTAAATAAACATCAATGTCGTTTCCTGGTTGTCTTGGACCCGAGATCATCAAGGATAACATCACATATTTGCGTTTCATACACAACCATGGAGGTAAATTGTAAATCACTAACATCACAGGCCACGAGCTATGTTTACTGCTCAAGTTTCCATATGGATTCATTCCATCTGTAGCAAGTCCAAACCTAATGTTTCTTGAATCTTTACAGAAATTAGGGAACATGGAATCAAAATTCTTCCATTGCATTGCCTCTGCTGGATGCCTCAAATTCCCATCTTTTATACGTCCATCTACATGCCATCTCATGAGTTTTGCATCATTTGAGTTACTGAACAAGCGTTTCAATCGTGGAACAAGAGGAAGATACCATAAGACTTTTGCAGGAGGACCCTTACTATCACATTCAAACTCACCCTCTTTTTGTTTGTATCGTGATACCCCACATTGTGGACATTGATGTAACTTGGCAAACTCGCTCTTGTACAAAATACAATCATTTGGGCATGCATGAATTTTTTTATACTCCATACCCATGGGACACAATATCTTCTTCGCATCATAATTGCGTGTTGGCTATGTGTTACCTTCAGGAAGCATGTCACTCAACAACTCAAGCAACTCTGTGAAGCTTTTATCAGTCCACCCATTTCTTGCCTTCACATTGAACAATTTTAACATAGCTGACAATCGAGTATACTTAGTGCATTCTGGATATAAAGGTTTTTCTGCGTCACTGCACAAGCTGTCATACATATGAGCACGTTGGAAGGAATCATGTCCGACATCACATATCATGTCCTCTAACCGATCACCCATCTCTAAATCAACTTCTTCTACTTCTACTTGAGAGTTACTTACACTTGGCATGTCTATTAATTCACCATGTCCACTTTGTGTAGCTCTTTAGGAATCCATCACATAGAACATGCTCTCGAATAACTTCAGTTGGTAGTTTTCGCTCATTCAAACAATTAACACACGGACAATAGAATCTTTCGTTATTGTCTGGAACATTCATCTTTGCAAATTCAATAAATTGTTCTACTCCACTCTCATATTCATTTGTTGTACGTATCAAATTTATCCAACTCCGATCCATTGTTATCTGTGAAAGCAATCACCTTTATAATAGTCAAAAGTATAAATATGACTTTTACAACAAGAGCAAGAGAAATGAGATTTTTTTATTGGGATGAGTTATCCCAAATGATTTTTTCTTTGAAACTTTCCAGGTGGTATGGTGGCTGGTGGTATTACTATTCTTGTGTTATTTTCTCTTCCCATCACAGAAGAGTTCAAACTAATTAACTTTTACCAATTTCCTTTATCACCACATCATAATAATGAACAGGTAATCTAATAAAATAGTAAAATTTCATTAGAAATTTAGGAAAAAAAAATCAACTACATCTAAAAGGAGAGTCACATTTGTTACAACTAGATTGTCAGCTACTGTCTTAATCCTTTGTAAACAAAGTACATAGTGTAAGAATATGTTGATAAAATTAAGATAAAATGAATTTACATTTCATATTAATTTAGTTATATTTAATGATGCGATATTTTTTATTGTTAAGTTAATTTGCTTAGCATATTAGTCATCATATTATTAAATATGATATATTTGTTAACTTAAATACTATGATATACTTTTTAAAATCTATGTTAGCAACAAAAAATTCTACAACTTTTACTTTTTCATATCTACCTTAATATCCTTGTAAAATAAAATACAAGTAGTATTATGTTTTTGCTATATTTAAACACATAATATACTCATTCGTTATGATTTTCTAGTTGTATCAAATCTTCCTACTTTGAAGGCTGATATGTTTTATTTAAGTCGAAGTATTTATAGATCTAAAATATATTTGTTAATACACTTTAACACCAAAGTCAAATATTTATGAAAAAATCACAAAAAATGTAATTATGAATGCATAACTTCACCAATATTATTTATAATATCTTTATCGTAGAGTTTTGATGTGATCTTATATTATGTAGGTTATTATCTATCATGTGTTTTTTTAGAGTTTTACTAACCTGACTTGTTCACCAAATCTTTAATTGTTGAAAACTTAGGAATACGATAAACATATGTTGAAACTGAACGAAAATACAATAGAAAATAAAGAAAAAATAAAAATAATTGAAAATATAATGGGTATGATTTTTTTTTTAATTGTTAGCTAATTCTAAATTAAATGGATAAATAATAAGTTAAAAGTAGATTTTGTGATATTTTCTAGTTTATAAATAATTTCTTCAAAGGTTGTTTTGCGTCAAACATTTGATATGAACTAACAGTTTTTCCATAATTCTTCAAGCGTTACACACACAGTGCTGAATTTTGTCTTCTTAGATAACTACTTTAATTCATATTATTTGAGATGAAATAATTATTTTTACATTTTAATTTACAGTTTTGGAGATAGGTGATAACTAAAATCATATCTATAATATTTTTATTAATAAATTAATCAAATATAAAATATTAGATGTCATGTTGCAAATAAAAGATATGTAAATTTAGTTTATATAAGATTCTGATCTAATAAAAATATAACATTACTTTTAAACACTTTAGGATGTAAAAATACTGGATGTATGGCTTTAGTAACGTTATTTCCATTGAATTAATTTATTAGAAATAATAAATTTTATAAATTTCGCTTTCTTAAAAATTTTTAAGTACAAACTTTGATAGCAAATATATATAAAATAAAAGTAATAACAAAAATTAAATTTCAATTAACTAAAATTGTTAATGAGAGAGAATTAACGAAAGCCTTTTCCGAAAATAAACTGAGTTAATGATAAATCAACAAAATACTCGTATCAATGAACAAAATACTCGTATTAATGGACAGATTATAAGCTATAGACAACTTGTCCCATTGTTTTCCACGTATGTTTTTGGTTATTTTGTATATTTTTTTGTTGATAAAAAAGTTATATTATTGGCTGAGAACATATATGTGTGTGAGTTGACCCTAATTCAAGTAATATTATCATTATCTGCAATTAGTGATAATTGAGAGTAATACTACCTTTGTTCATAAATGTGAACAGTACCTTTGTTCACGTTTCAACAGGCTTCAGTGAAATTGGAATCACTTTTCAACAGGCTTCCAAACCAGTCAATCATTTCATGATTGGAAGTACCAAAACAGCAATCCTACAAAGGAAGAGATTGGCGCAACCAGATATTACAAATCTGCACTTCCAAAAACAGCCCCTGCACAACTAAACACACCATCCAAGCAAAAGGAAACATGCCACAAAGTAAAACAAACCATACCTGATAGCTTGGGCAAAGAATGCTTCTTCGTGTCAAGAATCCTTACAGTTTAAAAATGTCTTAAAAAAGAAGAAAAAAAAATTAGAAAATACAAATTAACCCTTTTGTGGTTCTTATTCTAATAATTGGCATGAAAAATTATACCTACTTGAATGACGGAATAAAAATAGATGAAAAATTATACATATCTTAGCAGGGGATGCAATTGATAAAGTTCATGGACCATTTTTTCCAGTTTCTTTGATTTATTATTTGAGATACAAGAATCTGTTCTTGGAAAGAAGAGTGAAATATTTTTACTCTCAATTCAGGATATAATCTTTTCACTAATCTTAAATATTAATTTAGAATAAAATCTTTCAGCTGGTCCACTTAAGGTAGAAAATTCCTGATTTCCTGTCTTAGTTCTTCTTAGTTCTAGCTAAGTTGATTATTTTTTGGGAACTAAACTTTGATTAGCTGGAACCAAAGGTTGACTAATCCCAAAAGGTTGATTAATAATTCTAACATTATGAAATCTCAGCCAGAAAATCTTGTAAACTTACGGGAAATGAGCATTTTATTCATTTTCCAACTAGAATTTATATCTAAAGCAAATTAGAAAAGCCATTTAAGAAAGATGACTTTTATTGCAGAGAGCAATTTATGGTGTGGAGGGATACTAGAACTAGATGTTTATGAAGGAACATTACTGATATTGCTTCTTTGATTAGATGAAAAACCAGTTAGAGCCAACAATGTTGTGTCAGGAAAAGCAAATATTTTTCATGTTAAAGAAACTTGATGAATGGTTTTGTTTATGCTGACATGAAACCTTATGAAATTTAATCCTATATATGAAGAACTGAAATGTTTTCATAGCAGTGTAAGCAAAATGACTGACCTCAAGAGCCCTGTTCTTGGCAAATGCTTCAGGATCAGCAGACAATCCAGCAGTGTCCCATCCATAGTCCCTTGGGAATTCTCCAGTTAAATAAGAGGGAGTCTGAGCCGAAAAGGGTCCCAAGTATTTCACTCTGTCTGGACCATACCACAATTCATTTCTCTGCTCACTCATCAACACAGATAACACTACATATTAGTCACACAACACAACCCAAAAAAACCAAAACCAGTAAGAAAAAATATGAAAAGCACAAACAAACAAACACTTGAAATTTTGTATTCTCAACTTTCTTCACTTTTACTAACTTCTTCAACAAACAAACAAACAAACCAACATAAACAAGGAGGAACTTATGAACTCAAAGGTTCACGTCTAAACATAACTAAGATCCAATCACATTTCCAAGACTAATTTCAAGAGGTTTTCATCACATAATTCAGATTCCAAACTAGATTCAAAGTGTTATATAAGAGAGTAGCAATTCTACCTTATATCAACTAAACAAAGATCTATCCATCAAAGGAAGAAATCTGAAATTTGGATCTTAAACAAATTTAAAGTACACAAGTTGATACGTTTAAATTTACTAAAGATAAGCCAAGATTAACCAAAGTATCATTGACAGTTAGAGTGAACAACATATTGAGTGTTAAACAGCAAAAAACTTCACGCCTGTTTAAACAACCTACTATCAGATATATACTCTTTATACATAACTACTGACAATTATATTCTACACATAACTTCCATAATTGTCCTTGATGATCAGTTCCTATTATATATAACTTTATAGTAGCAAAATGTGATTCAAGAGAATAAATATCACTCCTTAATACCACGTGAGTCATTTTCTGGTTTTTAATCTTGTTTAACATTAGTTCATTGCTAAAATTCTTGTCAATCTGTTCTAGAGTCATTGCAAACCTTTCCTTCACATTCCAAATTGCAGAACTAGCTTGTTTAAATGTTTGTTACTTAGTATAATGGTCAGAAACGAATTTAAGCTGTGTGAGTTGATCAAACTAGGAAAAGGCAAAGCTGAAAAAAGAACTGCACATGTGATTTGGATACCTTGAAGAATGTTTTATCATTGAAAATTAATATTTTTATAATTATATATTTATTTGATAACTTATTTTCAAGAATAATGTAATTATCAAAAACATATTTTTATAATTAAAAATAAAATGAACAAAACAACGAATGTAAGTGATTGTATAAATTTATTTGGAATTCATGGTATTATTGTGTAAAGTAAATAAGAGTGAAAAAAAATTGTTTGAGGATCTTCTTAAACTCAACACCTCTTTAATAATATAAATATAATCAAAACATTATTATTTTGTAGTGTTAAATAAATTAAATTTTGTGTTTTGTGGTGTAAAAGTATCATCCGATAAGAGGCATTTCAAATGACAAGTCTGCAACATAATACCACAATAATTGCCTCTGTTATTCCTTTGTGAGCTAAAGTATCTTACAAAGTTAATCAAAAGTTTCGTCCCTGATCAACTAAGATGTACAAAATAAACAACACAAGTAAAATTAGAATTAAAGCTAACTAGCTAGATCTATTCTGCTATTCAGATTACCCATGATACTAGCTTAATTAGACGACATGAATAGTTAATGGCTTTCTAAGAATACAAAAAAACTCAGATGTGCTGATTTCTACGAGCAACACGAAAAGCAACTCTAGCTGTTTGATGAATCTGTGGTTGGTTTTGGGTATGAAGAATAGCCTTCACAATAGTAAAGAAAACAGTCGTAGCACCCTAAGTTCAATACCTTGAACACCATATTAGCCACCAACCTCTCTACTCTACTACTTTTAGGATAAGGTTTTTAGTTTGTTATAATGGAGCAGTCACCTCGGGATACCCTAGCTTAGATCTAAAAGAATATGTATGCAGTTGCACACTTCCTCAGCCAAACAACATATAAAACAACGAAACAGATGTCTGCAACAGCATAAATATTTTGCACACAATGATACAAGCGAAATTGATTGCCTTAACAGAAAATTTGGAGAAGAATTATCAGTATAAACCCTAATTCATAAAAATGTACCACCCACGGCAGACCACCTGACGACGGCACACCACGGCAAGGGTTTCACCCACACAGCTTGAAACGCGGACGAACAACTTCAAACGTGGACCAATAGCTTCACCCAACCACCTCGACAACTTCAATAATAATAACGAACGATAACAATGGCAGGAGAATGAAGAAGAATGGAGGAGGAGGAAGGAGGGAGAACGAAGGATGGGGAAGAAAGGAGGGAGAATAAAGGAGGGAGAACAAGAGACAGAACGAAAAAGAAATTGCACTAAGGAAGAAGAGTTGCGGGAGGGAAAAGAAATTGAATATGTAAATAATCCATACCTGTTATAATTTTCAAGCGGTGTAGATCAATAATTTATACCTATTTTAAGGTTAAGAGGTATAAAATAAAGGATTTTTTATACCTATTATCATTGCAACCGGTATAAAGCTATTTGTATTTTTTACAATTTTGCCACCGTATCAGTTTTTATACCTGATTTCATTATAACCGGTGTAAAAAAGTTTCACATATTTACAAAATTGCCACCACATCACTTTCTATAGCTAATAAATTTTAACAGGTATAAAAATTAGCTATAAAAAGTATATTTTCCACTAGTAGGCTCATGGAATGATAATAAATGAGAATGGGGTGTGGAGTAGAGGAGAGCTTGTTTGAGTGAGAAAAATCAACTTTAATGACAGATATCAAACAAGTTTTTCTAAATTTGGAAAGGGGGATGATTGAAAGTTGTGTGATGCATACAAAGCCATCTTAGCTTATGAAAATCTACAAAGTAACCAACAAGGAAACAATACTGCTTTCTTTATATATTTTTCGAAATTCAAGGTTTTACCATTCACTTAATTTTTAGTTTGGGGGATAATTTTGAATATAGTAGAAGCTAAGTAAAACTTGAGACATAGGAGAGTTTTACAAGACAACGATGTATGTGTAATGTGTGGTGAGATGGATGTGTCATTTATTTTACTAGTAAGGTAGCAATCACAATATAAAATGTGTAATAAATGGGGTACAACGTTGCCAAGCAAAAAATTATGTTCAACTTTAGCAATATAGAGCTTAATGCCAAATGTACACTAGTATAGTTAAGGGAAATGACAGCGGTTATTTTCGCACATAAACAGCGATTCCTGAACCGAGGCATATACAAGCGATGTAAAAAAGGGTACGCTTTTGGCCTCGGTTCACAATCGAAGCAAAAAGGGGTAGGATTTTGCCTCGGTTCACAGGTAACCAAAGCAGTAGGGTTTTTTTTTTCTTTTTTTTGAAGGACTTTTCGCCTCGGTTCCTTCTGAACTGAGGCAGTAGAGTGGTTACTTTTTGTTTTGCTTTTGTCTCTGAAAAGTTGTTTCTCAAGCTGTTCGAGTTCTCCGGTCAGTAAGCAAGGTGGCACTTTTCCCTTCTTCGTTCGATGCTCATGCCCAATCTCAAGCTCAAAGAACCCCGCCGAAAACACCGTGGCAACTTTTCCCATTGGATCCCCCTCCCTGCCCTCGACGGGAACCGTAAGAAGGCCAACTCCAACGCCCTCAAGAACTGCAAGGAGCCTATCATGAACCACTCCATATAGTGATGGACAACCGCACTCCATCGACCAGTAGCAAAACTCTGAAAAGGCCAATGAAAATTCTAATCCAGCAAAGCACGTAATAATCCAATCATTCATACACAGTCCAAGTAAAAAAAAATTGAACAATATTGTCAATGGTGTTGGTGATGCCTACAACCACAAACGACAATGATCAAAAGAACGAACCCGGCCCAGGTGGGTCTCCTCCCAGGGCACGAACCCGGGCCAGAGGTGCGGCGGAACGAACTTATCGGACTTGGGCGGCGAAGAGGGCATGTCCTTGTTGTCGTGGTTGATGACAGGGAGAGACGAGGGGGCGGAGCGAGATCGCGTCCGATGGCGGTTCTGACTTATCCTGGGTTTGATGGATCGGATTGGGTGGCGATTGGTGGTGGTGTTGGGGTTGCGGGGTGGGAGGCGTGATGGGTTTGGGGGTGGTACGGGTCAAGACGAGGATGCGGCCATGGGCTTTGGGGGCGGAGACGGAGGAATAGGCTTCTGAGGGAGCAGGTTGGATGCGGCCATGGGCTTTGGGCAGCGATAACGGAGCGGCGACGTTGAAGGAGAAGTTGGATGGAGAACCTTCCCTTCGTCTATGTTTTAGGTTGCGACGAAGGAGGCGGAGGCGCTGCGAGGGAGCGCGACGACAATGGCGTTGAGGCAGCACGCCGGCGACGATTAGGAGGGAGCATGACGGCGAGGCAGCGAAGCGGTTGCGCGAGAAGCAGGGGACGACACAACGCAAGGGAATGTGAGGTTGAATCTTGCGCAAGAACAGCGGCAGAGTGGTGGCGACGGAGCGGCGGAGTGGTGGCCACGAAGCGACGGCGCTATTTTAGGGTGATTGGAGAACAGTGAAAGCAAAGAGATTTTGAGCGAGCGAGAAGAAGAGGAACAGTGAGAAGGGTACCGTGAAAGCAAAAATATTTTTGAGGTTATAAAACGCTATACTACCTCGGTTCCAGATTTACCTGAGGTAATAGAGGCATACTGCCTCGGTTTCAAGCATACCTGATGCCTAAAGTGCCAGAAAATAGTTAAAATTTGAAAACGTATACGCGTTTATGCCTCGGTTAGTGCCTAACTGATGCTGGAAAGCTTTTCTGCCTCGGTTCTACTGATACACGAAGCGGTAGACCTTATTCAAAAATTATGTCAGCTTCTATCACGTGATTTAAGTGCGCGCTGGTCCCACTTTATGCCTCGGTTTCTGACTTAACCGAGGCAGTAGACCTTTTACGCTTCGGTTCCCTATAAACCGAGGTATATAAGTTCCCTAAAACTACAAAAATGCCATCGCGCTTTTATACGCTTCGGTTTCAGTAAAACCGAGGCGTATATAGCGCGTTAAAAAGCTTCTTTTCTACTAGTGGTAATTTGGAAGTGTATGTAAATAGCAATTATTTGAGATATTTGAAATATGAGAAATAGAATTATTTTTAAGAATACTAGAGTAGATGTAGAAGAATTATTTGTTTACCACAAATTAATGTCTAGACATGGTAAATACATAAATTCAAAAGACACATTTTTTATACACTAAATGGTATCTTCTTCCCCTAATCTGTATAAGATCAATAGAATGGTGACAAATTTGGCCAATGGAAGATGGCGTGAACTGGTAATGTAGGCTTGGTTAGCTTTTGAAAAACTTCAACGTTGTTTTGTAGATAAAAACCTAATACACTAACGTAATGTATGTTGGAGAGTGCATCAATTGTCTCATTAAAGAAATCAGGTGGACCAAGTCACGATTGAATCGGGACGTTTGTGCTATTATGTTATCATGTAAAAAGAGTTGCACATGACTATAACTTTTGGTAAATAAACCTACACAATCACTACTTAAACAAACCTATTATATCTCTACACATCAAAGCAAGAATTCAATATAGAGTAGTAGATAATATACGACGGATTACACATGTCTCTATAACTAATCTTTATACTTTGTCTGTTGCGGGTATTTTTGGATCCAAATGGATATGTATCCTGAATATTTAATTGATAATAAGTCATATTTTTATGTGATGGGTTTTATGTAATTTCAGTGAGCTTTGTATTATGTTTCGGTTGAATTGGTCCGAGGGTCGGTCGTTCTTCCTTACTCTGCTCTCTTTTGATCTTCAATCCTCTCCGAGAATGCAATCCACTGTGATGAGTTGTTGACCTGCAGAAGACACTCCAACGCTCAAGTCACATATGTTTCATAAAAAGGTCTATATTTTATTAGGATAGAAAAGGATGATTGTACCTGAGATCAGGTGTATTATTTATAGAGTTTGTGACAGTCAAGTCCATTGATTAGTTATCAGTATATTGTTAGTGAATCAAACCCAATAATCAATAATTAATACCATATATTTGTAAAGCGTAAGGTAATCTGACCTATTAATACCTGATAATTGCCCATGAATGACCATTAACTCTGATCCGTATATTTCATATAGTACATAAGCCCCCAAGCCCAAGCAAGCTCTTTTATTCGAAAGAGGTGCGTAGGGATTACTATGAGCTTTAAAAGACGTCGCTCACGTTGTATTTAGGGAGTCTATCTTCGATGCTTTAAGTCTTTATTGCTCTTTGTACCGAGCGGCGAACTCTAGGAGTTCTCTTTGGATCTGTTCCCTAGACTGAACAGAAAATGCTAAGAGTTCTCTTTGACACTTTTTCCTGTGCAAGAGATTTTCACTCCAAAAAATATGCTTTTAAATAAAATAAATTAAACGCTTCAATATTTTATAATTTATTTGTATAATGAAAACACATTAGAACCTAACAAAGCTGAACCTGTTGAGTAGTTGACTAATAAGAGTTCTTTTTCGAACTTCCTGCGTTGAGCGGGGATTTCTGAAGCCCTTTTTCGGACTTCCCCCGAGCGGCTTGAGGCAGTAATTATTTTTCTAACTTCCTGCGTTAAGCGGGGATTTCTGAAGTCATTTTTCTGACTTCCCCTCGGGCGGTCTTGAGGCAGGAGTCATTTTTCTGACTTCCTGCGTTGAGCGGGGATTTCTGAAGTCATTTTTCTGACTTCCCCCGAGCGGTCTTGAGGCAGGAGTCATTTTTCTGACTTCTGTGTTGAGCGGGGATTTCTGAAGTCATTTTTCTGACTTCCTCCCAAGCGGTCTTGAGGTAGGAGTCATTTTTCTGACTTCCTGCGTTGAGCGGGGATTTCTGAAGTCATTTTTCTTACTTCCCCCCAAGCGGCTTGAGGCAGGAGTCATTTTTCTTACTTGCTGCACTTAGCGGGGATTTCTTAAGTCATTTTTCTGACTTTCCCCCGAGCGTCCATCATAACCTGACACAGTTGAAGGTAGGTATGACCCTTCCTGCACATGATATTTTATAATTTATAATTTAAATCTAAGAGTCGGTAGAACCTGACATGGTTGAGCGCAACTCTGAACCATCATGTGCATAATATTTTATAATTTATAATTTAAAAATAAGAGTTGGTAGAACCTGACCAAGTTGTGGTCTGAACCTTCCTGCACATAATATTTTATAATTTATAATTTAAAACTAAGTGTCAGTAGAACCTGAATGGTTGAACGCAGCTCTGAACCATCGTGTGCATAATATTTTATAATTTAAAATTAAGAGTTGGTAGAAACTGACCAAGTTGAGGTCTGAACCTTCCTGCACATAATATTTTATAATTTATAATTTGAAACTAAGAGTTGGTAGAACTTGACTAAGTTGAGGTCTGAACCTTCCTGCACATAATATTTTATAATTTATAATTTATAACTAAGACTCGGTAGACCCTGACAAGGTTGAACGTAGCTCTGAATCATCCTGTGCATAATATTTTATAATTTAAAATTAAGAGTTTGTAGAACCTGACCAAGTTGAGGTCTGAACCTTCCTACACATAATATTTTATAATTTATAATTTAAAACTAAGAGTCGGTAGAACCTGACAAGGTTGAACGCATTTCTGAACCATCCTGTGCATAATATTTCATAATTTATAATTTAAAACTAAGAGTTGGTAAAACCTGACCAAGTTGAGGTTTGAACCTTCCTGGACATAATATTTTATAATTTATAATTTAAAACTAAGAGTCGGTAGAACCTGACAATGTTGATCGCATTTCTGAACCATCCTATGCATAATATTTTATTATTTATAATTTAAAATTAAGAGTCTGTAGAACCTGACAAGGTTGAACGCAGCTCTGAACCATCCTGTGCATAATATTTTATAATTTAAAATAAGAGTTGGTAGAACCTGACCAAGTTGAGGTTTGAACCTTCCTGTAAGTTCTCAAAACAAAAGACATGCCTTTAGAAATTATTACGGAATTTTTTACTTTTGTTGCAAAACTTAGTGTTGATCCGAAGTAGCGATGTCGTGACCGAGTGTGCATCTCGTTCTTCGTGGCTTCATGGGGATGCCGCTCGACCCCACGGTGGTTAATTTTAAATTATAAAATATTATGCACAGAATGTTTCAGAGCTGCGTTCAACCTTCTCAGGTTCTACCAACTATTAGTTAGTTTTAAATTATAAATTATAAAATATTATGTGCAGGAAGGTTCAGAGCTCAACTTGGTCAGGTTCTACCAACTTTTAGTTTTAAATTATTAAATATTATGCACAGGATGGTTCAGAGCTGGGTTCAACCTTGTCAGGTTCTACCAACTCTTAGTTTTAAATTATAAATTATAAAATATTATGTGCAGGAAGGTTTAGACCTCAACTTGATCAGGTTCTACCAACTCTTAATTTTAAATTATAAAATATTATGCACAGAATGGTTCAGAGTTGCGTTCAACCTTGTTAGGTTCTATCGACTCTTAGTTTTAAATTATAAATTATAAAATATTATGTGCAGGAAGGTTGAGACCTCAACTTGGTCAGGTTTTACCAACTCTTAGTTTTAAATTATAAATTATGAAATATTATGCACAGGATGGTTCAGAAATGCGTTCAACCTTGTTAGGTTCTACCGACTCTTAGTTTTAAATTATAAATTATAAAATATTATGTGCAGGAAGGTTCAGACCTCAACTTGGTCAGGTTCGACCAACTCTTAATTTTAAATTATAAAATATTATGCACAGGATGGTTCATAGTTGCGTTCAACCTTGTCAGGTTCTACCGACTCTTAGTATAGAAAAGTATTTTGAATGAATTGATTCTATCATTGGATTACGGTAGTATAAATATACAAATTAATAACGTAATTGGAAAGAGTTAAGAGAATAAACTCCACCAATTTAATATCAATTATTATAATATCAATTATAATAATTGATATTTAGCACTAATAATTAAACTAAATAAAGGGAAAGTAAATATACAAAAATTAGCTAATAAAGACTAGTTATTAAAATTTAAAACTAATTATTATAATTGATATTCTCCCGCAAGTTGGACGATCTGGAAGAGAGATGCAACTTGGACAGTAATGAGTCAAACCGAGGATGAAGCAGAGGCTTTGTGAGTATATCAGCAAGCTGATCATCAGTAGACACAAAGGACACCCGAAACTTGCCTTTTTGAACATTTTCACGAACAAGATGATAGGCTAAGGCTATATGTTTCATCCAAGAGTGAAAAACAGGATTAGCACTCAGAGTAGTGGCACCAAGATTGTCACAATAGATAACCGGATTGGTTGTGGGCATGTGTCCAAGTTCAGTGAACAAGGATAGGACCCATAGAAGTTCACTGGCCGTGTCAGCCAAGGCTTTGTATTCGGCTTCGGTTGAGGAACGAGTAACAAAAGCGTTGTTTTCGGGAGCTCCAAGAGATGAGAGTGCTACCAAGATACAACAAATAATCAGTCGTAGAGATATAATCATCCTTATCATCCGCCCAATCTGCATCTGAGTAAGCATGAATGGTTAGCGGAGCAGTTGCCGAGATGAAGATACCTTTGTTGCAAGAGCCCGCCAAATAACGGAGGACCCTTTGAGGGCAGACCAATGCGCCGTTCTGGGGTGTTGCATGAATTGTGCAAGTTTGTTGGTGCTGAAGGCGATGTCCGGGCGAGTAAGACTTAAGTATTGAAGACTTCCCACGAGTTCGCGATACTCAGTTGGGCAAGGTAGGAGATCACCAGAATCCTTGAGTAATTGAGCACTGGCGGAATAGGGAGTGGATGTTGATTTTGTGTTAGCCATGCTTGATTTATGGAGTAGATCAGTGATGTATTTCCTTTGCGAAAGAAATAGTCCTGTAGCGGAAGGAATTACTTCGACGCCCAAGAAATAGTTAAGACAACCAAGGTCTTTCAGCGAAAATCGAGCAGCAAGGGTGGAAATAAGGTTGGACAGCTTTGTAGAGGAACTCCCAGTGACAATGATATCATCAACATATACTAATAAATATAGTGTGGAACCTGATTTTTAGTAGATGAAGAGAGATGCATCTGTAGTTGAATTGACAAAGCCAAGAGAAAGTAGAAACACTCGAAGTTTTGTATATCAGGCGCGAGGTGCTTGCTTTGGCCCATAGAGTGCCTTTTTGAGGCGGCAAACATGATCAGGGAAACTTTTGTTGACAAAACCAGGGGGCTGGAGCATGAAAACTTCCTCTTTGAGCGTCCCTTGAAGAAATGCATTGTTGACATCAAGTTGGCGAATGGACCATCCATGACGAACTACAAGTGTGAGGACAATGTGAATGGTGATCGGTTTAACAACCGGACTGAATGTCTCTGTATAGTCCCAAACAGGGCGTTGGTGAAAACCTTTGGCGACTAGTCGAGCCTTGTACCGATCCATCGAGCCATCCGGGTGTGTTTTGATTCGAAAAACCCATTTGCAGCCAACCAAATTTTGAGTAGAGGACCGACTGAAAACTTCCCAAGTGTTGTTGCGGTGTAAGGCATCAAACTCAGCTTGCATAGCTGAGCGCCAATCAGGCTCACGAAGAGCTTGGGTGATGGTGCTGGGCTCGAGTGGAGAAGAGGGTTGGACATGGAGGTTAAGCTTCTTGAGGCGTTTTATAATGTTGTTTTTGGACTGGGTGATGATGCCACCTCCATTGGTTTAGGGTCTCTTTTTAGCGTTGACATTGGGTTGGGATGGTGGCACAGAACATTGTGAGGATGGAGGGGATTCAGAGTGTCCAGTGGAGGGTTGGGCCGAAGTCGGGGAGTTGGGGAAAGATGAAGATGAAGGGGCAGTCGAGATTTCCTCTGGTGGGTTTAGAGTGGTATTGACCATGGGTTGGTTTATGGGATGGAGTATGGAAAGCTGAAGTAGGCCTTGTTGTTGCTCTACACTCGGACTGGCTTGCGGTACTAGGGAACTGTACGGGAATTCAGATTCAACGAACTTGACATAGCGAGAGGTGTAGATCCTTCCTGTGGTTGGATCGAGACACAAGTATGCATGTTGATCAGCCGAGTAACCTACAAAAACACACATAGTAGACTTTGGTGCAAGTTTATGGTTAGCATATGGTTTAATCCAGGGAAAACACAAACAACCAAAACACTTTAACTTATGATAATCCGGCTCTGATACCATGTTAGAAAGTGGGTTTTAATCCTAACTCAACCTCACAAAACCGGCTTGTAAGGTGAGGTTTGCACCTCACTTATATATTATAATTTGGCCTTATCTCTAGTCGATGTGGGACTTCCAACACACCCCCTTCACGCCGAGGTATAGACATCTCGTGCGTGATAGTAGAAATTGGGTGGTCCGATAATGGCCCGATAGCGGGTGGAATAGAAGAATAGAATGCCCGCTTAGAACTCGCTAGGATAGGCTCTAACCATGGCTCTGATACCATATATAAAAGTATTTTGAATGAATTGATTCTATCATTGGATTACAGTAATTGGAAAGAGTTAAGAGAATAAACTCCACCAATTTAATATCAATTATTATAATATCAATTATAATAATTGATATTTAGCACTAACAATTAAACTAAATAAAGGGAAAGTAAATATACAAAAATTGGCTAATAAAGACTAATTATTACAATTTAAAACTAATTATTATAATTTATACTTAGTTTTAAATTATAAATTATAAAGTACCATGTGCAGAAAGGTTCAGACCTACCTTCAACTGTGTCAGGTTATAATGGCCGCTCGGGGGAAGTTAGAAAAATGACTTCAAAAATCCCCGCTCAACGCAGGAAGTCAGAAAAATGACTCCTGCCTCAAGCCGCCAAAATGTTTCGGTTGAATTGGTCCGAGGGTCGGTCATTCTTCCTTGCTCTGCTCTCTTTTGATCTTCAATCCTCTCCGAGAATGCAATCCACTTTGATGAGTTGTTGACCTGCAAAAGACACTCCAATGCTCAAGTCACATATGTTTCATAAAGAGGTCTATATTTTATTAGGATAGAAAAAGATCATTGTACCTGACATCAGTTGTATTATTTATAGAGTTTGTGATAGTCAAGTCCATTGATTAGTTATCAGTATATTCTTAGGGAATCAAACCCAATAATCAATAATTAATGCCGTATATTTGTAAAGCGTAAGGTAATCTGACCTATTAATACATGATAATTGTCCATGAATAATCATTAACTCCGATTCGTGTATTTCATATAGTACATATTATATCTAGAGTTCGAAAGTACTTTACTAGTATGCACCCTTTTTGTTTAAGTTTTGTATAAAAGTTAAGACACTACCCAATTGTCATACATTATTTATTTATTTATTTGTTGATAAAAGAAATTACTTATTTAGGTTTTACAAAAACTAATTAATTAAATTCATATAAACCAATTTAACTATTTCTTTTAGTTGAACATAATACAAATCACCAAATTAATGCACACAAATTATCATTGTGGTCGAGTAATGTTGATATCAATTCAACTAATTAAGTTTCTAACTGTAAAATTGATTTGCTTAATCATAAATATTCATGTTTTCTAATATATGATTATGTTAAAAAAAGAAAAAACAACCATTTTTATTAACATAATATTCTATTCTATTGCAGGTTAGGTTAGAAGTAATTGATTTGGTTGCGAATAATGAAAAACCAATACATGAATATTACGCATTTAATAGCCAAAGTGATAAAAAAATTATGACGATTAGTTTGGTCAAATGACATTTTATTTGAGTAGGTTAGAAAACGAAGTATTTTTATTTATTTACTTTTATGGTCACTAAATTCCGATTTTGGACTCCCTCTCCAAACTTCAAATTGAGGGTTTAGGGTCATGTTAAGTAAAAGTGATTTGAATATATTGAATAGAGTTATCAGTTTTTCTTTAAGCTCCAAGGCTGACCGGGCCCTTTTTATATTTAGCTCCATTTTTGTTGGTCCATACTTTAGGAAGCTTTTTTAAAGTCATTGGCCCTAAAACCTCATCTAGATGGATTGTGAATGAAGTAGGGTCGGGTTAGCCTCCTAGCCCCAAAACGTGCGACTATTTTTATCTTCTTATGAACAATCACTTCACTAAGCTTGACGACCTTCCTCCCCCTCACTCTCGTCGCCCCTCCCTCCACCTCTTTCTGCCGTCTTCGATGCCTGCCGCGACAAGTGGTCCTCCCTCGGCCGCACCAACCTCAAAGTCACCCACTGTTATAGGATATAATTGAATAGGCTACCGAATGGTGGAAGAGGTCTCAGGCTACCGAACGGTGGAAGAGGTCTAACGCTACCGAGGTGGAAGAACTCTAAGGCTACCGAACGGTGGAAGAGGTCTAAAGGCTACCGAATGGTCGAAGAGTTATAGAATATTATTAATAGTCAGGTAATTCTGTTAGTTTACAGAATAACTAAACTCTGTAATCTTTTGCTATAAAAACAATGGCATTATGTAAAGTCAAGGAATCAATGCGTAATATCATAATTCTCACTCTTTTTAAATCTATACTCTCTTGTTTGGATTCCTTTCTTCTTACCTGGATTCCCTACGTCTTGGGTTCTTGTTCGAGACTATTGTCTTCTTAGAAGAACCATATCACCCACTGACAAGAGGTCGTCGATGCTGTCACTGCCCAGTGTCCAACGCTTCCCCTACTACCAAAACCGTCGTCCAATGCCGCCACAAAATGAAAAAACTCCGCAAACACTACCACACCGAAATCTAATGTCTCCGCTCCCTCCCTCTCCCTCGCCTCATCAACAACTCCAACATCGTAAACATTAATAGATTTAAAAAATTAAATAATAAAAAGAAAAACAAAAACAAAAACCAAAACAATAGGAGGAGCATGATGTAAGAAAGAAAAAATAAACTAAAAGAAAAATTTACAATAAATAGATTATTTCACCCCTCAAAGGAACATGTTGAAATAAAGTGATACGGAGAAAAAATTTACCAAAAATATATATTTGAAAAAAAGAAAATTGTCCAGACTAATCTAATGTCAAAACATTTATCCAACTAGACTTGTACATTTGTTCAGTTTTGAGTGATGAAATTAAAATAATTTTTAACATATTAACTCCAAAATATTCATAAAAACTATTAACGTAAATTAATTTATATTATTTAATTAAAAAGTATTTATTTAAGTTTTGTAGTATATATAAAAACAACAACAAAAATAATTAGATTGATGTTAAAATAAATTATAAAAATTAAAAATAAATATTTTAAAATATAAAAATAATTGGTTTTATATAAAAAATAATTGAGTACTTATTATCTGTTAAAGGATCACTAAAATTGTTTGTCACTAAATTATAATTTGTCTTATAAAAAATAAGAAAACAGTTATACTTTTATAAAATATTATCAGAAATAAAAATAAATAAGTAATATTAAATGTATAATTAATTAAATCGTTATAATGCTTATATACCAGTTTTAATCCATGTGAAATTACAAATCATAGAGGAAATACAAATGTTACTTTATTAACAACATAAAAATGAAGTATTATTATTATTTTTATTCTAAACTATATTTATTTATCCAGGGTTTAGAATATTATAATTATAATTGGTCTGGTTAAATTTTTTAACATTCATAATCAATTATTATAAAACTCTATTAAATAAAATAATATATAATCGATAATCAAATAGAAAGCAAAATAAATGACAATTTTATTATAGTCATCCTAAAAGATATAGTGAAATAAAAGTAGGTGCATACACATATCAAAGAGAACTATAAAGAGAATTTTAAAAATACAATATTTTTCAAAAGGATAATACAAAACTAAGAGATTCTAGTCTCAGAATTACAAAACAATATTATCGCTCTTCTAAGGCATATTAACCTTCGCTTACTCATATGCTAACATCAAATAAAATAATCACGGTAAAAGAAGAAAACGGTTGAAAGTGAAAAACTATATTTGGGATTAATCTCCCTTGTGTTAAATACACACATAGGGTTCTCTATTTATAATAGAAGAAATATGGGCTAAGCCCAAAATATAAATAAGAAAATAATAACAAACTAACTAAAAGATAAAAGATAAAAAGATAAAAGATATAATATATCTAACACTCCCTCTCAAGCTGGTGCATACAAATCGTATGTACCAAGCTTGTTACAAATATAATCAATTCTCGGTCCCCGTAAAGACTTAGTGAAAATATCTGCTAATTGATCACTTGAATTGACGAATTCAGTCTTGATATCTCCAGATACAATCTTCTCTCGAATGAAATGACAATCAATTTCAATGTGTTTGGTTCTCTCATGAAAGACAGGATTAGAACTAATATGAAGAGCAGCCTGATTGTCATATATAAGCGTCATTTGCGTGACATCTCCAAATTGTAACTCTCTAAGAATTTGCTTAAGCCAAACAAGTTCATAAGTGGCTGAAGTCATAGCTCTATATTTTGCTTCTACACTAGATCTTGCCACAACACTCTGTTTCTTGCTTTTCCAAGAGATCAAGTTACCATCAATGGAGACACAATATCCGGATGTAGATCTTCTATCAGAAGTAGATCATGCCCAATCAGCATCAGAATAACAAACCACTCTTGTATGGTTACTAGAACCATATAACAACCCTTTTCCTGGAGATCCTTTAATGTACTTTAATATACGAATAACTGCATTCCAATGATCTTCACATGGGGAATTAAGGAATTGGCTTACCACACTAATGATAACGGTTGAAAAACCGTTATTTTTATGCTTAAAATTGATACCAAAAGCAACCTTTAAGACTTAGAAACTAGCTTGAACTCATATTTTTGCTTTAGTTTTGTGAATAAGAGAGTTGAAAGTGAATTTAATGGTTTTGTGCAAGATTCCCTTGATTTTGTAGGCTAATTGAATGATTTGAAAGAAGAATGGAAGTACCGAATGATTGGAGTGCTGAAAAGTCAACCATCAACCAGAAAAGTCAACCAGTCAACCAGAAAAGTCAACCAGTCAACCAGAATGCTGAAAAATCAACCAGAACGCAGAAAAAGTGTGACCGAGTGGCGCTGAGCGGTAAAATACCGTTGAGCGGCACTTTTCAGGTGCCAAAATCACCGCTGAGGGGCAAAAAC
>JAHCHA010013303.1:139852-171776 GCA_027742795.1 Vigna hirtella | reverse complement strand
TGAGCGGCACTTTTCAGGTGCCAAAATCACCGCTGAGGGGCAAAAACAGCAGCTGGGGGCAAAATGGATCATGCGGTATTACCGCTCAGCGGTAAAATACCGCTGAGCGCCATTCTAAGTGGGCTTGGACCGGTTGTCTTTTGTTTTTATGGGCTTGGACTTGTTTTATGTTATTTTTATGCCCTATTTAAGGACTTGCACGTCCTAGGGTTGGTATCTTTGGCTGTGACGAAGCAAATACTCTCTCTCTTCCACCCCTTTGAAGGAGGATCTTGGATGCTCAGGCTACCTCTTCACCTTTCTAGGGTTTTATCTTACATTCTTTCATTATTGTTCATCTAGGTTCACCATGAATATGGTGAACTAAACCTTGTATGTCTGTTGGGGAATCAATGTAATCTTTTGAAGCTCTCATATATGGAATTTGTGCTTGCATCTTAATCTAAGACTTATGCTTTCTTTCATCATTAGTTAGGGTTTTTCCTCTTTGCTCAAGGCTTGCTTTGTTTAACTCATTCAATGCATGATTATTGGTTTTGTCGATACGGAAACGTACGGGGAAGTTTAGATCTGGGGAATTTCTCCCAATAGGTATATTGGTTGCCTTAAGCTCCTGTGCTAAATAAACTAATTATTAGGAATGCTAGGAATCGTATGAACTCGTAATTAGGGAGAAGCCTTCTTTGAAAGGTAATTTAGAGAGTGGCATTAACAATGATGAATTGAATGTTGAATTCCTAAAATATATGAGAGTGGATAAGATGAAATTGATACCCCAACAACATATTCATCCATATATTCCATTGAAAGTGTTTGTACTTTGCTTTAGCCATTGATCAACCTCATGCATTCATGTTTATTTTCGTCTTTTGCATATAAAAATCCAATTATTTCCGTTCTTAAGTCTTAAATAATCAACAAATCACATAACTAAACTAGGCCGTGAGTCCTTTGGGAGAACGATACTTGGTCTTACCAAGTTTATTACTTGAACGATTCGGTCATACTTGCCGATTGTAAAACAAGTTTGTGACATCATATTTTGGTGATCATAAATCTGTCATCAACTAACTACAAAGGAAATATAAGGACGAGTAACTGTAAGATAATTCAATTTTCCAACTAGTCTTCTATATTTCTCGAGATCTGACATAGGCTCCCCCTGTTTTGGTAGAAGTTTAGTATTAGGATCCATGGGTGTGTCCGCAGGTTTTGAATTCATCAACCTAGTTTCCTCCAAAATATCTAGTGCATATTTCCTTTGAGATATAACAATACCATCATTGGATTGTGCCACCTCAATACCCAAGAAATATCTAAGTTTGCCAAGATCTTTGGTCTGAAAATGGTTACAAAGATGTTGTTTCATCTGAGAGATGCCATGACTATCATTGCCTGTAAGAACAATGTCATCAACATATACTACCAAGTAGACAGATCCAACACTTGAGTGACGGTAAAAGACTGAATGATCTGCCTCACACCGAATCATACCAAATTGTTGAACAACATTACTAAATTTTCCAAACCAGGCCCTAGGAGATTGTTTTAGGCAATATAAGGATTTGCGAAGACGACATACCAACCCAGAAGACTCCCCCTGAGCAAATAATCCTGGAGGTTGCTCCATATAAATCTCTTGCAAATCTCCGTTAAGGAATGCATTTTTGACATCCAATTGATAAAGAGGCCATTGTTGAAGATCCGCCATGGCTATAAATAAACGAATAGATGCCATCTTTGCCACTGGAGAAAAAGTATCACCATAATCCAAACCAAAAATTTGAGTGTAACCTTTGGCCACAAGACGAGCTTTGAGGCGATCAATAGTTCCATCAGGACCAACTTTTATAGCAAAAACCCACCTGCAACCAACAACAGATTTCCCAAACGGTAATGGGACAATCTCCCAAGTTCCACTATGCTGAAGAGCACTTAGTTCATCTAGCATGGCTTGACGCCAACCAGGATGGGCTAAGGCATCAATAATAGATTTTGGAATTGTCACAGAAGAAATAGAAGAAAGGCGGGTATAAAAAGGTGAAGACAATCTATGATAACTTAAAGCAAGATAATATGGAGAGGGATTACGGGTAGAACGTATATCTTTTCGAAGGGCAATTGGAAGGGTAGACTCAATTGTCGGAGCCGGAGGAGACAAGGTAGTTGGCACTTCAATTGAGTCACTTGGTGGTTGTTGAGAAACACCTGGTGAACTAGGCACAATTGGAGGATCACAAACAACAGGAATATTGATAATATTAAAAGGAGACATATCAGAAGAAGAATGATCATTAAAATAAAAGGAAGACTCATTGAAGGTGACATCTGCAGATATAAAATAACGATCAAGAGAAGGAGAAAAACACTTGTATCCTTTCTTTGATTTAGTAAAGCCTAAAAAACACATTTGTGTGATCGAGGAGCTAACTTATCAAGACCAAGACCAAAATTATGAACAAAACATGTAGACCCAAAAACTTTTAGAGGTAATGGGTGAAGAGGTTCTTGAGGAAATAAGATAGAATGAGGTATTTTATTTTCTAAAACAGAAGAGGGCATGCGATTAATGAGATAACATGCAGTAAGAACATCATCACCCCAAAAATATTGAGGAATGTTACCATGAATTAAAAGAGTACGAGTTGTTTTAATAAGATATCTATTTTTACGCTCAACCACCCCATTTTGTTGAGGTGTATAAGCACATGAAGTTTGGTGGAGAATACCATGAGAAACCATAAATTGTTTAAAAGAATGGGAAAGATATTCACGACCGTTATCACTACGCAAAATTTGAATAGAAACACCAAACTGAGTTTTAATTTCATTATAAAAAGTTTGAAAATGAAACAACCAAGTACATCTAGAATAATCATCAATAAAGGTAACGAAATATTGAAAACCTAAATTAGACTTAACACGACTAGGTCCTCAAATGTCAAAATGAACTAAGACAAAAGGAGACGAAGCACGTTGTGAGACACTACGAGGAAAGGAACTACGAATATGTTTTCCTAATTGACACGACTCACAGACCAAATTGGACAACTTGGATAAGCTAGGAACAAGTTGTTGTAGTTTGGCAAGACTGGGATGACCGAACTGAGCATGAAGAAGAGATGGAGACTCCATAACTGCCCCAATATGTGTAGTGGGGCGAAGATGATAAAGATCATGAGACTCACATCCGGTGCCAATCACCTGTCTCGAACTCCGGTCTTGTAAACAAACAAAATCTTTGTCAAAAGAAATATCATAATCAAGAGAACGAGTTAGACGAATGAAAAATAATAAGTTAAAAGGAGACCCAGGGACATAAAGAACATTATCAATGGATAAAAAAGGAAAAATGTTAACAGTCCCAATACCATGAGCTAAAACTCTAGATCCATTAGCCATTATAACAGAAGGTAAAGGATTCGGAGAGGACAAAGAGGAAAACAAAGTTTTGTTACTAGTAATGTGATCTGTGGCTCCCGAGTTAAGAACCCAAGAGTCAAAAGAAGAAGATGGACTCAGACCAATAAAAGATGTACCTGTGTGTGCTACAGATGCAGTGGAACTAGAAGGTTGTTGATCCTTATACCATTTGAGAAATTTACTGAAAATAACAAAGTCATCACTAATATCAGATGAAGGAGGATCCCCAGTAGGTGATTGTAACGAAGAAGTAGTCTGAACAATTGCAGCAGATCTAGGAGGGTGACCATGCAATGCATAACACTTGTCAATCGTGTGGCCTACCTTGCCACAATGGTTACACTTAAGACGTCCTTTTCCTGATTTTTGAGAGTGATTGCGGTCATGACGTTGAGATGCCAACGTAGAGGAAACATATGTATCATTGATGGGTCTACTAGGTACACGCAAAAGAGTGGAACAAGTAGAAGTCAAAGTGGGAACAACAGGTGAACCCAAAATTTGATCACGAACATGAGAATACTCATCAGCAAGGCCGTGCAATGCTAGCAGCATGAAGAACTTTGATCGTTGCTCTATTTCTTTGGCAGGAGTAGAAGTAGGAGGCATTAATTCATTAAACTCATAAAAAAGAGCATGAATTTTACCCATAATCATAGAGTCCTGACGTCGAGGGGCAAGAACATTGAGAAGATCATGACAAACACCATAAAGACGTTGAGTATCACTGGTGTATAATAATTTAGCGTGTTCCCAGATTTCAAAACATGTTTTGTAGGAACGAAAAATTTGTTTTAAAGAGGAATGAAGGGTACCCTTGAGAACAATTCATAAATGAGCATCAACTTTAAACCCATGGGTAACTGCAGCGGAATCAATAGTTGTCACATTCTGAGTAATATGATCAAGATACCCTTGACTCTTAAGCCAAAGTTTAATGTCTAATGCCCAAGTCGCATAATTAGTACCATCTAACTTATCAATAGATAAATGCACATTGACATAGTTAGCATATATGGACGGGTTAGAAGCCATGAACAAGCAAGAGAGTACAAAACCTAGAACTCAAAAGAGGCTCAATCAAGGTGGTCGGCGATGGAGACAACGACACTAACGTCGGCGACGACAACTCTAACCGCGACAACGGTTGTAGTGGGCAGGACCAACGAACAAAAAACCTTATGCTCTCATACCATGTTGAATATAGTGAAAAATATATTTGGGATTAATCTCCCTTGTGTTAAATACACACATAGGGTTCTCTATTTATAATAGAAGAAATATGGGCTAAGCCCAAAATACAAATAAGAAAATAATAACAAACTAACTAAAAGATAAAAGATAAAGATAAAAGATATAATATATCTAACAAAAACAAACCCAAAAAATAAAGTTAATTAACAAAAGAGTTTTTATATAGCATAACACAAGTTAAAATTATATACAAATCATTTATAAAAACAAACATGTCTCGAGTAAAGACTAAACAACACTTAATTATTTATATACATGCATTCTTATCATATTTTGACAAGTTTTGCAGTTATAATGGCCTATACTGCTCTATAGAGTTATTATTAATGAATTTCACTCTACTACACACAAGGTTAGTGTCTTCTCGTCTTAGAACAGGATAAATTTCCTAGACTGAGATCTCCTATTACTCTCACCACATAATGTAACATTCCAAAAATACAGTATAAAACCATATAAGAGAATAATCACATATTAAAAATATTACAGATCAGTCTTACAACGGATCGGAAGTACAGTTATGGCCGAACAGCCTTACAAAATAGCATGGAATTAAAACTGTACAATGGCTACAACTAGACCAAACGGTTTACAAAATAAACTTATAACGAATGGTCCTACAAAAGAAGAGGCCAACAACTGACCGAACGGTCCTAAGGTTCAGTCTTCACTTCCACCTCTTCCAGTGCTTCTTCCAACAACTCTTCTCCTTCTGCTCACATCCACACAGATGATCATTGCAACAGGACAAACAACCGAACGGACAACATAGACAAGACAATAAATAGGGTAAGCTTATGTAATTTAAATAATTCAATAAAACATACAATTTTCATGCTTAAATCAAACAACAACCAAATCATAATTCATACATCATGGCATGCAAAGACCGACCACTTGACTCTGACTGTCCGGACTGTATGAATTTTGTGTAGCTACGACGTTCGTGCACCCGGGTGATGTAGTAACTGGGATACCCTCAACAGCTGCCACCCGAGGTTAATCTGTTCCGTCCAAGTTAACCTTATGGACTAGGACCTCCTGTCATTCCCACACATGACTTACTCCTCTCTACGTGAGAATGAGTAATCACGAAATATCAGGATAAACGCCAGCTAAGCTTTGCCCACATTCATACTTTACCATTCAATAACCACTTTCTGAGATATCAAACACAATATCATTCTAGTTTCTCATTTTTAGATTCATATACTCATACAACCAACAATGTAGTAACAACTGATGAAAAATTTCTGAACACCGAAAACGGTGCCAAAAACTTGTAACCTCGGCAAGTGTGACCGAATCGTATCAAGTAATAAACTTGGTAAGACCAAGTATCGTTCTCCCAAAGGACTCACGGCCTAGTTAGTTATATGACTTCTTGATTATTTAAGACTTGTGAAAATAAACAAATTCTTAAGGTTTAAAATGCAAAAGACAAAAAGTAAACATGTATCATGAGTTTTGATCAATGGAAAGAAGAACACAAACACTGAACGAATTATATGGATGAGTATGTTGTTGGGGTAATCAATTTCAGCTTATCCACTCTCATATATTTTAGGAATTCATCATTCTTTTCATCAATGTTAATGCCACTCTCTAAATTACCTTAAACTCGATGTCTCGACGAAGAAAGCCTAATCATAATCACTAGTTTACAATGTCTTGTCTCCCTAGCAATTAATCATGCATTATAGTGAACAGAAGCTTAACGGCAACCAACCATCATACTCCTATGTCTAGGTTTATACTACTGTTGGGAGAGTTTCCCCGGATCTAGATTTTACCGTATGTGTCCATATCAATAAAACCAATAATCATGACATCGAATGAGTTAAACAATGCATGCTTTGAGCAAAGAGGAAAAATCCTAACTAATGATGAAAGAAAGCATGTATCATAGATATGATGTTTAAACACAAAATTCCATATATGAGGGCTTCAAAAGATTACATTGATTCCCCAACAACAAGAAGAGTTTAGTTCACCATATTCATGGTGAAACTAGATGAAATACAATGAAATAGTGAAAGATAGAACCCTAGAAAGTTGAGTAGGTAGCCTTAGCATCCAAAATCTTCCTCCAAGGGGTGGAAAGGTGTGTGTTTGCTTCGTACTCTGCCAAAGATACAAACCCTAGGAAGTCCTAAAGCTTATATACTATTCTAAATATTACAGAAAAGTAGGCCTAGGCCCAAAATAATGGCGCTTAGCGGTAAGTGCGTGTGTTGAATTCTTCCCAGCAACTGCACTTTCACCCCTCAGCGGTGCCAACGAGTGTTCATTAGTGCCGCTTAGCGGTAAAATGGCGTTGAGCGGTACTTGCGGCTTCTCTTCTTTTGCACTTTTTGAGTTCTTTTCTGATTCCATCTCTCTCCTTCTTCACTTCTTTCATCAAATTCACCTTAAAACCTGCATAAAACACTGAAATTAAGCATAAACCTGTCCAACTCTCTTATTTCCAAAAATATAAACAAAAGCATGATTCCAAGCTAGTTTCTAAGTGTTAAAGGTTGCTTTTAGTATCAATTTTAAGCATGAAAATAACAATTTTTCAACTGTTATCAACAATCATACTTCATATTCATTCAGCAATCAATCAACATGCAACCATTCAAAATAAGAATCTTAATCAAATTATATAAGCTTCCCTTACCTCTAATGTAGCCGAATGCTCAATGATGCAAGATATAGCTCACCACTATCAGAAATCTTAGAGTTCTACAGTCACGCTTTATGAAACTAAACCAAACAGAAGACCAGAAATATTCAGAATAAGATGATCCACTCATGCAACCAGAAATCTGGGTCTGCATGTGAAAGAAAACAAACGTTCTAAGGAGAAAGTAACTCACCGGCTTAGGACCACAACTTGATCGGTTTAAATGAAAGCCCTTGACACCAGGAGAGTTCAAACGGTGCCTGAGTGATGATCGGAAGAAGAAAAGATGAGAATTTCTTAGAGAGAAGGTGGAGGAGATCTAGAGAGAAGGAGGAGAAAAGTCAGGTTCAGAAGGTTGAAGAAGATGAGTGCATGCAGAAAAATGGCACGAAATTTGAAAGTTTGATTCTTACTTCTACCATCAAAACTGATCGTCCAATCTGCATCACACACCTATCTTCCACTTTCTGAATTTCAGACACCCTTTAGCTTACACATGTACTCTACTAAGTTGGGATTTTTATGGGTGTGACACATAACACATCATTCTTTACATGAGCTTAAATAGTTATTGAAGTGTTAGGATAACCTCTAATTGAATCTTTATTTCAATATATACAATATGAAACATATCTCTAATCCACCTTGAAGTAAACTTAAACAATTTACATATCCAATTATGAGAGAAAAAAATCAAACAATTATAATTGGATAGAAAATAAATAACCTTTGAGTGGTAGACATGTGAGGTTTTACAATGTTGTAGATAGCCTACCCTTCAACATGTTATATTGGAGTATGAACTGAAAAAAGATACTAGTCAGGGTCGTTTATATAAAAACGAAACTACATAAATTTTTTATTGATAACTTATAAGAAAATTTGACCCCTCGTCATCCATCCTTGACTAAATATCTTTCATTTCACGTATATTTATGTCCTTAAAATTTCATATATATATTCTACTAATGAAATTTCAATTACTCTTTAACTAAATATTAAAATATTTTTAATAAATGTAATTTTCTAACTTTTTAATTCACTTTTTTCTAAATAGTACTATATAAAATTATTAATAGATCGAAAAAAAAATTCTATTTAAAATAACTATTTCATGCTAATTTTCAATTTTCTTATTGTTACAATTTTAAAACTTATTCACTTTATACATTATTAGCCGCTATTAACTTTTATAAACAAATTTATAACATGAAATTGTTCTTTTAATAATTATTTTAAATTAATTATCAATATTTTATTTCTAAAAGTTTTCTTGTCAATTTAAAAATTTATTTATGATCATAAACATAATTAGTATATCTATTTATATGTTCATTATAATATTTATTATATTTCTTTTATTTACATAAATATATGTTAATTGTTTTTTAAATAACTATTAAATTTATTTAATTATGGTATTATACTAAAAAATGTTCCCACAAACCAAACTACGTACATGTATCTCTCTCATGTTATTAATGTAAATGGAATGCATAGGGAATTAAACCTAGAAACAGTACCATGTCCCTAAAATCTTCATTTTCTTTGCTTTAAGAAAACTAACCCACTTAAATGACATGGGACTTTTTTCTTTTTATACCCCCATAATTTCTATGTGCACGCCAATAATTTTTATAATCGTTATTTTACTTTTTGTAAAAGTGATTTCTAAATTACCTTGTCTAACAATCCTTTGAAACAGGTTTTTCAAAATTTTCAGAACATGAATTTTGGAGTAAGGTTTTTGATACAAAATTTTAAAAACACACAAACTACATTTTGAAATGAGTTTTTATAAGGGAATTTTTAAAACAAGCTTTCTAGAACATATGGGATACATTTCTGAATGAGTTTATGGAATGAACTTTCAAGAATAAACTTTTTGAAAATAGGAAAAATACATGTCGGAATGAGCTTTTCCAAACTAGTTTTTTTTTCAATGTTATCTCTCTCCTTTTTCATTTTCAAATAAGCGATTTTTTATATATGATTTTGACATAGAAAAACTTTCCACAACATGATAAAATAATAAATAAAAAATAGATGGTTGTTAAAATAAACAAGTTAACTAAAAATAACACAATAAATAGGAAAAGTAATTTTTCTTTTGATTAAATGCAATGAACATTAAATAAGAAGTGCAAATATTATACTGACAAAGATGTTTGTACTTCATATACAAAATTTAATAATTGTTGACACATCTTTGAATCATTCTTCAGCTACCCGTAGATTCATCAAATTATAATATATAACGGGTATAAATTTCATTTTATTAAACCAATTAAACCTATTACCTTAATATGTTATTGTGACATAAAAGTTTATAATAATCGAAATTTTAGACTTTTATATCATTTTAATTCTTACGCGCATGAATGTACAATATCAATTGGACATTTAATATTATAAGATTGAATTAGACTATTACTTGTTAGGTATCAAATAATAAAGAAATATATTTCGTTAGTTCTTAAATCTAAATTTAAAAGAAGTTATGTTTAATTAAAATAATTAAATTGATTTGTTTCATTTAGTTCTCAAACACTTTCACAAGTTTTTAAAATAAGAAAAAAAATCAATTCATTATTATAGTTTAAATTAAAAAAAATTTAGTCAAGTGTTGGAATTAATTCCATTAAAAGGAAAATTGAGTGCGTGAAGGTAAGTAAGCAAAGGAAGGAGGATGATGAAGAAAAAAATAACAATAATATATATTACATCATGAAATCCAAATTAAAGGGCAGAAAACCAAACATAAGAACAGTACAATGGCAGAAAAACGTGGTGCCATAAGAATATGAATGATGATGATAAAGGAGCAACTCAAAACAGAAACCCAAAAACAAGAAGAAGAAGAGAAGCAACTGCCGTTGGGGCGAACATGGTGGTGGCATCCGATGTGGGACTTGGAGCGGGTGAATCTGCAGCTGAGGCTGCCATGATCAACATGGCCATGGCAACAAAGAAAAGCTTCATCTTCAATGCCTCCATTGTTTCTGAAAGTTCAACTTTCTTGTTTGAGAGAAGAGAAGAAGGGAGAAAGACTGAGAGGTAGTAGCACCGCTGCTGTATGCTGTTTTATATAGTGGGTTCATGAACAACACAACAAATGTGAATCGTTGGTTTTTTAACGGGCAGCCTGCCCGAACAATTTTTTTTTTTATATATATTTTATTTTCGGGGATTTCAAGGATGCGGCTTCCCACTTATATTATGAAATGAAAATGTTGGAATGCATGATGGAGCTTTACTATTAGGACAACAGGAAAGCGTTATCGAGAAAAAAAATGTTTTACTTTTTGACGGTTTGGTAAATTTATTTCATTCAATTATAAGGTTACTTTTTTTTCAAGAATATTTGATGTTTGGTTAGGTTTATGGTATGGTGCATTTAGAAACTGGGATTAAAAGTAATTTAATTTTTTTTAAAAGATAAAATTTTAAATTTTAAAGTGGATGATGTTATTGATTTTAGCAATACTATTTCTACGTATTCAAAATTAAAGTATTTAATTTATTAGATAAGTTTGTTCAATTGGAATGCAAAAATTAGGTGAAACAAATTATAATTTAATCCAAAAATTTATATTTTAAAGTAAAAGAGTTATCTTATATATAAAATATTATTATCTATTGATGTATCATCAACAACATTACTATTTCACAAGGAATATAAATGAATTTGTATGATTTTCTTTAATATTAATGCATAAGATACTTTGTTATTGAAAAATCACATTTTCACTTATATATATATATATATATATATATATATATATACACGTGAATCACGAATGCCATGAATATAATTTATAACTATTTACCTAATAATAAGTATTCAATTTAACATTAATTTAATTCATGATTATTCAAATTTTAAATTAAAAATATAATATTTATATAACTTATCGTTGGTGATTAAGAGAAAAAATATTTAATCTACAGCATGCACACATTTTTATTCGGTATTAAAAAATAGTTTCCACAATGATAAAAGAAAAAGTATATATATATAGTTGTGAAAATTGGTATGTGTTAAAAGTTAAGTAAAAATTATTGGATAATCCATTTTTGGATTTTCGGTCAGCCAAAGTTGCCCCGTATGGGTTGTTGGACAGAGTGTTTGTATTGGGCTTCTTGGTGCTATACAGCTGTCACCAACTGTTTGTAGGCCCACAATTCTTCTTTCAAATTTTTTAAAGTTACTTCTTTTTTTGTCAAAATAGTTTTTTTTTTATATTGTCTTTCTTTAAAGTAAAATAATTGGGTTTCAACAATGAATATATTTGGTCCTACACTCATATAACTTTAAATATATTGAAGATGAATGCTTCTTATATAAACTAGCAAAATTGATAACAGGTGAGACATGTATCTTGCCTTTTTTAATTACAAAATATTTACATCAAAATTTAATTTAAAAATTAATAAAATAATAAGTTGGTAATAATTTGAAATTTATATAAACCTTTTTAAAGTAATTAATCTTGTGATATAACTTTATGTTTAACCCAATCCTCTACAACATTAGCAAAATAAAGATTATTTTTTATTTATATAATAAAAATTGAATATATTTTTATTAAATATAAATTCTTCAATATAATTTTTAAGTCAAAGTTATACATTTTAATTATGAAACTATGTCTTTATGAATAATTTGATAAAGGTTAACTTACAAACCTAACAACATTTACTAGAATATCTGATATCATTCTTCAAATAAATATTGATGTCTTCATCATAAAAACAACTTGTTATCTCGATTAAAAAATGATGTTGTATTTACTTTGGGGGGTAACCTTAATTATTATTACATTTTAGATTTTATATGTTTTAACATCAAAAGAAAGACCTATACTATACTATAGAAAGGTTTCTATTTAATTATTTCTGCAAAGATTTCCATTGATTAATCTTTTATAGTTTATTTGGAGTTTAGGTATTTAAAAAGAGTGGATAATTTAGCAAAATGGTGAGTGTGATGCATGTTGAGCTGGTTTGGAGACTTAGTTTTCTTGATTAAGTGGTCCTTCCAATTATATACAATACTATGAACATTGATAATTTTGATGTGGACTAACTAATCTCATTACTTTATTCTCCCTTGTTGGCCATGTGGGTTGTGATGATTGAGCATTTGAAAAATGCAATTTTTAATGTTGTCACAAAAAATTCCATTGAAAAAGAATTGAAAACATAGCTTTAATTAAAGAATGATGCATTTTTCAGCAATGATTGGGTGTTATATGATTGCCTAAAATTCAGGGTTGATTAATTGGGTGTGACAAAGTAAAAGTTTGGCAAAACTTCGTTTTCCTTTGTGATGAAGAACTCTTTCAAGGTTGATGGAGACTTCATTAAGCTATTTAGGACCCCATATTCTAATTATAGAATGAACCATTTTCTTAAATATATAAAAAAAAACAATAAAGGTGTTTGAAAATGTTTACTTGTATAAGTTCTCCTTTTCTTTTCAAATACGCTCTTTGTAGATTTTTTTTATTACATTTTAAAAAAAAAAGTTGTGAAATGGTCATGGATCAAATATAAGGAATATTTAGCTCAACTCTAAATTTTTAACATAATTTTTTTTTTTTGAATCTTAGAACGTAACTATAATAATAATGGGTAAATGTGATAAGGTTCAAGTTGTTTGAAATAATTTCTTTTTAATTGTTTTCATTAGAAAATCTCAACAAAAATTAGGAGTGGTTTTTAACAGAACGGAACATTGCTCTTTCGATTTAAAAAGAGTGTCTTGAGAAGTTGAACCTGATATCCACAAGGCTGAAAGGAATTATTTAAAAATATTGGAAACATGAATTCTTAATATATATTTTTTTCTCTATGCACAATGATACCATTTATGCAAAAAAAGAAGTTAGGTACATAAAAAACGTAATCTAATATATAGCTTAATTAAATGTTTAATGCATATATCATGAGTGTGAGTTTATGTGTCCTAACGAGGCTGAATCGTTTTCGTTTATAAAAAGTGGATGAAGTTGGAGTAACTGTATCCATATATATTACATTCGACACTGTACAAAATTTTATTAAAAGATTTAAAAATACAATTTTAAAAAATAACCTTTCAATATATATATGGGTATTTTTGTTTTGAAAACAACATTTTCTCTATGCATATAACTACCACTACAACTAAGCCAAACTAGAAGCAGCAAACAGGATTAATGAAATTCCAAAATACAAATGAGCAATTATGTATGATTAAGGTAGACGATAACTATAAACTTAGCATAATCAATCAATCCAATCATTAAGAAAACAAAGAATTTGTCAATCTCTTCCATGGTCATGGTCACATATACAAGATGTAATAAATTCTTTAATAAGAGATGAAACAAATCACATCAACGACCAATATTGACCATGTTGTTTAGATGTAGCAATGATCCTAGATGTTGTTTTTGTAAAATCAAACACTCACAAAGTGCTTAAATTTCATAGAAGCAACATAAGATTTTTGCTAGAAGAAATGGTAAATCCAAGAAAGCTTCGATCTGTTAGAAAATTTGTCATTAGACAGATGAAGGCTAATGTAATTATGAAGAGTTCTAGAACTTTCATCTCCTATATTCTCATGTGATTGCAACATTTTTGTATGCCTTCTATGATTCCGACATATACATCAATTATGTGTGTAGATTGAATGTAGTGATCAAATTCTACGACAATTTGTTTGTGAAGTTTAAATACAAAAATTATTCACTAACACACCAAGGTCCACAACTTTGTCCTAATTCAAAAATTTCAAGGTTAGCTAAAAATCATCAAGAATGATAATTGAGATAGATATCCTGGAAGAAGATCAACTAAGGAAAGTTGTTATTATCACTTCATACCACATACATATAAATCTAACCTTAGGGAATTAATATGTTGAACTTATATTATATGTAATTACAATGAATAATGTATGAAGATCTAATGAAGTTTATACTACAATTATCTACTCAACTTAAATTATTATTTTTATCAAAATAAACTAATATTTATATCTATTTATGTAAATATTATGTATAAATAATATATTTAAATTTTTGAAAAATTATATTTCATTAAAATACTCAATTTTCTAATATTTTCATATATATCAAATTCTTTAGAAATAAAATCTTATTTCTTTTATTTCTCTAAAAATTTAAATACTACGCACTCACTAAATTACAGTTCTCAAGTTTTAATACATTAAATAAAAAGTACCCCTACCTCATTTTTTTAAATAAGTTAATAATAATAAATTAAATTATTTTGTCAATTTTAAATTTACATTAAATCACAATATTTTTTAATTTTTAATTGTTAATAAATTTTGTTTCACTCTCATGATTGTTAATTGTTACTACACACTCTCATGATTTTCCTTATAAAATAAAATAAAATAGGAACAATGGCATGTGAATGAAAAATTCGAAATGTTGTCTTTCGAAATGAGAAAGGGAGTCTAGGGAACTAGAGAGAACAACGGTGAAAAGAAATGTGAAGAGAAACAAGTAGAATTAGATATTTTTTTATTAAGATTAATTTTGTCTTTTAGACACCCCATGGGGTGTTGAGGAAACCAAAGGGGTGCATAAAGCAATCCCCATATTTGATTATTCCTAAGCAGCCTTTCACATTTTTTCAATCAATCAATTGTTTATTTTTATTTTTTGCTATTGTTTTTAATCAGCCTCCAGAATCTTAATAATATTTTCGTGTTTAATCTATCTATGATTTTCTGTTGAGTGATTATGTAATTTAATATTTAAATAAATATAGGTTTAAATCTTCGTATGATTATCCTATTTGTAAGTAGGTTATTTTGTTAAAAATGATCTCAATTAAATCCTAAACTTTATAAAATTGAGTTAATTACGCATTTTTCATTAAGTTGATAGACAATGTTAAAATTTAATTATGCGGTAATATTGAGTTGGATGATTTTATTGTTTCGAAATTTTAAATTATGTCTTGTAATGATAATTTTAAACTATCTTCCTGATTCTAATTAAATAATGCAATTAAATCTTTTTACCTTAGTTATCTCAATTAACTTTCAAAAAAATTTAATTCACCTGATAAAAACACATTTTTCCTAAATTTGACTTCCTCTTCTTGGCAGACGCAAACGCACGAGCAGAACTCGAAGGAAGAAAATGGTGCAGCATCACACCTATCGCGGCAGAGTTATACCACAAACACAACCGTGTGAGGCTCTCATAGTATGAGACCATTTCAATAAAAACAACCCCAAATAACCATAAGAAAAAAAAGCAAGCTTTTTTATCTGGCTGACAAGTATCATCCACCTTGATATGCATTTGTTGAGTACAGTTCTTTTGGCTGGTTTTAGACAAAACCAAGGGTGGTAAAGGAGTGTCAGCTGAAAAGAAAAGAAAAACAATGAAGTGGATGGCGTTGAGAGTGTTGAAATCATAACCCTTTTCAAGAGAAAAGGCATTTGGCTTTGAAGAAGATTAAACTAAAGAAGATAAAACTGTTTGGAAGCAAGTGGTTCCACAATAATGACTGATTCGTGGACTGACAAGAGACGGTAAAATCTAAACATTTTCATTAACTGGCATGAGGAACCTAAAGCTGTTTGGAAAGTGATTGCAAAATAATCGTTGATTGACAATTTTAAATTTCTGAAGTCCATTTATGTGTACCATATGTGTAAAACAGAGAGCAAAGCGTTTGACATGCTTGCTGGCCATACAGAGATTAAAAGGATTTGCCAATAGCATTAAGCATGAGATGCAGCTCCGCAGGGCAAGAATATAATTGGACACGGTAATATTTTTAAAATGTGGAATAATTGAGTCAAGTAACGACATCCCACTGGACAAACCCCACCATCAGAGGTTGAACAAGGAGAAACATTGCGATTTGGGTTTTAGGGTTTCCATGGCGGCGCTCGCGGTGGTTTTGCGAATCAGTGGTGGACGTTTGCTTTTATTTGTAGATTGAGGTTCATGGTGTGATGAAGCTTGCAGTTTTGCAAGGAAGATGAAGGCGCGATTTATGGTTCGCGTTTTTGGGGTTTTGTTTTGCAAGTGGTTACAGTGGCTGAAGTTGAAGGATGTTGTCACAACATTATTTAATCTCTCTACTCATACTGAGAATTGTTTGAGAATGATAGAGGCAGGGGCAGTGATGGAGCTCCTAAAAGGGAAGGAAAGAACGGCGGAAAGGTGGGAATGACGAGGAAGGCGGTGAGGGAGGGGCAGGGTGGTAGGGATCTGGGAGACTCCTCTTCCATGTTATAATTTAATTATTTTCAGATAATAAAATATCCATTTCAATATATTTAGTATGCATCTTATCATCACATTTTAACACCATCTGATAACACTTAATGGAAAAGACGTAATTGACTCAATTTTTTTCAAAATTTAGAAACCAATTGATACTATTTTCAACAAGAGGATGATCAGTGCATATTTATGTTCCCATTTATGTTTTAAAATTCAAATTTTTTATAAGATTCTTGTGGTTAAATGATTGATTTAAAGTGAATTTGTGACGATTGGATTAATTAGGTTTGGGAATTAAAGATGTTTAAAATGTAACTTTTAGTTGCATAAATTATTTTGGATGTTCTAATGTTTATTTGTGCAGCTCAAGTTAGAATTTTATTCATTTAAAAGCATGAAATTGAATGCTTAAAGCTTGTCCAATTTGGTCAACTCAAGGCTTCTATGCAATTTTGAAAAAAAAGAGATGACTAAAGTGTAATTAGAGGAAAATTCTGGACTTCTGTGTAATTTTGAATAAAATAAAAAGGGATGAAATGTAATTGTAGGCAAGTTTACATCTCATATTGAAAGAAATGACATTTTTTTCATTTTCAATAAGAGGACCCACTTGAGATTCTCCTACAAATACGAGGACCTTTCGAGGGTTTAAACCAATAAATATATATGTTCTCACTAGTGTAGAAAGAGCTTTAGACGTATGTTATTTTGGACTTTTAACGTCAGATCATGATCCGACATCTTTATGGGTGACGTTAATGGGACGAAAGACGTTGGATTACACCAAAACTGACGTCTAGGAGCACTATAGACGTCGGACATGGCATTAACCGATGTCTACTGCAGCTCGTGTCTTTAGGTAGCGTAGTAGCACCTTCTTCCTTTGCTAGTTTCATCATAAGAAAAGCTTGCGTCTTTTAGATCTCTTATGGCATTTCAACCGAAAGCTGAATCTGGGTCCTTGCCTAGTTCCATTCCAACCGGCAATGAAAATGAATACGGTGACATGAGAACTAGGCAAGGACCCATGTTCGGTTTTGGGTTGAAATGCTATAAGACATCCAAAAGATGTAAGCTTTCCTTACGAGGAAACTAGAAAAGGGAGAAGGTGTTACTACGCTACCCAAAGACACGAGAAAAACTGCACCAAAACACAATGAAAACTCATTTTAATCGGTTCAAATGGAAGATAATCCATCAGAGACTAATTTAATCGGAGTAAAAGTAAGTTTAAACGGTTCAAAAGAGACAAAACGCACTTGGAAATGCAATGTCGCAGAGAGAAAAGGAGAGAAAGAAGACGATGAAGTGCGCGTAACCGTGGGTTCGATTTCTGATTTAACAGGAACCAAGACATCGGGCACAGGGGGCACCGACGTCTATTCTCGACTAGACGTCGGGGACCTCACTAATATGACGTCCATTCGATTTAAAAATTAATATTTGCGGTGTATATCGACGTCAGACGTAAGGGGAGCCGACGTCCAAAACAACTTTTCACCTACCCTATCAGGCCATTTAGACGTCGAATGGTGGGATCAGACGTCTATATGACGGAAAAAAACAACTTTTCACCTACCTATCAGGCATATAGACGTCTGTGACAGGGGGGCCGACGTCGATAATCGTGTATAGACATTGGGATGGCGGGATCAGACGTCTATATGGCGGAAAAAAAGAATTTTTCATCTACCTATCAGACATATAAACCTTTGTTAGGAAGGGCACCAACGTCTATAATATTATAGACATCGGGGACCCCCCTAACTGACGTCTATATGCCCAACTTATTTACGAAAATGTCACCGATCAATAATTTACGTTGGTTATTTTGAGGTCCGACGTCTGTGGGATGACATTAAAGGCCAATTCTGCGCTAGTGTCTTATTATTTTCAATAGTCCTACATAGATTAAGAGTTGAGGTTTAAGGTAATCATCATACATTTAAGATATTGTCCGTCTTGGAGATTGAAGTTCTATTACAGTTTTGTTATTAAAAGACGTCTCATAAGGTAGAAGAAAGATTTAAATTATCTTAAACATCAACTCCTAAGCAACATCAAACCATTGGAAGTGAGAGTAACATATATATTATAATTTTTTACTTTTCACACTTAATTTATTTATGGAAAAAGGTATTTGATTCATTTAAGCACTGATAAATCTATATTTTTCCTATGAATTTTGTTTACGAAAGTGTTTGATTATGTTGTAAATAAGAGATCTCTAAAACTACGTGATAATAACAATAATTACAAAAATTTTATCCGCCAATTTATTATAAAATGTAGTATTCTCTTTAAACACGATCAGTACATGCTTGTTTTTGTAAGAGTATCAATGAACTTTAATTATGATCCCTACATGCTTAGAGTGAGGTACAAAGGTAAGCTTTGAGTGAGGTACAAAGGTAAGGAAAATCCACTTGAGGTTTTCGAATGTGTTTGGAGCTCCAAAAGATTTCTATGATTTTAAGATAATTAAGATGATTTTGTAGGTAATATTGTAAATAACCGCATACTTTATAGCTAAGATCATGGAAGCATTTTAGTTATTGAAATGATAGTGCAGAAAAGGGTTACATCATAAGATATATTTACCTATATTATTTTGGACAAAATTGTGTAACTTGACAATTAATTAAAGGAATGTTCAGATGTAAACTTTCCAAAAACACATTTTAACGGAAGAAAGTAAAAAAGAAAAAATGAAATATTTTTTTCTTAAATACCAAAGAGTTTTTTATATTTGTTTTTCTAACATTATATTTTTAATTCATGTATAATTGATTTGTAGTTTGTTAAAAATATTATATCATCTTTTAATTTTATATTTTTAAAGTATTAAAGGAAGAATTTACACTCGTTAAAAAATATCCTTCATGTTGGAATTTCCTCCTTAATTTTGGTTCACAGTGACAATGCATGGAAAAAGGAAAATGAACATTCCAAGGTCTTGAAAATAATCTTTAATATTGAGACATACATATTCATCTTTGAAGAATGTATTTAAGTTTTATAGAAATTCATTAAAATTGTGGAAATTTATTAACCTCCATTAAACCATTATTGGAGAAGCTATATTTTTCTCTTATAAATAGGAGAACTTGTGAAGACTTGATCATCCACTTCCAAGTGAAGAAATCATAAGAGAGTTAGAGAGTTCTTTGTATTCCTCTTTTAGAGAAAGAGAAAGTTTTATAGAGAGAGTTTTTGTATATCATTCGAGAGGGTGAGATTCATAGAGAAATCATAAGAGATTGAGAGAAACACTTTGTAATACACGTAAAAATTTTGGTGTCATCTTCTTCCTTACTCTTTGGTGTCACTTTCTCGGTTCAATTTTGGTGTAATTTTTTCGGTTCAATTTTGGTGTCATTTTCTCGGTTCAATTTTGGTGGTTATTGTTCTTGGGGTTTTTGTTGCTTCTTTGCATATTGATGGTCATGAATTAAGGGTGTGATTCGCAGGTTGTTGTTTTGATCTTAAGGTCTGAGATTAAGGTTTCAATTTGATTTTTCCTGGGGTTTCTGTTCTTCACGAATCTGGTTTCTTGTTGGAGTTGAAAATGGTTTGGCCATGGTAGGTTCCGCTTAAGAATCAACTTGATGGTGGTTGTCTGAGTTGTGGCAAGGTAGATGCCGACAATCATGGGGGTTGTAATGATCTCCCACGTGGAATTCCTTTTGGACCGTGGGTGAATCTTGGGTTGGACTTGAATCTATTGGGTCTCTAAGCCCAAACTTGGACTTGGACTGGACTTGTTGGGCTGTAAGACCCATTGATGGACAAATTTGAAATTTGCAACAACAAAGACCAAAAATAATAATAAGAAATTTAATTGGGCTATAGGCCCAAAGTTTAACACTATTTACTATGGTTGGTTCAGTTTGAACTTAATTGGACTATAGGTTCAAAGTTTGATTTATTTTGGACCTTGGGCCTGATTGTGCTTGCATGACCATAAAGGTCTTGGTTTAGCATAAGAAAAGGAAATTATGAAGTCATAATGAATAAAAATAACAATAAGAATGATAAAAGTAAAAATGAAAGTTAAGTCCATAAAAAGTATAAACTAATGATAGAAATGGGAGTGGAAATGAAATTGGAAATAAAATTAAAATAAGGGAAAATAAAATTAAGTAATTAATGTACGATCAAATTGGAAACAAACATTAATTGGTTTTAAAGAGGAAAATAATGAGGTTAAAATCATTTATTAGAATATTAAATGATTTACTAATTTTGGTTTAATAAAAGAGAAAAATAATGAGGTTATCATCATTATTTAGGATATTAAATGATTTACTAATTTTAGTTTAAAGAAAAAAGGGAAGTAATGAGTATATACTGATTAATTAAAATAATAAATAATTTATTGTTTTTGGATTGATAATCAATGATATTTATTTATATTGTTATCTATTGTTGGAGTGGTGGCTTTTTTTAGTACATCTGATTGTGAATGAGACTTTAGATAATGATGAATGAATAATGTTAGGCAGAGAATGAGAGTGGTTGTTGTACTTAGGTATATGATGAACTTTGACTGATGAGTGAAATGAGTAAGTGTTGAAGTTGTACCTAAGTGTGTGGTTGATGAGCATAAGAGTGAGGGATAAGTCCATTTGTTGTACCTAGTAAATCCTGAGACTATCAACCAGTTGAGATAGCAACTCCCTTTGGCCTTGTGTGCGAAAAGGGAGTGCTCGGGTATTGAGCCTTTTTTGTATGGGGTGATGGTGTTTTCCTTGTCCTTGTGTGGCAAGAAACATGTTCCTGAGCCATGTAGTGACGATGTGTTTAGAAACAATGTTGATAAGGATGACGTTGATGACATAAATCATGATATAGTTGATGTGGATGTTTAAGATGATCATGGTGTATAAATGATTCTGTTAGTAGGATAGCGTTGTAGATGATTGATTTATTATTAAGTTGTGTTTGCTTCATATGTACAGATTTTATTGTTATTGGTTGTGCTATGGTAGTTGACCCATATTTGTTTGTGTTTGTGGTTGTGTGTGTCTTGCGATAATCATATAACTTTTGGTTATACGGGAGCAAATGTTGCAGATGCTCCAGATGCATGATAGAGATGCGAGAGTGGAAAAAAGACTTGTGTTATTTAAAGTTTTTGTATTATAAGTGTTAGAGACAATGTCATCGGGTTTATTTATGTCGTTTTTATTTTACTAATTTCGGTATTATATAAGTGGATTTCCGCGATGGTATTATGATTTTAAAAATTTTAAATTTTACTCGTCATCGGGACATCCCAAAAATTGGGATGTTACAAGTGTTAGTGCTAGGCTTTCGTTTTCTGCATTGGGTGATGTTTTAATGATTCGAATTTCGTTTCTCCATTGTGCTCTTGGGTTGCTACATTTTGAATTCATGTTAATGGAAGTTTAATCGACTTGGTTTGGTCATTAGCGATGTTGCAACGTTTTCCTTGAGATTTCTAGGTATTCAATGTGAATCTGCTACACTGACCCTGCATTTCATTGAATCTGTTGTGCACTAGTGATTAGGACACACTTAGTGGTCTAATTTGGGTTAATTGTCGCTATATTAATTAATTTTTTCGGTGCAGAATTGATTAAATGTGTGCAATTCGTTTGCTTAATTCGATTTTAGGAAAACCCAATTAATCTTCGCTTAGTTGATTGATTGGTGTTGGAATAGGGTGAGAGCAGTGTTTAATTGATTGTTAATCAAGGATTGAAAGCATTGTGACTAAGCTAATGACAAAATTATCCTTAAATAGTGTTTTAATTCGAGTCTTTGTGTTAATAAAATTGTCCAATTCCCCTACTACGTGTTTGACCTATTGCTTGAACCACATTTGGTCATTGAGAGACAACCTAGAGGTCATTCTCCTAGTATACTGCACTTTAATTGCACATTAATTTGATTTGGGTACAACCTCGATCACCACACAAAGAACACTTATTGTGTCAGCTGAAGAAAAGTCTCTATGGTCTCAAGCTCCAAGCCAATGGTGTAAGAAATTCGATTCCTTTATGATCTAACATAATTTTAAGAAAACCTCTACAGTCCATTGTGTGTTTGTTAAGAAATATAAAAATGGGTAGTCTGTCATACTTCTCTTATATGTTGATGATATGTTGATTGTCAGGAAAGATAAAATAAAAATAGTTGCTCATAAGAAGACATTGAGTAAGTCTTTTTCCATGAAAGACCTGAATGCACTGAGTAAGTCTTAACAAACAAATGCTTTCTAGATATAAAAAAAGTGTTTAAACTTAAATTGAACAATATCTTTAACATCATTTTATAAATGTTTTATGACAAATTGTCAAATAATTACTCATTTAAGAGAGTTTCTAATTAATTGTGATTAATTATATGGATGTAAATCTTGTTTAAATTGTTTCTATAATAACAAAGGTAAAAACACAAACAAAGATTCATACAATATATTTCTATATCAAGTTTCTAATCAAAGCATATATGAAAATTCTTATGGAATATCATATGAAAATCAAGCAAAAATCATGTCTTAACCAAAGAAAAGTTACAACAACCATATGACAAGTCTATAAAAAGGATTCAAGACGAAGATGGAGAGCATTACTAAATTGTACAATGCTTTCAATATTCTAGTGATTTTTTAGTATTCTTTAGGGTGTGAAGATCATTTTAATTATTTTTTTATTAATTAAATCCATTAAGCTTAAATTGTTCTTTTTTTAGAGTGTTATTTTTTTTCTGAAAGGAATTAGTGCCAAAAATGTTAAGATAATCTAACCAAGAATGATTAATTTGCGTACTCGTGATAATCAAGAGTGATTTTTGTATTTATGTGTTTTGATTAGTATAAACTCTTGAGTTGTTTGCTTGAAAGAAAACTGGATGTAGTATGTGAGTTTGGGTGAACTATTATAAAATTTGTATGCGTTATTTTATGCTACTTCCCACTAGACAATCTAGTCTAATTCTTTATGAGAAGAGTTCATGCTTTATTCAATCTTCCTTCTAGAGCCAGTTGTCCCGACATTGGAATGTTTTAAAATTGTCTTGAGTATTTTGAGAGAGAAGTAGTTTATAAGTTATCTAAGTGTATATTTTGAAAGTTAAAGGTACAATTCTTAGGACAAATTATCCCAACTTAGGTGATTTAGTTATATCCTTCTAAAGTCGAGATTACTCTAATGTGGGAACATCCTAAAATAGTTTCAAAGAGTAGAAGCTTTGTAGGGTTAAAAATTTACTATGGGAGATTCATTGAAGGATTCTCTAAAGCATTATCTCTTACAATTTTAACTTGTATAGGTAATCCCTTTGCTTGGACTTATCATTATGAGTAAAGTTTTATAGAGTTTTAAAAAAGATTAATTATTGCATCGTTGTTAAGAAAATTCTTTTATGGAGTAAACCTTTTTACTATTTTATGATTTTTTTATTAAGGTTTGAGATGTATTTTGATGCAAGAAAGAAATTTTGTTGTTTATGTTTTTATAAATTTGAAAGTGCATGAGAGAAATTATTGAAGTCATTTCTTATAATCGGTATAAGTCATCTTCACATTGTGAAGATATAATGGAATTATCTTTACAAGGTCTAGTTTTGATATGTTTGGTGATCAAAAGTTGAATAAGGTAGATGGGAGACTATAATTTTCAGTTTATGTACCATCATATAAAAGATAATGTGGTAGTAGATATTCTAAGAGAAAGATTCAAATGTTTGTATTGATAGTTAAATAGTTAGAATTGATTAAAGACTTCAAGAGTGTAAATTTGGAAGTTACAATATCTTCTTATTGTATTAGTTGTAACATGTTATGAGTAATGATTTTCTCTTTTGGGATGATAAAAGAAAGGTAGTTTGTGGACCCTAGCTTGAAACGTACCATAGACTGATTAGCTAATGATCAAGCTAACGACTTCTCTTTAGAATCAAATGACATTATAAGATTTGGTGGTAGGATTTGTGTGTTTGATGATAATGAATTGAAATAAATGGTTTTATCATAAGGTCACAAGAGCACACTCAATTTATATTCTAATATGATAAATATGTATCAAAATATTGTGAAGTCTAATTAGTGGGATGACAAAAAGAGAGATGTAGCTAAATATGCATCAACTTGTCTGATTTGTCACAAATTCAAAGTTGATCATTATCAATCTAGAGGCCAACCTAGAGGCATATTACATTAGCCAAATATTCTTATGTGGAAGTGAGATAGAAACTCAATGAAGTTTGTTACCTACTGATAATAGTTTAAAAACTGTTATTTTCATGCTTAAAATTGATATTAAAAGCAACCTTTAAAACTTAGAAACTAGCTTGGAATCATGTTTTTGTTCATATTTTCAGAAATAAGAGAGTTGGACAGGTTTATGCTTGATTTCAGTGTTTTATGCAGGTTTTAAGATGAATTTGATGAAAGAAGTGAAAAAGGATAGAGATGGAATCAGAAAAGAACTCAAAAAGTGCAAAAGAAGAGAAGCCGCAAGTACCGCTCAGCGCCAGTTTACCGCTGAGCGACACTCAAGAACACCCGTTGGCTCCGCTGAGGGGTGAAAGTGCAGCTGAGGGGAGAATTGACTATGCACTGGTACCGTTGAGCGGCAGTTTACCGCTGAGCGGTGGTATTTTGGGCTTAGGCCCACTTTTCTCAGCAGTTTACCGCTCAGCGGTACTAGCGCAAAGTCAAATCTCCCCTCAGCTGCACTTTCACCCCTCAGCGGAGCCAACGTGTGTTCCTGAGTGCCGCTCAACGGTAAACTGGCACTGAGCGATACTTACGGTTTTTCTTCTTTTGCACTTTTTGAGTTCTTTTCTGATTCCATCTCTATCCTTCTCCACTTCTTTCATCAAATTCGCCTTAAAACCTGCATAAAACATTTAAATCAAGCATAAACTTGTCCAACTCTCTTATTTCTAAAAATATGAACAAAAGCATGATTCTAAGCTAGTTTCTAAGTGTTAAAGGTTGCTTTTGGTATCAATTTTAAGCATAAAAATAACAGTTTTTCAACTGTTATCACAACCCCAAACTTAGAACCTTGCTTGTCCTCAAGCAAACAAGATGTAACTCAATCTTCTACTAATCAATACAATGGTTCACTCCATTAAAAAAAATCCTCTTTTCAAGATAAGTAAGTACTCAATTATGCTCATGACAACAACTTCAATCAAGACATGCACATGCTTTAGTGTTCACACAATCACCCAATATCCCACAAATGCTACTTTTCATGAATAATCAATCAACTAAGCATGGATGTTCATGTGCTCATGGAATCTTTCCTCACTAGATAATGTGTTTCACTCAAACACACACGTGTATAAGAGGTAATCACTCATTCACTCTACTATCACAATGTCACAAGAATTTACTTTGCCTTTCATTTAACCATAATCAAATACATTCACAAGCATGCATCATCACAAGGACTTTTCAATGGCTTATAATGTGGCTGGGCTAACAAGAAAATTGGTTTTTCTAGATCACAAAACCCTTGAGTTAAGAGAATCATATGAACACAATCATTCTTACTTATTCCCAACTTTCCTTTGCATTGAGCTTAGCTTTTTCTTCTCTTTTCTTTCACTTTTTCTTTTTCTTTTCACATACTTAGTTTTTAGCTCTTATCTCAATGCTTTCAATTTCCTTTTCATAACTTCCCATCAACCCCAAACTTTAACATTTGTCAATACCACAAAATATTTTCTACTTAATTCAAGGTAAAGCTTTTCACAAAGGGTTTTCGATTTATGTTCAAGGTTAAGGGTTCAAAGGATAGAACACATAGTGCTCTCTTTTAGTGGGCTAAATTCATGCATTTGGCTAACAAAAGGGTTACGAACAAATGGCCTTGATCATATGATGCAAACAAGCAATTGATTCAATCATAGAAAACCTAGGCAAAATCATTCATGCTTTCAAAGTAATAACATTCAATCACAAAAATTCTGGAGCTCAAAACCTCACATATAAGCTCATTCACATTCTACTTGTGCACATCCTGCTTAGCATCATAATCACAATCACAACATCATGCATTTGTTCACAAAACTTGTGAATCACCTATATAAGCATATAATGTGCACATCTCAACATCCATCATCATCAAAGTATCATCAAGCATTACTTATCAAACAACAATCATACGCAAACCATCATAACAGACCAAGTTCAAATTGAGTACATCAAACCCTATTCTAAAAAAAAAACAAATAAGTTCAGAACATAAAACCAACAAATGCATAAATCCTGCTCCAGTGCTGATAGCATTCATCAGTAAATGCTATCTCAGCTCCTCATTAGTCTGAGCTGTCATCTGTATCCTTCTCTTCTTCCTCATCTTCAGCATCCTCAAATGTGTCATCCTCATCATCATCAGCATCATCTTCATCCATCTCCATAGCTGAAGCTTCAGCTGCTCTAGCTCTGCCGCCTTGGGCCTGCTTCTCTGGCCAAGCTACTACATTATGGAACTCCTCCATAGTCCACCTGTGTGGAGGAGGTGTATCATACATTCCAACAATCATCTCAACAGTGGCCACCTGCCCTCTGTGGATAGACTGCAACTATGCACCTATAAGAGACATATACATGTCCCTCATTTGGAAAGGCTCTACTTCATGTGCCTCTGTAGATGCCTGACTCTATGCTTGTCCTCTTTCTCTTTGAGTACAGTGTGGTGGAACTGGCTGAGCTGCTTCCTCACCTCCACAATATTGTCTGTAATAGGCCTCATCAATTGCTTTCCTTGGCCTCTCAAATGGTGGAGCAGAAGTATCCACCCCAGCTATTTTGCATAAGTGTGTGATCAAAGAAGGATGTCCTAATGGTGCTTTGCTGTTTGTTGTGTTAGCACACATACATATCTCATTAGCTATTACCTGCCCAATATTAACATTCAAATTCCTGATCGCACAGTAAAGGAGGAGTGCTCTGCTAAGAGTGATGTCTGAAACATGAGAACATGGCTGAATGTTGGCATGGGAAAATGCCATCCAATACTTTGCAAGAGGATTCAAGTCAGTCCTCCCAATGTTTACCACAGAACCAGTTCTGTTTCTCTGAAAATGTCCTCCAGGTATGCATAGAACACTCTCCACATCATCAAAATCACTGCCCTCTTCCATACATATAGCAAAACTGGCACTGCTCACTAGTCCATACCGTACCCAAGAAGCTGTTGATAGAGTCAGGATCATACCTAATAGCGTGCCTCTGACATAGCCTAGGTAATCCTCAGCTGGATAATCACCAATCTTCCTTGCATTGGTGTAAAATTCTTTCACCACAGCTATATTGGCTGGTGCTGGGTATGTGGCTAGCTTTCCCCAATTCCTTCCCAACAGTTGCTCTCCAAACAGAGGAGCAAAGTTAGGTATCATTCCAACTTTCCTCTCCATAAGAAGCCTCCTATCTTGTACCACCTTAAAATGTTTCTCATGTTTGCGAGATAGGAACCTACTAGAGTGTGGTTGTTCTGGTTCCTTTTCTTTCCTTTTGGATGCCATGGTCTTCACTCTTTTGCCTGAAGAGGATGTCATTCCTACATCAAACACAGATTACAAAACCACAAGACATGTTGTTAATCATTAGTAAACCATATACAACACCCTATTTCCAAGCTAAATCACCGCTGAGGGTCAAAATCACCCCTCAGCGCCACCAGTGCATGAATCCATTACACAATGCAGCAAAGATTTCAAGTTTGTCAGAGTGCTGCTCAGCGGCAATTTACCCCTGAGCGGTAATTCTGCAGATTTTTGAAAAACCTCTTTTGACTTATCCTAACTCCACCCAAATACAATTTTCATGTTTCCAGCTTAAAATCAAACAGTTCAATCGGTTCAAACAACAATTAATTCATCAAATCATGCATAGGAATCAAAACCCCTAAAAATTCATGCTCAAGAACCCTAGAATGTAAAATGCTTGACTTACTTGGGTGGAGATGCTAAATGAGTAGAGAATGCTTTCAACTTGTGAAGAAATATTGATGGTCTCTCCCAACCCCAAACTTAGATGGAAAACTAGTGAGAAAGTGAGTGGAAAGGAGAATTTTTTAAGAGGATAGAAGGGAAAATTGTAGAGAACCTTTGGAAAAGTATGAAGGAGTGTGTGTGCAAAGAAGAATCTGAAAATAGAGGCCAAGGCGCGACTTAGGGTATAAAAATACCCTAATGGGCTCGGGTTCCGCTAAGGGGCAACCTAAGCCCATCTGCAACACTACCGCTCAGCGGCACTTTCGTGAAGTGCTCTACTTCTTCCTAGCTTAACCTAGGTGCCTCCTACTCATGCCCCTCACTTTCTCCCTGCAATAAAACTCTCATATCACTCATGTATCCAGAGCCCTATCATGCAACTGAAGCAGAACAGACAAAAAATATAATCAATCAAGTGGGTTGCCTCCCAGGTAGCGCTTGTTTAACGTCACGAGCCTGACCCAAACATCCACCAACACCCATCAGTAGGTGTCAAACCTAGTATCTTTCAGTAGATACTTCCATCTAGCATCCTTCAGTAGATGCTATACACAAAAATTTATAGAAGTAATGTCCAAATTTATAAAAATTTACAAAACCAAAATAAAAATAAAAGAAAAATTGTCCTCAAATCACTGGAATGCCTTCCAGCAAGCGCTCTTTTAACGTCACTAGCTTGACTCAATAAAGCTCATGTTCCATCCTCATGGTTGATGTTCATATCACACCAACTCATCAACTGCTTCCGGTCCACTTTTCTGACTCTTCTGGAATGTGGAGACTCTATCTCTATCATCTCATTTTCTTTGTAGTCTTTCACAACCCACAATTTGTTTTTGAATTTCACAGGTTTACAAGGTTGGAGTCGTTCTTGCATCAAGTAATCATGGACCTTTCTTCCTTTCTCAATCTTTTCTTCTTCCTGTACCTGAAACAAAAAACAATGTTTACCTTTTACCTTTGGCTTTTCATCATTTTGGCTAGTCATGAGTACATCTTGATATGTAGCTTTATGACTAGCTTCTTCCTCCTGCATCTGCTCCTCTTCTTTGAAGACATCTACAACAACTTTTTCTTCTAGGTCTTGGAATACCACTATGCCTTCATCCACATCAATGATGACTTTGGCCGTTTTCATAAACGGTCTTCCGAGAATAAGGGGTATCCTTTCGTCCTCCATTTCCACCACCACAAAGTCCACCAAGAACTGTAGTTTGCCTACACAAACTATAACATCCTCTGCTATACCATAGGGATTCTTTGAGGATCCATCTGCCATCAATAAATTCATCTTTATAGGCTTCACATCAAGATCACCAATCTGCTCAAGTAAGGAATAAGGCATCAAATTAACACTTGATCCTAAATCAAGTAAAGCTTTCTTTATCCTTTTCTTCCCTATAACACATGGAATGGAGAAACCTCCTGGATCTTTTGCTTTTGGAGGGAAAGGCTTCTTTTTTACAACTTTAAACTTCTTTGTCTCATCATGTCTACGTCTTTTCTTTGTAGAGACTTCTTCCTCAGGCTTTGTATAAACTGCAATATGCTGTAATATCTCCTTAAAAGGTACATCATCATCCAACATCTTAAAAATTTTTGTAAAATCAAACTCACGATCTGTTGGAAAAGGAAGAATATCTTCACTCATTATTTCTCTTGTTTCTTTTTTTTCTTTTCTCTCTTCTTTTTCTTTCTTTTCTCTCTCTTCTTTTTCATTCTCTCTTTCTAACTCAATTGTTTCAACATTTGCACTCACTAACACCTTACATTCTTCCCTGGGGTTAACCTCAGTATTAGCCCCAAATTTTTTTTTCAGACCTTTCTTCCAACTCCTTAGTAATTTGGCCCATTTGCATCTCCAAGTTCTTAATAGCAGCATCATTTCTCTTTTGAGTGGATTCAGTTGTCTGTATGAATTGCTGAAGAGTTTCTTCCATCCTTATTGATCTTTCATTAAGTGTAGCAATTTGTTGCCATAAGGTTGGTTGTTGTTGTTGCTTGTTAAATTGTCCAGCTTGCCCATTTTGTCCTTGACCAATGCTTGGGTGTGCTTTCCACCCTTGATTGAAGTTCCCCTGACGGTAAGGAAATTGATTGGCGATGAAGTTAGCATCCTCTAAAGCTTCTACTGGAAAGGCGCATTGACCATTGATATGGTCACCACCACATAATTCACACATCTGTGGTTGAACTTGTGCAACAGTCTTTAACTCTTTTGGCAATTGTGCAAGTGCCTTTGTGAGACTCTCCAAATGTTGAGTTATTATTTTTTTCTGAGCTAGCAAGGTGTCATTCGATTGCAACTGTAGAACTCCTTTTTGTTGAATAGGAGCTCCTCTTTCACTGTTCAGCTCATTATCATTAGTAGCCATGTTTTCAATTATTTCCGTGGCTTCCTCTGGAGTTTTCCATTTGATATTGCCTCCAGCTGAGGCGTCTAGCATCAACTTGGTTTATGAACCAAGTCCTCCAAGGAAGAATAGGACTACTTCCACTTCGTCAAATCCATGCGTGGGAGTTTTTCTTAGTAGGCTTTTGTATCTATCCCATGCATGACCTAGTAATTCCTCCATGCCTTGCTTAAAAGATGATATCTCTTGCTATCCTTTATTTACCTTGGACTGTGGAAAGTATTTGTTTAAGAACTTTGTGACTACATCTTCCTACTCTGTGAAGCTCCCTTATGGAAAAGAATTCAACCAAAGTTTAGCGTTGCCTCCCAATGAGAATGGAAACAGGCTAAGTTTGATTGCTTCGTCAATTACCCCATTTATCTTCACTGTATTGCAAATTTCATTAAATGTTGTGAGGTGCTCATATGGGCTTTCATGCGACAACCCATTGAATTGGTTACTCTTAACCAGTTGGATTAATGCCAGTTTCACCTCCATATTAGCTGCATTGACCCTTGGTCTTGCTATGCTATTGAAGTGCTGAGGTCCAACCACATTAGTATAATCAGCAAGAGTCCGTCTGACATTATTATTCTCCATCTCCTTAGTGCTATGGTAAGAACCTTGTGGTGAAGGTTGTAAAAAGATTTCCAGAGGAGGAAAAAGTTCTCTAGATGTACGGATTCTTCTTCTCCGTCTACTTTCGTCTAAACCTTCAAGAAGAGGTTCCGAAGTTTTCTTGCTTCTAGTTCGAATTGCCTCCTGCATACACAAGAAAACAAATCCCTAGAAAAATTTGTTAGCACAAAAAGATATAGAAGAAATAATATAAGAGATAAGAAGAAAAACTGAAAAATAAAAACAGAAAATAAAATAAAATAAAAATAAAATAAAATAAAAATAAAAACAGAAAATAAAATCAAATAAAA
>JAHCHA010013303.1:92192-124852 GCA_027742795.1 Vigna hirtella | reverse complement strand
CCTCAGCTGGAGGCAATATCAAATGGAAGACTCTAGAGGAAGCCACGAAAATAATTGAAAACATGGCTACTAATGATAATGAGCTGAATGGTGAAAGAGGAGCTCCTATTAAAAAAAAAAGGAGTTCTACAGTTACAATCCAATGATGCCTTGTTAGCTCAGAACAAGATAATAACTCAACAATTGGAGAATCTCACAAAGGCACTTGCACAATTGCCAAAAGAGTTAAAGATTGTTGCACAGATTCAACCACAGATGTGTGAATTATGTGGTAGTGACCATATCAATGGTCAATGCACTTTTCCAGTGGAAGCTTTAGAGGATGTTAACTTCATGGCCAATGAATTTCCATACCGTAAGGGGAATTTCAATCAAGGGTGGAAACCACACCCAAGTATTGGTCAAGAACAAAGTGGGAAAGTTGGACAATCAGGGCAATTCAATAAGCAACAACAACAACCAACCTTATGGCAACAAATTGCTACACTTAATGAAAGATCAATAAGGATGGAAGAAACTCTTCCGCATTTCATACAGACAACTGCATCCACTCAAAAGAGCACTGATGCTGCTCTTAAGAACTTGGAGATGCAAATGGGCGAAATTACTAAGTAGTTGGAAGAAAGGCCTGAATTTTTTTTTGGGGCTAATACTGAGGTTAACCCCAGGGAAGAATGTAAGGTGTTAGTGAGTGCAAATGTTGAAACAGTTGAGTTAGAAAGAGAGAAAGAAAAAGAAGAAAGAAAAAAGAGAGAAAAAGAAAAAGAAGAGAGAAAAGAAAAAGAAGAGATAAGAAAGATAAAGAGTGAAGACATTCTTCCTTTTCCAACAGATCATGAGAAACAATTTGATTTTACAAAAATTTTTAAGATGTTGGATGATGATGTACCTTTTAAGGAGATATTACAGCACATTGCAGTTTATACAAAGCCTGAGGAAGAAGTCTCTACAAAGAAAAGGCGTAGAGATGATGAGACAAAGAAGTATAAAGCTGTTAAAAAGAAGCCATTCCCTCTAAAAGCAAAAGATCCAGGAGGTTTCTCCATTCCATGCGTTATAGGGAAGAAAAGGATAAAGAAGGCTTTACTTGATTTACGATCAAGTGTTAACTTGATGCCTTATTCCTTACTTGAGTAGATTGGTGATCTTGATGTGAAGCCTATAAAGATGAATTTATTAATGGTAGATGGATCCTCAAAGAAGCCCTATGGTATAGCAGAGGATGTTATAATTTGTGTAGGCAAACTACAGTTCTTGGTGGACTTTGTGGTGATGGAAATGGAGGATGAGAGGATGCCTATTATTCTCGGAAGATCGTTTATGAAAACGGCCAAAGTCATCATTGATGTGGATGAGGGCATAGTGGTATTGCAAGACCGAGAAGAAAAAGTTGTTGTAGATGTCTTCAAAGAAGAGGGGCAGATGCAGGAGGAAGAAGCTAGTCATAAAGCTACATATCAAGATGTACTCATGACTAGCCATCAAGACGAAAAGCCAAAGGTCAAAGGTAAACATTATTTCTTGTTTCAGGTACAGGAAGAAGAAAAGATGGGGAAAGAAAGAAAGGTCCATGATGACTGGATGCAAGAATGACTCCAACTTGGTAAACCTGTGAAATTTAAAAACAAGTTGTGGGTTGTGAAAGACTACAAAGAAAATGAGATGATAGAGATAGAGTCTCCACATTCCAGAAGAGTCAGAAAAGTGGACCGGAAGCAGTTGATGAGTTAGTTTGATATGAACATCAACCATGAAGATGGAACATGAGCTTTATTGGGTCAAGCTAGTGACGTTAAAAGAGCGCTTGCTGGAAGGCATTCCAGTGATTTGAGGACAATTTTTCTTTTGATTTTATTTTGGTTTTGTAAATTTTTATAATTTTGGACATTACTTCTGTAAATTTTTTGGTATAGCATCTACTGAAGGATGCTAGGTGGTTAAGTATCTACTGAAAGATACTAGGTTTGACACCTACTGATGGGTGTTGGTGGGTGTTTGGGTCAGGCTCGTGATGTTAAACAAGCGCTACCTGGGAGGCAACCCAGTTGATTGATTTTATCTGTATTGTTTGTTTTGATTCTGCTTTAGTTACATAATAGGGATTTGGATGCATGAGTGATATGAGAATTTAATTGCAGGGAGCAAGTGAGGGGCATGAGTAGGAGGCACCTAGGTTAAGCTAGGAAGAAGAAGAGCACTTCACGAAAGCGCCGCTGAGCGGTAGTGTCGCAAATGGGCTTAGGTTGACCCTTAGCAGAACCCGAGCCCATTAGGGTATTTTTATACCCTAAGTCGTGCCTTGGCCTCTCTTTTCAGACTCTTCTCTGCACACACACTCTTAAACACTTTTCCAAAGGTTCTCTACATTTTTTCCTTCATTCCTCTTTAGAAAATCTCCCTTCCATTCACTTTCTCACTAGTTTTCCATCTAAGTTTGGAGTTGAGAGAGAGCATCATTGTTGGGGCTGAGTTTTTCAAAGCACTAGAGCAGGATTTGTCTTATCATTCGCTTCTGTTTTTAGAATAGGGTTTGATGTACTCAATTGGAAACTTTGTCTGTTATGATGGTTTGCTTATGATTGTTGTTTGATAAGTAATGCTTGATGATGCTTTGATATTGATTGATGTTGAGATGTGCACATTATATGCTTATACAGGTGATTCACAAGCTTTGTGAACAAATGCATGATGTTGTGATTGTGATTATGATACTAAGCAGGATGTGTATATGTGGAATGTGAATGAGCTTATATGTGAGGTTTTGAGCTTAAGAGTTTTTGTGATTGAATGCTATTACTTTGAAAGCATGAATGACTTTGCCCAGGTTTTCTATGATTGAATCAATTGCTTGTTTGCATCATATTATCAAGGCCATTTGTTGGTAACCCTTTTATTAGCCAAATGCATGATTTTAGCCCACAAAAGAGAGCACTATGTGTTCTATCCTTTGAACCCTTAGCCTTGAACATGATTTGAAAACCCCATGTGAAAAGCTTTACCTTGAGTTAAGTAGAAAATATCTGATGGTATTGATAAATGTTCAAGTTTGGGGTTGTTGGGAAGTTATGAAAGGGAGATTGAAAGCATTGAGCTAAGAGCTAAAACCTAAGTATGTGAAAAGAAAAAGAAAAAGAGAAAGAAAAGAGAAGAAAAAGCAAAGCTCAATGCAAAGGAAAGTTGGGAATAAGTAAGAATGATTGTGTTTATATGATTCTCTTAACTCAAGGGTTTTGTGATCTAGAAAAACCAATTTTCTTGTTAGCCCAGCCACATTATAAGCCATTGAAAAGTCCTTGTGATGATGCATGCTTGTGAATGTATTTGATTATGGTTAAATGAAAGGCAAAGTCAATTTATGTGACATTGTGATAGTAGAGTGAATGAGTGATTACCTCTTATACACTTATGTGTTTGAGTGAAACACTTTATCTAGTGAGGAAAGATTCCATGAGCACATGAACATCCATGCTTAGTTGATTGATCATTCATGAAAAGTAGCATTTGTTGGATATTAGGTGATTGTGTGAAAACTAAAGCATATGCATGTCTTGATTGAAGTCTTTGTCATGAGCTTAATTAAGTGATTACTTATCTTGAAAAGAGGATTTTTTGAATGGAGTGAACCATTGTATTGATTGGTAGAAGATTGAGTTACATCTTGTTTGCTTGAGGACAAGCAAAGTTCTAAGTTTGGGGTTGTCATAACAGTTGAAAAACTGTTATTTTCATGCTTAAAATCGATACTAAAAGCAACCTTTAACACTTAGAAACTAGCTTAGAATCATGTTTTTGTTCATATTTTCATAAATAAGAGAGTTGGACAGGTTTATGCTTGATTTCAGTGTTTTATGCAGGTTTTAAGATGAATTTGATGAAAGAAGTGAAGAAGGATAGAGATGGAATTAGAAAAGAACTCAAAAAGTGCAAAAGAGGAGAAGCCGCAAGTACCGCTCAGCGCTAGTTTACCGCTGAGCGGCACTCAAGAACACCCGTTGGCTCCGCTGAGGGGTGAAAGTGCAGCTGAGGGGAGAATTGACTATGCGCTGGTACCGCTGAGCGGTGGTATTTTGGGCTTAGGCCCACTTTTCTATAATATTGCGAATAATATATAAGCTTTAGAACTTTCTAGGGTTTGTATCTTTGGCTGGAGAAGACGCAAAACACACTTTTCACCCCTTGGGGGTAGAATTGGAGATGGTGACGACTCTCCTCTTCTCTTTCTAGGGTTTTTCTATCTCTTCCATTCTTTCATTATTGTTCATCTAGTTTCACCATGAATATGGTGAACTAAACTTTGTATTGTTGTTGGGGAATCAATGTAATCTTTTGAAGCTCTCATATATGGAATTTTGTGTTTAAACATCATATCTATGATACATGCGTTCTTTCATTAATTGTTAGGATTTTTCCTCTTTGCTCAAAGCATGCATTGTTTAACTCATTCGATGTCATGATTATTGATTTTGTCGATATGGACACATACGGGGAAATCTAGAACTGGGGCAATTCTCCCAAAAGCAGTATTGCCTAGACATAGGGATATGAGGGTTGGTTGCCTTTAAGCTTCTGTGCTTCAGAATTAATTATTAGGGATGCTAGGAATTGTATGAACTCATAATTAAGGTAATTTAGAGAGTGGCTTTAACATTGATGAAAAGAATGATGAATTCCTAAAATATATGAGAGTGGATAAGATGAAATTGATTACCCCAACAACATACTCATCCATATAATTCATTTCAAGTGTTTGTGTTCCTCTTTTCCATTGATCAAACTCATGCATACATGTTTACTTATTGTCTTTTGCATTTGAAACCTATAACCATTTGTTTACAAGTCTTAAATAATCAAGAAATCATATAACTAACTAGGCCGTGAGTCCTTTGGGAGAACGATACTTGGTCTTACCGAGTTTATTACTTGATACGATTCGATCACACTTGCCGAGGGTTAAACAAGTTTTTGGCGCCGTTTTTCGGTATTCATAAATTTGTCATCACCTACTTATTGTGTATAATAAAGAATCACAATGTTGAACCATAAAAGCCAATGAAACTATTTCCTACATTCATCGAACGTTATTTCAAAAGGCATAACCAACATAATAATAATTATATTTAAATGAGTTTCACGATAATAATATTAGAGTGATTTTTATTCAAAAAGTATTATTGATTCAAGTTTGATGTATAATAAATTAAATATTTTGATATAAATATGTTTTTGACACATGCCTCAATATTTTTGTTTTCTTATCATACTAGTTGAAACAATTTCTCTAATCTTATTAGAGATAAGTTAAAACATAAAATGTTATCTATAATGTTGATGAAAGACATGTATTAACACCTCAATTTTTCATCTTTCTAATTTTTATAACTATATGATTAACCCAATTTCAAATAGATACTTTAAATAAATGTCACCACTTTATTAAAATGAATAAATTAAAATGTCTTACACCTAAAATCTATTGAAAAATTGGTAAAATTAACGATGGAATTAAACTCTAAGATTTTCTGTTATTTCTTGATCTTATCCCATTCTCATATTTCGTTGTTGAGCATTTTCACATTAATCATCCCCGTTCCCATGTAATATAAAATAATCATTGCAGTAAAATAAAAGAAACTCATAAACAAGAATGAAAGGATAAGCTACCGTAACAAAGTTAAAACATTTTCTTTAAAAAAATAAAACACCAAAATTTGATTAAAGTTCAAGGCCTTTTAGAAAATAAACTAAAACATTTTCAATTACCCTTTCCTTTAAGGAAGGAATAAAACAAATAAATAAAGAAATAAAATTCTTTTCACTAAAATGCACACACAACGCCTTATGGGTATCCTCCTCGTTATGACAGAATACATGTTGTATAAAAGCTGACATAATCACGAACAATATTTCCTGAGACGTGTAGATTCTTCATTGTCCTTAAGGATTTATCCGCGGTGTATTGTGCAAGTCCCCCAGGATACAACAAGAACTTCCTGGAATATCTCTGAGGATCTCAGAACTAACAAGGATCTCTAAAAAGAGTATAAAATAAACCCAGAATATTTTAGAAGAGGAAAAGAGGATGAAAGTACGAAGAGAGGAGAATGAGAAAACTGATTTTTGGTGTGTCTTGGAATGAAGGAAGAGCTCTCTATTTATAAAGCTAGGGGAGAATAAAATCATTAAAAGAAAATAAAAGCAATAAATATTTTAACTTTGGAACACTTAAAAATTGTTGATTGTTGCTCTTAAAAAGTTTGAACGTTGCACCACTTTAAAACAATTAACGTTGCCAACTAATAAAAATTATTAATGTTCTAAAACTTTCAAAGCCAACGTTCAGAATTTACTTTTGCAATATAATATTAATATATTACAACAATCCCCCACATATTGCAAAAGTTGCAAACAATACAATGTCTTTAATTCAAACATTAAAAGAAAGATAAGAAACTTTTATCCTGGGTCTCATAGGATGTAATGCATCAGAGCTGGTATAGCAAGCTATATGAACCAGTCTTAGATTGAGATACTTAACACACAATGTAGTTGGTATATATATGAACCAAAGACACTTGACATGTGTTAGAGGTTTATCAATCACAATACACCCCCACAATCCTTGTTGTTATCGCTGTGTTGCACTTACTAGGCCATGCGCGTGTCCGATATTCATGAGTGCTCTAGAGATCATGCCAAGATCTCATGCAAGCGGCCCCACTCGACACTCATATAAGTGATTTCATCAAGTGTATGCTGCAAATCATACACCACCCATAAGGGATATGAAAATCATTAAAAACTTTGTTTAAACTAAAATTCTTTCACCACATAGAATTTTAATAACAAGGTTTAGCCTCTCAATAATGCAGTCTCTAGCACTACACACACCATAAGAATCGACATAATTGTTTAAAATCAATTTAATGCTATCAGAACTAAAAAGTGACTTGTTTTTACCCATATAAACCTTATTCATGGGATCTCCAATCACAAAGGTTGGGTTACCATCACTTGTTTGTTTGCAAGTGGCTTAAATCTCATGCCCCTCGATGTTTCTAATATCATTTGTCTTCCTAGGGGTTTTGTCAGAGGATCTACTAGATTTCGTTCTGACTTCACATAGTCAATGGAAATAGTTCTTTAACAGTTGCTTCACCAAATTGTGTCTCTATTCTTTCCATTGTAATTCTTGTTTTTATCTATAGCTATTGCCGATTGACAATCACAGTGTATTGACACTGATGGGGTTGGTTTCATTCCTAGTGGAATGTTTGCTAAAAAGTTTTTTAACCACTCAGCCTCACTACGAGCCATCTCAAGAGCGACAAACTCAGATTCCATTATTGTTCTTGCAATAATTGTTTGCTTGGCTGATCTCCATGTAGTCGCACCACCCCCAAGTGTGAATACATAACCACTAGTGGATTTTGTCTCATCTGAATCAGAGATCCAATTAGCATCAATGTACCCTTCTAGTACAACGGAAAATCCACTGTATTCAATGGCATAATCCATTGAACCTCTTAAGTATCTCATAAGCCTAGCAATTGCATTCCAATGTTCCTGATTTGGATATTGAGTGGTCCTACTCAATCTACCTACTACACAAGCAATATCAGGTCTAGAAAAAACTCATCAAGTGTAGTAAGCTCCCAATTATATGTGTATATTGAGACTGAGATAATGATTCTCTTATATTTTTTCATTAATTTGGAATTAGCATCATAAGGCGTACTCACTGGTGAGGTCATAAAACCTAAACTTCTTAAGAAGTTTCTCAATATATTGTTCTTGGGATAGTAATATGCTATCTCCCTTCCTTATGATTCTAATACCTAAAAACACATTGGCTTCACCCATGTCTTTCATGTCAAAGTTTGATCCTAGAAACAATTTAGTTCTAGCGACAATCTCATTGCGTGCACCAAAATTTAACATGTCATCCACATACAAACATATAATGACACAATCACCATTTTCAAATTTAGAATACTATCAATATCATTAGGTGGAAAGCCAAAATTTATTTTTTCGAGTAATTAAGTAAAATTACCTACACCCCCACAATTTTAAAATATTTAAGATTAGTAAACGAGAAAATACCTAGTTGTGTTTTTCTCTTTGTAGGTAAAGTATACGAAAATTTACTCAAGTACCTCATCTTCTTCGTCCTCATCCGCGGTCCTTACAAATGCGATCAGAAGTCATCATTACTGTAAGTACCTTGGCGGTCTCCGAAAGTTATAGATTTCGTAAATATTATTGAGTTTTGAAAACAAAGTTTTGATCCTCCCGAAACTTATGGGTTTCACAATGAATGAATCAGTAATACATACTCATTGTTTTAACTTTAAAAGATGAATTGAAAATATTCATCAAAACCCGTAACACTATTATTCTTAACTTTGAAAACACATACGAGCTAGCAAACAAAATGTTAGTTTCCCTATATTTAGTATATAAAACTTCTCCTTATGTCACATTCTTTCACTAAGCGTAATACTCATTCATTCATTTGTTTAGTATGTACATTGATGACCTTAAAAACTTAGATAGGTGATCCTTCTAATAACAATAAAATATTAAATATATTTTTAATTACTTTTTTTATTTGTGTTTTCTAGATTTTTTTTTTAAATTTCTTATACAGAAAAAATCACACACAATAAATCTTATATCTTTTCAATATATATATATATTTAAGAAATAATCATCTACTTTTGCTTATATTTTAATAACTACTTTATATATCTTTTAATAAACTTATATTATAATAACCACTTTATATATCTTATGAATAAAATAAATCTCTTAAATAATTAATAAATCAATCTTACACCTCCTGCTTTCAATATTAAATTATTGCACGATGAAAAACATATAGGTTATTTTGATGAAAAAAATAAACATTTCATCTACAAAATAAAAGGGAAAATATAATATTAAAGATAAAATGCAATATTTTTTCAGAAACTTAAACTAAAATTTTATAACTTATTTGGTAGGTAATTTGAAAAAATAGATTATTAACAAATGAAAACTAAAAATAGACACTTTATTGAGAATTTAAAACTGATTGAAGTTAAATATAAATAATATCTGTTTTAGATATTTTATGAAAAATCTATAAACATTTCAATAACCAAAATTTAAGAAAAAAATTGTTAAAGGCTAAAAGTAAAATACCTGAATGTGTTAGTAACTAAAAAGATAGTTTAACTAATTAATTATTAATCTAATAGGTTAATATATAATTAAATAAATGTTTTATACAAGGTTGAGAAGCTATCTATTTAGTGAAAAATCTTGCATTATTGTTGAGCTAATCACATTGACATTACCACAAACTGTTGAATCCACCAGAAACAAATTGAATAACAAGAGAGAACATTTTCTAATCACCTTATCAAACAATGTCTAGGGTTTTTCAATTTCATCAACAAAATCCATGTCTAAGCTTGCCATAAGTGATGCCATTTAGAGGTTTTTACATGGAAATGGAAGAAAAGGAAAAATCTAAACAATGAGAATATGCAGAATAATGAGATTTCCACAATGGTTTTTCTCTCCCCAATTTATGCACCAAACATTCTTGAACCCACAAAGAGAAGTGAAAATACAATAATTTATATTAGGTTGCACAAGAAAAATCATAAACAAAAGACTAAGTTAAAGAAGAGGGTCCCTTTTAAGAGCTCTTCAATTCAGCATCTTTCTTGGTTGGCTTCAAATTCCTCCATAGATACCTTCCACTAGCCATGTCAATGAAAACCCAAAATCCATTCTCGATCATCTGAAAAATAAATCAACTTTCTGGTCAACAACAAACCAAGACTAAACTCAAATATCAACTATAGAAATTATGTTTGAAAAAAAAAAAACTTATCGACAACAAAAGGAATTTCAACTTTTTGGGAGTTTATTCTACATTCCCATCTAAAAATCTCTGAATTTGTTCCAACATAAACCTCAAACCAGAATCTTGGATTAATTAAAAATCGTGAAAAATATAATATATAGGAAAATTGAAAACTTCCTCCGACAAGCTAACCCAAATTCGCAGAAATACATTAAAAAAAATTACACAAATTCAATAAAAAATGTTGAATTAAACAAACTAATTTACATGTCCATAAATTTCTCCAAAACCTGAATTTCGAAGCATATCTTTTTATCTTTTAAAAAGAACGCCAAACTCTGTTAAATCCTTAAAATTCATAAATATGAACAAAAGAAGCTTTGCATTAAAACAAAAATTAACTTACCAGCTCTGAAACATTAATTTGGAATTTTTATTCTCTTACAAAAACCATAAACCTGTCCTGAAAAGTTATGCAGCAACCTTAACAACCCTAATTGTTCATCCTAGGAAACTAATCTATCGACCGTAAAATTTCAAAGGTGAATTGGCTTATCCTATTTTCTAACGAGGATCATCGTAGAAACAAACATGGTTTTAAGGGTACCTTTTTGAAATCAAAATCTTCCTTCTTGGATGATCTATCTTCTTCAGCAGAATCCTCAGAAAACACCTCGATCTTCGGGTCAGAACGCACTGTTCTCCAGGCAAAATAACCGGCCAGAACGGCGGAGAAGAACACCAAGATAAACCTTAAAGGGCACATCTCTCACGACACGCCCCCACCAAAAAAAAAGTTTTAATTTCAGGGTATGATTTTTTGGCAATGGAAAATGAATGAGGGAAAATCGTTGACACCCCAGAAAGGTACGAGAATGTGGGGTGTGTTTTTTTTTTTAGAAGGAGAAGAGAAATAGTAAAAGGGTGTCTCTGAGAAAAACCAGAACGTGTTGAGTTGTTCCTTTTGTTTTGTTTGAAAAAAGGAAAATTCTCAACAACCACTTCGTGACTTTGGGAGAGTTTGCTTGAGAATGAGATTTGTTTACAATGTCAAAAGTTAGCTTCTCCAACTGCTTCTCCCGTTTGCATATTGGGTCAGCTTTTTTGGCTAATCATAGCCAAAAGTCGACAATAGAATAATAATGTCTAAAGATTTTATTTCAATTTCATCTATTATTATCGCTATATACACGGGGATTTAGTTGATATTTGTAGTAAAAAAATAAATAATCTTATGAATATTGTTAGTAATTATCTTTTAAATATTGTAATGATGAATTAAGCCAATATATTACAATAAATATATTAAATAAATTAAGAAAATAAGATAAAATACTTTTAAATGAGTGAATTCGGTAATATGTAATCAATTAAGTTAGGCTCCAAATTTTCTAACCGACACAAAAATAAATCGAGTTAAACTGATTTATTTCAACTCAATATCTAATAAATTAATCTATTTGACTTGAGTTGATTTAATTTAGAAAAAAACTTGAGTTACATAATTTGACAAAAAAAAAAAGTAGTTAAAAAGAATCAATTAAAACTAGTAATTAACTTTTAAAAAAAAAATAGTTATTGATGAACCTTATAGGCCCTTTACATTAAGAAAACATAAAGATAATCTATAAAGTTAGTACACACAATTGTTCTAAATTAATTACAAATTTGAAATTTAACAATGTATAAAAGAATTATGTAAGTTGAATAAAATATTAATTTATCCATGGTATGCTGATAAAATATACGCGTATTTGTAATTTTGATGTGTAGTCAACATTGGAGGTTGGAGTGCATCTAGAAGATAAGCATGCGACAGTGGGGCCAGCTCACACCTGATTTCATATCCTACAATAAATAAACTTTACTTTAAATGTTTGGGCCTAATGGCTGCTGTTCTATGGTTAGAACAAAAAGCAATACTAATTGTCTTTAGTCTCAAAACAACGTTTACTTTTTCTTTTTTAATATATATTTTCTAATAATTCGTTGACATTGTCCCTGTAGAAGAATTATAAACAGGGTGAAAGGATAAAAAATTAAAAAAAAATGAAACTTTATCCTTATAATTGTTGCAACCGGAATCAAATAGAACGATGAACAAAAATCTAAAATAAAAATAGAAGGAATTATTATAATAGTTTATTAAAAACAACCTAAAAAATGGGTTTTAGATATTGGATTGGTAAAGGATTAAGTTAAATACAAAAGAAGGTATTAGAATACTCAAAATTAGTATACAAAAGGAAAATAGAAAAATATTTTTAAAATTCTATTTGGGTTCGACAATAATTGACTTTATCCTATGTAATTTAATTTTAAATAAAAAATCAAAAGAAAAAGATTTTGATTTTGTTAATACTTTTTAGTTTTGAAATTTTAATGCATCTACGTGTTAAGATAGGTCAAATATTCTATTAACAGATATTAGGTAATCAAATATTATGTTAGTTATAATTTAGATATCATTATAATTTGTGCACATTTGTGCACCTGTCATTTGTCATTCATTTAATAGACGAAGAATTATAGGATCATTATATATATATAACTCTTTGAAATAATACATCATAATTATTCTTTAATCCTTTTAATATGGTATCTGAGCCAAACACTGATATCCTCTATAATATAGGAATCATTATTTCTTTTTTTCATTGAATATTTCTGATGGCTTCTTCTGATAAAAATCAATCCGAGAAACATGATTCTAGAACTTCCACGACTTCCAAGAGTTATATTTCTACGACTGCCGAACCTGTGACCAAGTCAAGTATATCTAACTCTGTCCTTAATCTTTCTATTGTTACTAAGGGTAGTAATTGGATAATTGATTCAAGTGCTACTGATCATATGACTTGTGATCCTCATATATTTACTAATTTTTCCTCTAATTGTTCTAAGACCATTATTATTAATGTCAATGGGGTCTCATCTCCTATTGAAGGTATAGGTACTATATCCCTCTCACCCTCCTTATCGATTCCTGAAGTTTTATTTGTTCCTACATTAAACTGTAATCTTATCTCCGTTAGCAAGTTAACCAAATCACATTCTTATGTTGCCTTGTTTTACCCAACCCATTGTCTTTTTTAGAACATTCATTTCAAGGAGAAGATTGCCAATGATAGAGAGAGTGAAGGACTGTATTATCTTGAAAATGTCTCACAATAAACCCATAAAAAAGAGTTGGCTTGTCTTGCGAATGATCACACACAAGATAAAAACAAAAAGAAAATTTGGTTATGGCATAGACGGTTGAGACATCCCTCTTTTGGTTATTTAAAAAAATTATTTCCATCACTATTTCATAAATGCAATATTTTTGATTTTTTTTGTGAAACTTGTGTTATGGCAAAAGATCATCATGTTGTGTTTTCTTTAAGCAATAACAAAACTGATTTTTCTTTTTCATTTATTCACACAGATGCTTGGGGTCGTGCCCCACAATCTACACATAATGGAAAAAATGGTTTATCAGTTTTGTTGACGATTGTACTCGGGTAACCTGGGTATATTTTCTTAAACATAAAAGTGATGTGTGTGATGTGGTTCGTTCCTTCTATCATCTGATCGTTACATAATTTAACACATCTATTAAGGTTATTCGATCAGACAATGGAAGGGAATATTTTAAGACTGAATTAATAGAGTTCATGAACTCTAAAGGCATCTTGCATCAAACTACATGTCCTTATTCACCACAACAAAATGGAGTGGTGATAACGGTTGAATTTACCGTTATTTTATACTTAATTTTGATACTAAAAACACCTTTTTTGACTTAGAAACTAGCTTGAAGGTGAATTTAATGATTTTATGCTAGATTTCCTTATTTTCAACAATAATTGAGATGATTTGGAAGAAGAGTTGAAGTAGTAAGGAATTGGAACTCAGGAAGAGCTGGAAAAGCATTAGAAAGGAGGATCGCAACAACGCTGAGCGCCATTTTAGGGGCCCTCAGTGCAGAGTACACTATCTCACGCTTGGCTGCCCTTTTTTTGAAGCTCTCAGTGCAGGAAGTCTCTGGCTCGCGCTTGGGCGCCCTTTTTGGGGGCGCTGAGCGCTACTTCCTCAAGTCGCACCACACTTGCTTTCCTTTTGAGCTGACCCTGAGCGTCATATGATTCGGCACGCCGCCCGGGCACCCTAAGTGGGGCACTGAGCGCTGGCGATTGGGCTTGGGCTGTGTTTTCTGTTATTATTTCGAACTATTTGATGATTTGAACGACCTAGGGAAGGTATCTTTTGATAGAAGAGGCACAGAAACACACCCTTTGACCTCTCGGAGGCGGATTTGGATGCAGAAGCTCTTATCTTCAACTTCTAGGGTTTTATCTTTCATTCTTTTCCATTATTCATCTAGTTTCACCATGCAATTGGTGAACTAAATTCTATTTGTTTTTGGGGAATGATGTAAAACTTTGTAAACTCTCATGTATTGAATTGATTCTTAATTATATATGCTTCTTTCATTAATTATTAGGGTAATTCTTCTTCACTCAATGCTTGCTTTGTTTAACTCATTCATTAGCATGATGTATCATTTGCATTAGTACCGGAAGGTATCTTACAATTTAGGTTTTGAAGAATTATTCCCAGAAGCAATATTGCTCAGGAATGGGGGTATGAGTTCTGGTTGGCTTAAGCTACTAATCGTAATGTAGAATTAATTGATAGGGATGCAAGGAATTGTGATCTAGTAATTAAGGATAAGCTTTCTTTGCCGAGGAATCGGGTTTTAAGTACTTTAGATAGTGACATTGACATTAATTAAAAAGTAGAATTCGTATATACATGAGAGAAAACTAGGTGAAATCTAACCCCACCAATATATTCATCCCATAATATTAAATTCATCCGTTCATCTTTGCACTTTTGTCCAATTGATTAAGTTGCATGCATATTTACTTTTCTATATTTGCATTTTAAACCAAATGATTTTGTTTTCAAGTCTTATTTAATCAAGAAATCACATAACTGTTTATAGGCCGGAGTCTCTTGGGAAACGATACTTGGTCTTACCATGTTTATTACTTGATACGATTCGGTACACTTGCCAGAGTCTTAACAAGTGGCTGAGAGGAAAAATAGACATATATTAGAGGTGATAAGATCACTTTTGATAGATGGTAATGTCCCATCTCATTTATGGGGTGAAGCTGTGAGCTCTACCGTTTATTTAGTTAATCAAACCCCTTCTAGTGTGCTTAACTTTCGAAGGCCTTTTGATGTGTTGTTTGATCATTGTATCCTTCGTCCCATAGTTTATTTACCACCTCATATTTTTGGATGTGTTATATATGTTCACTTACACCCACATCAACGTACAAAGCTTGAAGAACGAGCGATGAAATGTGTTTTTATTGGGTATGGATCAACTCAAAAAGGTTATCGTGCTTACCATCCACCATCAAATTATCGTGTGAGGATCTTCAGAGGTACCTTCTGATGCTATCTTTGATAATACTAATTTAGATGAAATTGATCATGGAATTGATTCTTGTCTGCGTGAGACCACCAACACACCAAACACTTAGTCTACGAAGGTCACCCATCCCTAAATTACTCCAGGCTAAGCACGCTTAATGATGACAAATTTATGAACACCGAAAACCGGCGCCAAAAACTTGTTTAACCCTCGGCAAGTGTGACTGAATCGTATCAAGTAATAAACTCGGTAAGACCAAGTATCGTTCTCCCAAAGGACTCACGGCCTAGTTAGTTATATGATTTGTTGATTATTTAAGACTTGTGAACAAATTCTTGTGGTTTCAAATGCAAAAGACAATAATTAAATATGTATGCATGAGTTTGATCAATGGAAAAAAGGAACACAAACATGGAATGAATTATATGGATGAGTATGTTGTTGGGGAAATCAATTTCATCTTATCCACTCTCATATACTTTTAGGAATTCATCATTCTAGATTTTACCGTATGTGTCCATATCACTAAAATCAATAATCATGACATCGAATGAGTTAAACAATGCGTGCTTTGAGCAAAGAGGAAAAACCCTAACTAATGATGAAAGAACGCATGTATCTCAAATAAGATGTTTAAACACAAATTCCATATATGAGAGTTTCACAAGATTACATTGATTCCCCAACAACAAGAAGGGTTTAGTTCACCATATTCATGGTGAAACTAGATGAACAATAATGAAAGAATGAAAGATAGAACCCTAGAAAGATGAGAAGGTAGCCTTAGCATCCAAGATGTTCCTCCAAGGGGTGGAAAAATGTGTGTTTGCTTCGTCTCCAACCAAAGATACAAACCCTAGGAAGTCCTAAAGCTTATATACTATTCGTAATATTACAGAAAAGTGGGCCTAAGCCCAAAATACCACCGCTCAACGGTAAACTGCCGCTCAGCGGTACTAGCGCAAAGTCAAATCTCCCCTCAACTGCACTTTCACCCCTCAGCGGAGCCAACGTGTTTTCCTGAGTGCCGCTCAGCGGTAAACTGGCGCTGAGCGGTACTTACGGCTTCTCTTCTTTTACACTTTTTGAGTTCTTTTCTGATTCCATCTCTATCCTTCTTCACTTCTTTCATCAAATTCATCTTAAAACCTGCATAAAACACTGAAATCAAGCATAAACCTGTCGAACTCTCTTATTTATAGAAATATGAACAAAAGCATGATTCTAAGCTAGTTTCTAAGTGTTAAAGGTTGCTTTTAGTATCAATTTTAAGCATAAAAATAACAGTTTTTCAACTGTTATCAACAGGAGAAGCTCGCGCTTTGTGTGTCAAAGGTCGGAGCGGTTCTCTTCAAGTTGGCAGAGTTGTTTCCTTCCGGTTCGTTCGTCGAAGGAAGGTGTTTTTGTTACTGTTATTTTCAATCACTATATTGTAACTGTAGAACTGTTTTTAGTGAAAAGGTTAATCACTCTTCATACTGATTAACGACTGGACGTATAATCTTTTGATTCCAACCAGGATAAAAATCATTTGTGTGATTTTTCTACTCCCTGCACTCTTTATATTTTCTGCTCATCAACTGTTTGATAAAACGTTTGAGAGAAAATTAAAGGAACCATTTTTAATTTGACCGAACATGCTTTCCATAATTTTTTATTCCGCTGCGTGACTCGAAGATACAGGTTGTTCTAACAAACACAACTATGGCTTTGATACTATATTAGAAAGTGGGTTTTTTAAGCCTAACTTAGCCCCAAAAAACCGGCTTGTATTGTGAGGTTTGCACCCCACTTATATATATATATATATATATATATATATAGAATAGTTAAAGTACCGAACGGTTTGAATGCAGAAAAGTCAACCAGAATGCAGAAAAGTCAATCAGTCAACTAGAATGCAGAAAAGCCAACCACAGTGCAGAAAAAGTTGCGCTCAGCGGTAATTACCGCTCAGCGCAAGTTTTGAAGTACCGAAATCATCGCTGAGGGCTAAAAATGCAGCTGAGCTTCATTTTGAAGAGTCGCACTTACCGTTGAGCGGCAAAAGTGCCGTTGAGGGCCATTTCTATGGGCTTGGACCTGTTTTCTGTTATTTTTATGGGCTTGGACCTATTTTCTGTTATTTTTATGTTCTATTTAAGGACTTGCACGTCCTAGGGATGATATCTTTTGATGGCTTGAGCACAGAAACACAATTTTCACCCCTTGAGGGTAGATTTTGGGGGTGTGGCAGCTCTACTCTTCTCTTTCTAGGGTTTTTCTATCTCTTCCATTCTTTCATTCCATTGTTCATATAGTTTCTCCATGATAATGGAAAGCTAAACCTTATTTGTTGTTTGGAAAGATGTAACCTCTTAAACTCTCATGTATTGAATTGATTCTTGATTATATATGCTTTACTTCATTAATTGTTAGGGTTTTTCCTCTTTACTCTATGCATGTTTTGTTTAACTCATTCAATTGCATGATTATTGATTTTGTCACTATGGACCCATATGAGAAAATCTAGAACTGGGGAAATTCTCCCGGAAGCAATATTACCTAGACATAGGAATAGGAGGATCGATTGCCTTTAAGCTTCTTTGCGAATGTAATGCATGATTAATTGCTAGGGAGACAAGACATTGTGAACTAGTAATTAGGATTAGGCTTTCTTCACCGAGACATCGGGTTTAAGGTAAATTAGAAAGTGGCATTAACATTAATGAAGAAAGATGAATTCATAAATAAATGAGAGTGGATAGATAAGTCGGAAACCCCAACAACATAATCATTCCATATTTCAATCCAATTGATCAATACTTGCATTCATCTTTATTTTCCGCAATATAAACACAATGATTTCGTTTACAAGTCTTATTTAATCAATAAATCACATAACTGTTTAGGCCGTGAGTGTCTAGGGAAACGATACTTGGTCTTACCATTTATTATTACTTGATACGATTCGGTACACTTGCCGAAGTGTTAACACCCAACCAAGTTACAAGCCATGAAAAACCCTTGTGATGACAACTTGCTTGTGAGTATGTTTCTTTGTGGTTAAATGAAAGGAAAAGTCAATTTGTGTGACATTGTGATGGCAGAGTGAAAAAGACACCAACACCTCATTATACACCTTTGAGTTGAGTGATACACTTTTGAGTGCTTAAGTGAAACACTTTCCTTGGTGAGGAGTAGTTATTTGAATTTCTGATTACATCTTTGCTTGGTTGATTGATCATTCTTAAGGATAGCATCTGTTGAAGTATATAAGCATCGCATTGATTTTGGTTGAATTAAGACATCTGCACATCTTGACTGACATCTGTATGCTGAGTTGATAAAAGTGATCTCTTGTCCTGGAAGAAAAATTCTTTAAGAAATGTTGAGTCATTGTAGTGATTGTTTTGAAAAGCTGAGTTAGCTGTGATATAATTTTGGGCTTGTGATAACGGTTGAAAATATTGTTAGTTGTGATGTAATTTTGACACTAAATGCACCCTTTTCTGCTTAGAAACTTGCTTGGAATCATGTTTTTTTGTTAAGTTGTGTGAATAAGAGAGTTGAGGTTGAATTTGATGAATTTACGACTAAATTCCCTTGTTTTGGCAGGAAATGAGATAATACGAAAAGCAGAGATAAAGTGCCAAGGAGATGGAGCTCAGAAAGGTCTGAAAAAGCACCAGATGGGAGGAATGCTCGAAGCTTAGGCACCCTTTTTGGAGGCTTAAGCGTAGAAGAGTGTCGCTCACCACCTAGGCACCCCTTTTGGGCGCTTGAGCGTTAGAAGCATGAAGCTTGGACGCCCCTTTTTGAGGCTTAAGCGCAGAAGAGTGCCGCTTACCGCTTGGGCGCCCCTTTTGGGTGCTTGAGCGTTAGAAGCACGAAGCTTGGGCGCCCCTTTTTGAGGCTTAACCGCCAGGAACCACCGCTCACCGCCCGGGCGCCCCACTTAGGGCTCTTGAGCGCTAGCGACATGGACCGGACCTTGTTTCTCTTTTGATTTGACTCTATTTAAAGGACCTAGACGCCCTAGGTTTTGTATCTTTGACAGAGGGAGCGCAACAGCACAATCTTTCAGTCTCTGGAGGCAGATTTGGATGCGAGAGATTCCATCTTCTACTTTTAGGGTTTTTCTATCTCATTCTTCTCCATTGTTCATCTAGTTTCACCATGTCTATGGTGAACTAAACTCTTTTTGTTGTTAGTGGATGATGTAACCTTGTGAACTCTCATGTATTTGAATTGATTCTTAATAATATATGCTTTGTCATTAATTGTTAGAGTAATTCATCTGTTACAACGCTTGCTTTGTTTAATTCATTCAATAGCATGATTTATGAATTGCATGAGTGCCGGGATGTTCCTTACAATTCAGGTTCTTGTTGAATTACTCCCAAGAGTAGTATTTCCCAAGGATGGGGGTATGAATCTTGGTCGTCTTAAGCTCTTGATCTTCACAATTAATTAGTAGGAATGCTAGGAATTGTATGAACTGGTAATTAAGGACAAACTTATTCGCCGAGGGACCGGGTTTAAGTGATTCAGTGAGTGACATTAACATTAATGCATGAAGAAGAATTCTTATATACATGAGAGTGAACTTGGTGAAATCTAACCCCAACAACATACTCATCTCATATTACAAACAACATCCGTTCATCTCTGTGTTACTCTGCAATTGATCAAACAACATTCATATTTAATTTTCTGTCTTTGCATCTGAAACCAATGATCTTGTTTTCTTTAAGTCTGAATTATTCGAGTTATCACATGATTGTCTAGTGCCAAGAGTCTCTTGGGACACGATACTTGGTCTTACCATTTTATATTACTTGTGCGATTCGGTACACTTGCCGATCCATCAACAATTATTATTGTAGTTAATAGGTTTAATGTCTCCTAAGGTCCCTATTTTTGTTTAGAATCTCAAATAGGTACCCTTCTTGTTCGGCGTCTCAATTAGGTCCTTATTTTGTAAAAATTGCTACAATTAAACCCCTACCGTTAAATTAGGTCAAACGGTGTTAATGTGTGGTTGACGTGGCATGCTAATTTTCATTTTTAAATGACGTAGAATAACTTATTTGATGGATCAGATTCTGATGTGTCTTTTGATTTTTTTTTAAATAAAAGAAATTTGTAAAGATGAATTAAAGATTAAACTGCATCCTTTATTCGAATTAGGAATTGGGAAAAGAAAGTTTGATTTTAGGGTTCATCCAAATTGGGAATTAATTTCAGAAATTCTTCTCACGCCGTCTCCATCTTCGTGCATCATCTTCTTCACGCTTCTAAACCCTCAGGTCGCCGCCGCCATCTTCTTTGCACTGATAGCCACCATACAAGCCTCCATTAACGCAACCTAAATCGTGAGCACCATTGCAGCGCGTCAATCTCCATGAAACACTACCAGACCTAATCATAGAAAACCCAGACCTAGAAAACCCAGACCTAGAAAACCCAGACCTAATCTCTTAGATTGATCTCTTCCTTAACTCCATCCCTTCTTTCAAGTGTATTCTCCTCTCCTCTTCTTTTCACTAAAAAAGTTTTTTTTTCTTACCCGATTCGTAGTTTTTCATCGCTTTTAGCATACCCTTTTGCTCGTTCTGCTCGACGATGGCTTGTTCTTGTAAAAATTACTTTTTTTTATCTCTCTTACAAATCGATAACAAAAATTGGTTGTTTTTATATTTTTTGTTTTTCCTTACACCACTATGACGTTTGATTGTGTGATTTTAAATCCCTAATTCTTATACACAAATATGTTTAATTATCTTTTTCTCATTTTTTTAATTTTAAAAACACAAAAATTCACTCACATATATATCTAACAATTTGCCACGTCATTAAAACACCGACATCAGCATGCCACCTTAACATTTGCTTATCGCCGTTAAGCCCAATTTAACGGTAAGGATCTAATTGTTGCAATTTTAACAAAATAAGGACCTAATTGAGACGCCGAACAAGAAGGGGACCTATTTGAAATTCTAGACAAAAATAGGGACCTTAGGAGATATTAAACCTAGTTAATATGGTTATTGTATATTATGTGAGATGATATTTCTGGTTGCTCACCCTGAAGCGTTGTGGTTGTGGTTTCCACCTATGATGATCGTACTTGTACTGGAGTAGATGGTTTGTAGATAAGATCGGATCTGAATAGCTAACAAGAGTTGGGATGTTATGTTCGGGGATTTACTATTTATTTTCTATTATTTAAAAGTTTTCCGATTTGGTATTTTTATGTAAAAGTGTTATTCTAAGATTTTCAAACGATGTTTATAGTTATGAATTGATTCCGCATTTGAATTGAATGTTTTATAGAAAGGTTTTGGAAAAAAATACACCGTGACATCTACAAAATCGGGGTGTTACAAAAAAACGTGCCAAATTCAATTTCTGGTCCGCATTGGCCGAGCGTGGAGTGCATATGGCTTAACATGCTGAGTAATCCGGAAACCATTTTCCCTTTGCAACTCAATTCGGAAGCCATCTTCTTCAATTCAGAAAATACCATTTTCTTCACCTCTTTTGCCTCCCTTCCTTTGGCTCACTAAGCTTCTTTGGTTGATTCTCCATGGTCTTCAACCTTTATTTAAGGCCTAAAAAAAAATACAAATGTATTTAGCAAGGAGAATCCTTCTAAGACTTAGAAAGAAAAGAGCTTTTTGTTAAAAATCTTTATTAAACTTCCCTTTCTTAGTCTTAGTATAAGTTGATACTTCTTTGGATGGAAGTCCCTAAAGGAGTTGCCATCATTCCTTCCCTATTTGAAAACGATTTGTCCTCAAATCGGGAAGATAGAAAAAAGCCCAACTGTGGTTATTTCTTTCCTCCGGGATCAAATGTATATCTACAAAAAACAACAAAATTTAATATGACTAAAAGGATGTATGCAAAGACAAGAAGACAAAATGTAGGCCTTTTATTATTGAGAAAGATTTTATTAAAAGTAGTCTTGGCCTTTAATTTATTAAAAGTATCATGAAATGAAGAAACAAAGTGATTTTTGGGAGAAGAAGAGTCAAGGTATGTACTTGTAAATGAAGAATTTAACAACATGCATACCTTATTTTCCTTTTTCTTTTCGTGAGAAGGTTACTTTTCCAACCTGTTTTCTTCTTTTCTTTCTTTTTCAATTTTCATTTTAATTTTTATTTCATCCTCTTTCACTTGTTGAGGTGTAAGAGGAATCAATGTTATTTTATTTTTGTTTTGGAGAAAAGTTATTTTATAGGTGTATCCATCATGAGTGGAGTTATGATCATATTGCCATGCCCTACTGATAACGGTTGAATTTACCGTTATTTGATACTAAAAACACCCTTTTTTCTTAGAAACTAGCTTGTGATCATAGTTTTGTGTGATAAAGAGAGTTGAAGGTGAATTTAATGGTTTTGTGCTAGATTCCCTTATTTTCAAAAGAAATTGAGATGCTTTGGAAGAAAAGTTGAAGTAGTAAGGACTTGGAACTCAGGAAGAGATGGAAAAGCATCAAGAAGGAGGATCGCAGCAGCGGTGAGCGCCACTTTAGGGGCCCTCAGCACCAAAGTACACTATCTCACGCTTGGCTGCCCTTTTCTGGAGCCCTCAGCGCAGGATGCCCCTGGCTCACGCCTAGGCGCCATTTTGAGGGGCGTTGAGTGCAACTTCCTCGAGTTGCACCACGCTTGCTTGCCCTTTGAGCTGACCCTGAGCACCAATTCTGACTCGCACACAGCTGGACGCCATAACTGGGGTGTTGAGCGTCAATCTTGTGGGCTTAGACCCATTTTCTGTTATTTTTATGTTATATTTAAGGACTTGGATGTCCTAAGGTTCACATCTTTGGAAGGAATAGGCATAGAAACACATTCTTTGAGCCCTCGGAGGCGGATTTGGATGCGGAAGCTCCTATCTTCAATTTCTAGGGTTTTATCTTTCATTCTTTTTCCATTGTTCATCTAGTTTCACCATGTCAATGGTGAACTAAACTCTATTTGTTGTTAGGGAATGATGTAACCTTTGTAAACTCTCATGTATTGAATTGATTCTTGATTATATATGCTTCTTTCATTAATTGTTAGGATAATTCTTCTTCGCGTATTGCTTGCTTTGTTTAACTCATTCTTTAGAATGATGTATGATTTGCATGAGTACCGAAAGGTATCTTACAATTCATGATCTGGAGAATTATTCCCAGAAGCAATATTGCTCAGGAGTGGGGGTATGAGTCCTAGTTGTCTTAAGCTTTTGATCTTCAGAATTAATTATTAGAAATGCTAGGAATCGTATGAACTAATAGTTAAGGATAGACTTTCTTCGCCGGTGAATCGGGTTTTAAGTATTTTAGATAGTTACATTGACATTAATGAAGAAGTAGAATTCGTATATACATGAGAGTAAACTAGGTGAAATCTAACCAGAACAACATATTCATCCCACAATATCAAATTCGTTCATCTTTGCACTTTTGTCCAATTGATCAAATTGCATGCAAATTTACTTTTCAGTATTTGCATTCTAAACCCAAAAGCGTTTGTTTTCAAGTCTTATTTAATCAAGAAATCACATAGCTGTTTAGGTCATGAGTCTCTAGGGAAATGATACTTGGTCTTACCATGTTTATTACTTGATACGATTCGGTACACTTACCAGAGTCTTAATAAGTTTTTGGCATCATTGTCGGGGACTCGTGGTTTAACTATTCTATTTGTGTGATTATTGATTAGCTTTGACTTGATTTTCTTAAATTTTGTTTTTGTTTTGTTCTAACAGTGTTTTCTAGGGTTTTTTTTTCTTGTGTATGCAGGATACAATTCGAACTAGAAGCAAGAAAACCTCAAAACCTCTTCTTGAAGGATTGGACGAGAGTAGAAGGAAGAGGATAATTCAAACATATAGAGAATTGTTCCCTTCTCCAGAGACTTTTACAACCTTCAGCACAAGGGTCTGACCACAACACTGAAGAGATGGCTGAGAAAATAATGGCCCTCATCACTTTAATAGCATTGCACGGCCGAGGGTCAATGCTGCAAACATGGAGGTAAAGCCTGCGTTGATACAATTGGTGAAGAGCAACCAATTTAATGGACTATCTCATGAAAGTCCATATGAGCTTTTGACCACTTTCAATATGATTTCAACACTGTAAAGATCAATGGAGTGCCAGATGATTCTATAAAGCTTAGTTTGTTTCCTTTCTCATTGGGAGACCATGCTAAGTTATGGTTGAATTCTTTCCCGGAAGATAGCTTTACTGAATGGGAAGATGTGGTTGCAAAGTTCTTGAATAATTACTTCCCATAGTCGAAAATCAACAAAGGTAAACAGGAAATTTCCTCTTTCAGGCAGGGCATGGAAGAGATTTTAGGTCAAGCATGGGATAAATACAAGAGCTTATTGAGAAAGACACCCACGCATGACTTTGATGAAGCCACAATAGTCATTATTTTCCTTGGAGGTCTTGGATCACAATCCAAATAGTTGTTAGATGCCTCGGCTGGAGGTAATATCAAGTGCAAGACTCCAGAGGAAGCTTATGAGTTGATTGACATCATGGCTACTAATAAAAATGAGATGCATAATGAAAGAGGAGCTCCATCTTAGTAGAAGGGAGTCTTATAGTTACAATCTCATGATGCTCTGCTTGCATAGAATAAGATTATAACTCAACAATTGGAGAATTTGACGAAGAAACTTTCTCAATTGCCAATGGAGCTGTAGAATGTTTCACAGGTTCAACAAAAACTCTGTGAATTATGTGGTGGTGATCATATCAATGGTCAATGTGCTTTTCCGGTGGAGGCCCAAGAAGACGTCAACTATATGGGCAATCAATTCCGCCAAGGTAAGTTCAACCAAGGGTGGAAACCTCACCCAAGTATGGGTCAAGGTCAATTTGGGCAAGCTGGGCAAGCAAGACAATTCAATAGACCACCGCAACAACAATCACAATGGAAATAGATATCTGCATTATCTGACGGAACTTCAAAGCTTGAAGAAACCTTTCAACAATATATGCAACTAACTATCTCCAACCACAAGAGCACTGAAGCTGCTATAAGAAATTGGGCCAACTGGCCAAGAAGTTGGAGGATAAAGTTGAGAGGAAATATGGGGCTAATACTGAGGTTAACCCTAAGGAAGAATGTACAACTATTGTGAGCATAAGTGATGAGAGAGTAGAGGAGAGAAAAGAAAGAGTTGAGTTAAAAGAAGAAAAAGAAGAGAGAATAGGTGAGGTTGAGAGAATAGGTGAGGTTGAGAAAAAGAAAATGAAAAGAAGAGGGGAGAGAAAAAATTGAGAAAAAAATTGAAAAGATTCTTCCTTACCGTTGTTAACACTCAGCAAGTGTACCGAATCGTATCAAGTAAAAATAAAATGGTAAGACCAAGTATCATTTCCCAAAGGACTCACGGCCTAGACAGTTATGTGATTTGTTGATTAAATTAGACTAGTAAACGAAAACATTGTTGTTGAATTACGAAAAATAAACATGAATGCAAGGTTTTGATCAATAGAATTGAAAGATGCAAAAACGGTTGATGTAGAATATGAATGATTATGTTGTTGGGGTTTCCGACTCATCCTATCCACTCTCAAGTATTCAAGAATTCATCTTTCTTCATTAATGTTAATGCCACTTTCTAATTTACCTTAAACCCGATGTCTCGGTGAGGAAAGCCTACTCCTAATCACTAGTTTACAATGTCTTGTCTCCCTAGCAATTATTCATGCATTACATTCGCACAGAAGATTAAAGGCAACCAATCCTCCTATCCCTATGTCTAGGCAATCTTGCTCTTAGGAGAATTTCTTTAGTTCTAGATTTACTTATATGTGTCCATACAAATAACATCAATGATCATGCAATTGAATGAGTTAAACAAAGCATGCATAGAGTATAGAAGAAAAACCCTAACAATTAATGAAGCAAAGCATATAAAATATAGAACAAATTCAATACATGAGAGTTTCAAAGGATTACATCGGTTCCCCAACAACAATGAAGGTTTAGTTCACCATATACATGGTGAAACTAGATAAAAAACAATGAAAGATAGAACCCTAGAATTTGAAGAAAGGAGCTTCCGCATCCAAAATCCGCTTGCAAGGGGTGAAGAAAGTATGATTTCGCCTCTTTCTGTCCAAAGATATCAACCCTAGGTCGACTAAACCATTATATAGTTTATTAAAAATTACAGAAAATAGGCCTAAGCTTAATTAAATGGCGCTCAGCGGCACTTTTGCCGCTCAGCGGTAAGTGCGACTCTTCAACTGGACACTCAGCTGCAGTTTTGACCCTCAACGGTGACTGCGGGACTTTAGAATGCCGCTCAGCGGTAAAATTGGCACTCAACGGTGACTGCGGCTCTTCTTTTGTGCACTTTCACTTCCTTTCCTGAGTCCAGCTCCTTACTACTTCAACTTCTTTCATCTAATTCATCTTACTTGCGAAAACAAGGAAAACCAAGCATAAAACCTATCCAACTCTCTTATTTCCAAAACTTAAGCAAAAGCATGATTCCAAGCTAGTCTTTAAGGTCAAAATTGAGTATAAAAATAACAGTTTTCAACTGTTATCATAACCCCAAACTTAGAACTTTGCTTGTCCTCAAGAAAACAAGATGTAACTCAGTCTTCCACCAAACCATACAATGGTTCACCACATTCAAAAACTCTTTCTTTCAAGACAAGTAATTACTCAAATCAGCTCATCACAAAGAATTCAGTCAAGATGCACACATGCTTTGGTGTTCACATAATCACATAATATCCAACAAATGTTATTGTCATGAATGATCAATTAACTAAGCATAGATGTAATCATGTGCTCATGGAATCTTTCCTCACCAAATAAAGTGTTTCACTCAAACACACAAGTGTATAAGAGGTCACTCATTTACTCTACTATCACAATGTCACATGAATCAACTTTGCCTTTCATTTAACCACAACAAACACATTCACAAGCAAGTATCATCACAAGGACTTTTCTATGGCTTATAATGTGGCTGGGCTAACAAGAAAATTGGTTTTTCTGGATCACAAAATCCGTGAGTTAAGTGAATCATCTAAACACAACGATTCTTCCCAACTTTCTTTTACATTGAGCCTTTCTTTTTCTTTCTTTTCTTTCCTTTTTATTTTTCTTTTCACATGCTTATCTCAATGCTTTTTATTTTCCCTTTCTAGACTTCCCAACAACCCTAAACTTGAACCTTTATCAATACCACAAGATATTTTCAACTCAACTCAAGGTAAAGATTTTCAAAAAAGGGTTTTCACATCATGTTCAAAGGTAAAGGTTCAAAGGATATAACACATTATGCTCTCTTTCATTGGCTCAATTCATGCATTTGGCTAATAAAGGGTTACCAACAAATGGCCTTGATCATATGACACATACAAGCAAGTGATTCAATCATAGAAATCTGGGCAAAATCATTCATGCTTTCAATGTAATAGCATTCAATTTCAAAAAAACTCTAGAGTTCAAAACCTCACATATAAGCTCATCCAATCATTCCACCTACACATCCTGCTTAGCATCATAATCACAATCACAACATCAAGAATTTGTTCACATAACTTGTGAACAACCACCTGTATATCAGCATATAGTTCACAATCTCAACATCAATCAATATCCAAGCATCATCAAGTAATACTCATCATGCATAAATCACAAGCAAACCATCATAATAGATAAAGTTTCACACTGAGTACATCACAACCTATTCTAATAACAGAAGCAAATAAGTAAAATGAGTTTGGAACACTAGGGTGCCTCTCAGTAAGCGCTTGTTTAACGTCACGAGCCTGACCCAATAAGCTCAAGGATCAACCAACTTCATCACTATGGACAAATCCTCCACTTCTCCTCCCAGATAATGCTTGAGACGTTGACCATTCACTATCCATCTTCTTTGTGGATCACTAGCAGCTGGATCAACCAATTCAATTGCTCCATGTGAACGCACACCTTTCACTATGAGCGATCTTGACTATTTTGACTTCAACTTTCCAAGAAAAAGCTTCAATCGTGAGTTGAACAATAACACATGCTACCCTGGATTAAAGGCTTTTTTTTATCAACTTCCTGTCATGATAGAATTTTACATTTTCTTTGTAATTCCTGGATGAATCATATGCATGCAACCACATCTCTTCAAGCTTCAGCATCTACCTTCTGCACTTGTTCTGAGTTTCAGAAGGATCAAAATTCAAAAATTTAAGAGCCCACAAAGCTTTATGCTCCATTTCCATTGGCAAATGACATGTTTTCCCATAGACTAGCTGAAAAGGTGATAAACCCATAGATGTGTTCATTTCCATCCTATATGCCTAGAGAGCATCATCCAGTTTCTGTGACCAGTCCTTTCTTGATGAAGCAACTATTTTCTCCAAGATCCTTTTGATCTCTCCATTAGACACCTCAGCTTGTCCATTGGTCTATGGATGATAAGGTACAGCTACCTTATGTCTCACACCATAATGTTTGAGTACTTTTGCCAACTGATAATTACAGAAATGAGATCCTCCATCACTAATAAGTACTCTTGGAGTTCCAAAACGTGAGAAGATCCGCCTCTTTAGAAATTTACTCATAGTGCTGGCATCATTTTTGGGACACGCCAATGCTTCCACTAATAACAGTTGAAAAACTATTATTTTTAGACTTAATTTTGATCTTAAAGACAACCTTTATGACTTAGAAACTAGCTTGTAATCATGCTTTTGTTTATGTTTTGGAAATAAGAGAGTTGGATGGGTTTTATGCTTGGTTTTCCTTGTTTTTGCAGGTTTTAAGATGAATTGAATGGAATAAGTGAAGGAGCTATAAGTTGGATTAAGAAAAGGAAGAAAAAGTGCATAAAAGAAGAGCTGCAAGTACCGCTCAACGCCACTTTTACCGCTGAGCGGCACTTTGAAGTCCCGCAGTCACCGCTAAGGGGCAAAACTGCAGCTGAGCGTCAAATAGAAGAACTGCACTTACCGCTAAGCGGTAATTACCGCTGACCGCCATTTTAAAGGGCCTTGGGCCACTTTGGTGTAATCTTTAGGAAGTTATATAAGGTTTTAGTCGACCTAGGGTTAGTATCTTTTGGCAGACAGAGGCAAAACTTCACCCCTTAGAAGAGGATTTTGGATGCTAAAGCTCCTTTATCAAATTGCTAGGGTTCTATCTTTCATTCTTTCATTGTTTTTCATCTAGTTTCACCATGATTATGGTGAACTAAACCTTCATTGTTGTTGGGGAACCGTTGTAATCCTTTGAAACTCTCATGTTTTGAATTGATTCTTTATAATATATGCTTTCTTTCATTAATTGTTAGGGTTTTACTCTATGCATGCTTTGTTTAACTCATTCAATTGCATGATCGTTGATTTTATTTGTATGGACACATATAGATAAATCTAGACATGAAGAAATTTTGCCAAGAACAATATTACCTAGACATAGGGATAGGAGGATTGATTGCCTTTAAGCTTCCGTGCGAATGTAATACATGAATAATTGCTAGGGAGACAAGACATTGTAAACTAGTGATGAGGATTAGGCTTTCTTCATCGAGACATCGGGTTCAAGGTTAATTAGAAAGTGACATTAACATTAATGAAGAAAGGTGAATTCTTGAATGCATGAGAGTGGATAGGAGAACTCGGTAACCCCAACAACATAATCATCCATATATTTCAATCACGTTTTGCTTCTTTTGTCCAATTGATCAATACGTGCATTCATATTTACTTTTTAGTATTTGCATTTAAATCTCAAAGAATTGGTTTTTCAAGTGTTATTTAATCAAGAAACCACACAATTGTTTAGGCCGTGAGTCCTTTGGAAAAAGATACTTGGTCTTACCATTTTATTATTACTTGATACGATTCGATACACTTGCTGAGCGTTAATAAACCCATTTACTCACATAGTCCACAACCACCAATATATATTCATTGTTGAAAGATGGTGGAAAGGGGCCTACAAAATCAATACCCCAACAATCAAAGACTTCAACCTCTAAAATGCCCATTAATGGAATCTCATAACGTCTTGAAATAGTCCCAGTTCTTTGGCACTTATCACAATTCCTGGCATGGTTATGAGCATCTTTAAACAAGGTAGGCCAATAAAATCCTAACTGGAGAACTTTTGCTACTCTTCTTTCTCCATTGAAATGTCCTCCTGATAACAGTTGAAAAATGGTTATTTTTATACTTAAAACTGATATAAAAAACAACCTTTATGACTAATAAACTAGCTTGGAATCATGCTTTTGCTTATGTTTTTGGAATTAAGAGAGTTGGACAAGTTTTATGCTTGATTTCCTTATTTTTGCAGGTTTTTGAGATGAATTGGGTGAAAGAAGTGAAAAAGCTAAGAGTTGGATTCAGAAAAGGAAGAAAAAGAACAAAAAAGGAAGAAGCCGCAAGTACCGCTCAGCGCCATTTACCGCAGAGCGGCATTTGAGGATCGTAGTCACCGTTGAGGGGCACAACTGCAGCTAAGGGGCAGAATAGATGTCACGCACTTACCGCTGAGCGACATTCTGATGGGCTTGGGCTCACTTTTCTGTAATTTTTAGAATAATATATAAGGTTTTAGTTAACCTAGGTGATCACCAAAATATGATGTCACAAACTTGTTGAACAATCGGCAAGTATGACCGAATCGTTTCAAGTAATAAACTCGGTAAGACCAAGTATCGTTCTCCCAAAGGACTCACGGCCTAGTTTAGTTATGTGATTTGTTGATTAGCTAAGACTTAAGAACGAAATAATTGGATTTTGATATGCAAAAGACGAAAATAAACATGTGTGCATGAGGTTGATCAATGGCAAAAGCAAAAGACAAGCACTTTCAATGAAATATATATATGAATATGTTGTTGGGGTTCAATTTCATCTTATCCACTCTCATATATTTTAGGAATTCAACATTCAAATCATCATTGTTAATGCCACTCTCTAAAGTACCTTTCAAGAAGGCTTATCCCTAATTACGAGTTCATACAATTCCTAGCATTCCTAATAATTAGTTCATCAAGTGCAGGAGCTTAACGACAACCAATATAATATTGGGAGAAATTCCCCGGATCTAGACTTCCCCGTACGTTCCCGTATCGACAAAATCAATAATCATGCATTGAATGAGTTAAACAAAGCAAGCATTAAGCAAAGAGGAAAAACCCTAACTAATGATGAAAGAAAGCATAAATCTTAGATTAAGATGTAAGCACAAATTCCATATATGAGAGCTTCAAAAGATTACATTGATTCCCCAACAAACATACAAGGTTTAGTTCACCATATTCATGGTGAACCTAGATGAACAATAATGAAAGAATGAAAGAGATAGAAAAACCCGAGAAAGAGAATAGGAGAGCTGTCACCATCTCCCAATCTACCCCCAAGGGGTGAAGAGAGAGTGTTTGCTTCGTTTATGCCAAAGATACCAAACCCTAAGACATCTAGGTCTTTAAATAGGACATAAAAATAATAGAAAACGGGTCCAAGCCCAAACAGATCATAAAATCGCAGAAAACTGGCCCAAAACTCGTATGGTTGACTTTTTCCGTATTCTGGTTGACTGGTTGACTTTTTGGTTGACTGGTTGACGTTTCTAGTTGACTGGTTGACTTTTCTGGTTTCTGGTTGACTTTTCTGATTCCATCTCTCTCCTTCTTCACTTCTTTCACTAAATTCACCTTAAAACCTGCACAAAAACACTGAAATCAAGCATAAACCTGTCCAACTCTCTTATTTCTGAAAATATGGATAAAAGCATGATTTCAAGCTAGTTTCTAAGTGTAAAGGTTGCTTTTTGTGTCAATTTTAAGCATGAAAATAACAGTTTTTCAACTGTTATCACTAGGTCAAGTATCTTTGGTTGGGACGAAGCAGAAACACACTCTTTCACCCCTTGGAGGAGGATTTTGGATGCTAAGGATCCTTTCTCAACTTTCTAGGGTTCTATCTTTTCACTCTTTCATTGTAATTCATATAGTTTCACCATGAATATGGTGAACTAAACATTTATTGTTGTTGGGGAATCAATGTAGTCCTTTTGAAACTCTCATGTATGGAATTTGTTCTTCAAAATCTTCTTTAAGATACATGCTTTCTTTCATTAATTGTTAGGGTTTTTCCTCTTTGCTCAAAGCATGCATTGTTTAACTCATTCGATGTCATGATCATTAATTTTGTCGATATGGACACATACGGGGAAATCTAGATCTGGGGAATCTCTCCCAATAGTAGTATAAACCTAGACATAGGAGTATGATGGTTGGTTGCCTTTAAGCTTCTGTTCACTACAAAGCATGATTAATTGCTAGGGACACAAGACATTGTAAACTAGTGATTATGATTAGGCTTTCTTCGCCGAG
>JAHCHA010013303.1:79417-92182 GCA_027742795.1 Vigna hirtella | reverse complement strand
TCTGTTCACTATAATGCATGATTAATTGCTAGGGAGACAAGACATTGAAAACTAGTGATTATGATTAGGCTTTCTTCGCCGAGACATCGGGTTTAAGGTAATTTAGAAAGTGGCATTAATAATTAATGAAGAAAGATGAATTCATGAATACATAAGAGTAGATAAGGATGAAATATATAAACCCCGACAACATAATCATCAATATATTTCAATTCACGTGTTTTGTTTCTTGTTACCATTGGTCAATCCCTACATACGTATTTACTTTTGAGTATTTGCATCTAAATCTTAATCAATCGGTTTTACAAGTCTTAGCTAATAAATAAACCACACAACTATCTAGGCCGTGAGTCCTTTGGGAGAACGATACTTGGTCTTACTAGGTTTATTACTTGCCGAGGGTCTAACAGGTTCTTGACTCCGTTTTCGAGTGTTAAAGAATTTTTCATCACCTCCATAAGGTGAGTCATGACAGTGCAGAGAATTCCTTCTACTTCTTCATTTGTCACACACCGCCTCAGAAGATTATCTGCTCCAATTTTGAACAAATAAGGATCATTCAAGATAAATTGCTTGGCATCATGCAAAAATTTCTTTCTTTGTTGCCAATTAAGATCTTCTGGAATTACTCCTGTAGCTTTAAAATTGGCCATATCAACAAACCACGACCTTTGTTGAATGTACATGGGTGTTTCATCTGAAAAAGATTCCCAGATTTCTGCTTCCTTGCATAATCACTATTGCATAATCACTAGCATCACACATTAGTTCAAAATTTTGATTCCAATCTGGTGCTACAATCACTAGGGCCGAGACCAATTTGGTTTTCAAGATGTCAAAGGCTTTCAAACATTCTTCATCCATCACAAAAGGTACATCTTTAACAAGCAGATTACTTAATGGTTTGGCAATTTTCGAGAAATATTTAATAAATCTTCTATAAAATCCAGCATGGCCTAGAAAGCTTCTGATTCCCTTCACATTTGTTGGTGGAGGAAGTTTCTCAATGACCTCTACCTTGACTTTATCCACTTCGATCCCCTTAGCAGAAATCTTGTGCCCCAACACAATTCCTTCTGTTACCATGAAATGACATTTCTCCCAGTTAAGCACAAGATTCGTTTGAACACATCTCTTGAGGACAATATCCAGATTCGCCAAACACCTTTGGAAAGAATCTCCAAACACTGAAAAATCATCCATAAAGACTTCAATACAGTTCTCTATGAGGTCTGCAAAAATTGCCTACATACACTTGTGAAACGTAGTTGGGGCATTAATCAATCCAAATGGAATCTTTCTGTAAGCAAATACACCAAAAGGACATGTGAATGTCGTCTTCTCTTGATCTTTTGGATCTACCACAATTTGATTGTATCCAGAGTACCCATCTAGAAAGAAATAAAAAGCCTAACCTGCCAATCTCTCCAGCATCTGATCCATGAAAGGAAGAGGAAAATGATCCTTCCTAGTGGCTTTATTTAACTTCCTGTAATTAATGCACATTCGCCATCCAGTAACAATCCGAGTAGGAATAAGCTCATTCTTCTCATTATAAATTATTGTCATCCCACCTCTCTTTTGAACTACCTGTACTGGACTCACCCATTCACTGTCAGAGATTGGATAAATGATGTCAGCTTCCAGGAGCTTCAATACTTCTTTTCTAACCACCTCCTTCATCACTGGATTTAGCCTTCTCTGTGGTTGAGCACTCGGCCTATAGTCATCCTCCATAAAGATCTTGTGCATGCAATAAGTTGGACTTATATCTTTGAGATGTGAAATTTACCACCCAATAGCTTCTTTGTTGGCTTTCAATATTTCTACCAACTTTTCTTCTTCTTCAGGAAGCAAAGAATTACTAATGATGACTGGCTTTGTTCCATCTTCTTCTAAGAAAACATACTTCAAATGTGATGGTAACATCTATAACTCCATCTTCTTTTCTTTGACTTCTTCTTTGGTATCAATCATCTCAAACTTAGCCTCCTCCACTGGGATCTCCTTCAATATCTCCAAATCCATTATACATTCATCAATTAATTTTTCTTCCTCTTCATTCAAGTCTTCACAAGCATCAATAAGAGTTTTCTCTAATGGAGAAGAATAACGTACCATCCTTTCTTGCACCATACAAACTTCATCAAGTATATCAAATTGGAAACATGCTTTATCATCTTTAGGATGTGTAATGGCTTTGAATACATCAAAATTCACTTCTTCATCTTGAACTCTTACTTTAAGCTTACCATTCTCCACATCAATTAAAACTCTAGCAGTCTTCATAAATGGTCTCCCAAGAATGAGAGGCACATCTCCATTCTCCTCCATCTCCATTATAACAAAATCCACTAGAAATACAAATTAGTCAACCTTTACCAGCACATCTTCAACTACCCCATACGGATATTTAAGAGACCTGTCTTCCAATTGAAGTGCCATTCTAGTAGGTTTGAGTTCCAAACCCTTAATTCTTTTGAACATAGAAAGCGACATTAAATTAATGCTAGCTCCCAAATCAATCAACGCACTTCCAACTTCCAACTCTCCTATGGTGCACGGAATAGTGAAGCTCCCTGGATCTTTAAACTTAGGAGGTAATTTTTGTATGATTGCACTGCAGTTACCTTGCACTTCAATGGTCTCCTTCTCAATGTATTTTCTTTTCTTTGTAAGGAGTTCATTCAAAATTTTTGCATATGATGGCATCTGTTGGAATGCTTCAGAGAAAGGTATGGTAATCTCTAGTTTTTTAAACATCTCCATGAATTGCTCCAACTGTTTCTCTTTTTCCTTCCTTGAATAAATCTTTGGATAAGGAAGTGGATTTTCAAAATCTCTTTCTTTTTTTCTCTCATATACCTCTTCTTTTTCTCTTTCTTTTTTTCATCTACCTCTTCTCTCTTTTTTTCTTTCTCAACCCCCTTCTTTCCACTCAAGTGTTTCTTTCCCACTCTCATTTTCTCTCTCTTTTCTCTCTATTTTTCTTTCCTCTAACACTTTACCACTTCTTGTAACAATGGTTTTACACTCTTCTCTCAAATTACCTTTTGCATTCTTTTAACAACCCTTCATCTTGTTGACCAATTGTCCAATGTGCATCTTCATACTGTTAAATGCCGCCTCTACATTCCTGCAATAAGAAATGCTCATTTTCATGAATTGCTGGAAAGTCTCCTCAAGCTTTGTGGTTTTCTCAATAGGAGTAGGTTGTTGATGCCACTGTTTCTGCTGCTTTTGAACCATTGAAATATTAAATATCTCTTGTGGTAATAAAGAAAGCTTCTTTGTCACTTCTTACAACTGTAGAGTAATAATTTTATTTTGAGCAGGTGATAACAGTTGAAAAACTGTTATTTTCATGCTTAAATTTGATACTAAAAGCAACCTTTAACACTTAGAAACTAGCTTGAAATCATGTTTTTGGTTATATTTTCAGAAATAAGAGAGCTGGACAGGTTTATGCTTGATTTCAGTGTTTTATGCAGGTTTTAAGGTGAATTTGGTGAAAGAAGTGAAGAAGAACAGGAATGGAATCAGAAAAGACATCAAAAAGTGCAAGAAGAAGAAACCGCAACCACCGCTCAACGGCAGTTTACCGCTGAGCGGCACTCAATAACTCGCGTTGGCTCCGCTGAGGGGTGAAATGGGCGTTGAGGGGAAGAATCGAGCTCGTGCACTTACCGCTGAGCGGCACTTTTATGGGCTTGGGCCTAATTTTCTGTAATTTACGAATAGTATATAAGCTTTAGGTTTTCCTAGGGTTTGTATCTTTGGTTGGGACGAAGCAAACACTCTCTCTTCCACCCCTTTGAAGGAGGATCTTGGATGCTCAGGCTACCTCTTCACCTTTCTAGGGTTTTATCTTTCATTCTTTCATTATTATTCATCTAGTTTCACCATGAATATGGTGAACTAAACCTTGTATTGTTGTTGGGGAATCAATGTAGTCTTGTGAAACTCTCATATATGGAATTTGTTTTTACATCTTATATTTAAGACCTATGCTTTCTTTCATCATTAGTTAGGGTTTTCCTCTTTGCTCAATGCTTGCTTTGTTTAACTCATTCAATGCATGATTATTGATTTTGTCGATACGGGAACGTACGGGGAAGTCTAGATCCGGGGAATTTCTCCCAATAGTATATTGGTTGCCGTTAAGCTCCTGCACTAAAAGAACTAATTATTTGGAATGCTAGGAATCGTATGAACTCGTAATTAGGGATAAGCCTTCTTGAAAGGTAATTTAGAGAGTGGCATTAACAATGATGAAAAGAATGTTGAATTCCTAAAGTATATGAGAGTGGATAAGATGAAATTGATAACCCCAACAACATACTCATCCATATATTCCATTGAAGTGTTTGTATTTTGTTTTAGCCATTGATAAAATTCATGCATACATGTTTATTTTCTGTTTTGCATATTAAACTCCACTTATTTCGTTCTTAAGTCTTAAATAATCAACAAATCAAATAGCTAAACTAGGCCGTGAGTCCTTTGGGAAAACGATACTTGGTCTTACCGAGTTTTATTACTTGAACGATTCGGTCACACTTGCCGATTGTAAAACAAGTTTGTGGCGCCGTTTTCGGTGTTCATAAATTTGTCATCAAGTTTTTGGCGTCGCTGTCGGGGACTCGTGGTTTAACTAGTTCATTTGTTTGATTATTGATTATCTTTGACTTGTTATTTTCTGTTTATATTTTTTCTGTTTTTATTTTTATCTTATTTTATTTTGTTTTATTTTATTTTATTTTATTTTTCTGTTTTCTGTTTTTATTTTTCTGTTTTTATTTTATCTTCTTTTATATCTTTTTATGCTAACCAATTCTGTTAGGGATTTGTTTTCTTGTGTATGCAGGAAGCAATCCGAACAAGAAGCAAGAAAACTACAGATCCTCTTCTTGAAGGTTTGGAAGAAAGTAGACGGAGGAGGAGAATCAGAACATCTAGAGAACTCTTTCCTTCTCCAGAAACTTTGTTACAACCATCACCACAGAACTCTGACCATAGCACTGAAAATATGGAGAACAATAGACGAACTCTTGCTGATTATACAAATGTAGCTGGACCTCAACACTTCAACAGCATAGCAAGACCAAGAGTCAATGCAGCAAATATGGAGGTGAAACCAGCACTAATCCAATTGGTTAAGAGTAACCAGTTTAATGGGTTGTCTCACGAAAGCCCATATGAGCACCTCACTACATTTAACGAGATTTGCAACACAATCAAGATAAATGGGGTGCCGGACAATGCAATCAAACTTAGCTTGTTTCCATTCTCACTAGGAGGCAACGCTAAGATTTGGTTAAATTCTTTTCCAAAAGGAAGTTTTACAGAGTGGGAAGACGTGGTAATAAAATTCCTAAACAAGTACTTCCCACAATCAAAGGTAAATAAAGGAAAGCAAGAGATTACAACTTTCAGGCAAGGTATGGAGGAATCACTAGGTCATGCATGGGATAGATTTAAAAGCTTACTGAGAAAAACTCCCACACATGGTTTTGACGAGGGGGAGGTAGTATTGGCTTTTCTTACAGGTCTTGGGTCTCAAACCAAGATGATGCTTGACACTACAGTTGGAGGAAACATCAAATGGAAAACTCCAGAAGAAGCTACAGAAATCATTGATAATATGGCCACTAGTGATAATGAGTTGAATAGTGAAAGAGGAGCTCTTAGTCAACAAAAAGGAGTTCTACAGCTGCAAACTCATGACGCCTTGCTAGCACAAAATAAGATTCTAACTCAACAACTGGAAGCTCTTACGAAAACACTTGCACAATTGCCGAAAGAGTTAAAGAATGTTGCACAGGTTCAATCACAGTTGTGTGAATTGTGTGGAGGTGACCATATAAATGGTCAGTGTGCCTTTCCAGCAGAAGCTTTGGAAGATGTGAACTTCATGGCCAACCAGTTTCCGTACCGTCAAGGGAACTTCAATCAAGGGTGGAAACCACACCCAAGCATTGGTCAAGGGCAGAATGGGCAGGCTGGACAAAATGGGCAATTCAACAAGCAACAACAACAACCAACTTTATGGCAACAGTTTGCTGCATTTAATGAAAGGTTCATAAAGATGGAAGAAACTCTTAATCAATTTATATAGAAAACTGAATCTTCTCAAAAGAGTACTGATGCTGCTATTAAGAATTTGGAGATTCAAATGGGTCAGATTACAAAGCAAGTGGAAGAAAGGCCTAACAGAAATTTTGGGGCTAATACTGAGGTTAACCCCAGGGAAGAATGTAGAGTGGTGGAGAGCACAAATGATGAAATAGTTGAGTTAGACAAAGGAGAAACAGAAGAGAAAAGAGAAATAGAAAGCAAAAATACTTTTCCTTTGCCAATACATCAAGGGAAACAACTGGATTTCACAGAACTATTCAAGATGGTGGATAATGATGTACCTTGGGAGCAGATTCTACAACAAATTACAGTTTACACTAGAACTGATGAAGACGTCTCTACAAAGAAAAGACGTAGAGATGATGAGGCAAAGAACTGTAAAACTGTTAAAAAGGATCCATTCCCTCCAAAAGCAACAGATCCAGGAGGCTTTTCTATCCCTTGTACTATAGGGAAGAAAAGGATTAAAAAAGCTCTTCTTGATTTAGGTTCAAGTGTTAACTTGATACCTTACTCTTTACTGGAGCAAATCGGCGATGTTAATATGAAACCTGTAAAGGTTAATTTAGTAATGGCCGATGGATCTTCAAAGGAACCATGTGGGATTGGCAAACTCCAGTTCTTAGCAGACTTTGTGGTGATGAAGATGGAGACAGAAAAGATACCTATCATTCTTGGAAGACCGTTTATGAAAACGGCCAAAGCTATCATTGATGTAAACGAAGGTATAGTGATGCTCCAGGACCGAGAGGAGAGAGTTGTTGTAGATGTCTTTAAAGATGAGATGCAAACACAAGAGGAAGAAGCTAGTCATAAAGCTGCATTTCAAGATGCACACATGACTAGCCATCAAGATGAAGAGCCCAAGGTTACAGGTAACCATTGTTTGTTGTTTCAGGTGCATAAAGGAGAAAAGATTGGAAGAGGAGGAAAAGTTCCTGAGGACTGGAAGAAAGGAAGACCCCAACTTGGTACACCAGTGAGAATCAAAAATAAGTTGTGGGTTGTGAAAGGCTATAAAGAGAAGGAGATGATAGAGATAGAATATCCACATTTTGGAAGAAGCAAAACAGTGCACAGGAAACAGTTGAGGAGTTGGTGGGATAACAACATCAACTATGAAGAAGGAACTTGAATTTTACTGGGTCAAGCTAATGACGTTAAAAGAGCGCTTGCTGGGAGGCAACCCAGTGATTTAAAAACTTTTGATTTTGTTTTGTAACTTTTAATTTGTGGACATTATTTTTGTAAATACTTTGTTGGATATAGCATCTACTGAAGGATGCTAGGTGGTTAAGTATCTACTGAAGGATACTAAGTTTGTAACACCTACTGATGGGTGTTGGTGAGAAAATTTTGCACCTACTGATGGGTGTTGGTAAGTTTGTAACACCTACTGATGGGTGTTGGTGGATTTTGGGTCAGGCTCGTGACGCTAAACAAGCGCTACCTGGGAGGCAACCCAGTTGATTGATTGTTTTTGTTTGTTTCATTGTAGTAGTATAATAGGGTTGTGCATAAGTAACGTGAGAATTGAATTGCAGGGAACCAGTGAGGGGCATGTTTAGGAGGCACATAGGTTAAGAAAAGAAGGAGAAGAGCACTTCACGAAAGTGCCGCTGAGCGGCAAGTTACCGCTGAGCGGTACTATCGCAGAATGGGTTTAGTTTCCCCTTAGCGGGACCCGAGCCCATTAGGGTATTTTTATACCCTAAGCTGCGAATAAGCTTCTATTTTCAAGCTCTTCTCTGCACAAACACTCCTACATACCTTTTCCAAGGTTTTCCACATCTTTTCCCTCTTCCCTCTTAAGAAAATCTCTCTTCAACTTACTTGCTCACTAGTGTTTCATCTAAGTTTGGGGTTGGAAGAGAGCATCTTAGCTTGGAAGCATTCTCATTGCATCTAGTATCGCCACCCAAGAATGGCATCCTCTTCAGGAAAAAGATTGAAAACCATGGCAACCAAGAGAAAGGAAAAGGAACCAGAACAGCCCCATTCTAGTAAGTTCCTCTCTCAGAAACATGAGAAGCACTTCAAGGTGGTGCAAGACAGGAGACTCCTTATGGAGAGAAAAGTTGGAATGATACCTAACTTTGCTCCTCAATTTGGAGAGCAATTGTTAGGGAATGACTGGGGAAAGCTAGCCACATATCCTGCATCTGCTACCATATTTGTGGTAAAAGAATTCTACACTAATGCAAAGAAGATTGGTGATTATCTAGTTGAAAATTATCTGGGCTATGTCAGAGGCCATGCTATCAGGTATGATCCTGATTCTATCAATAACTTCCTGGATACTGTGTGGGCTGGTGAGCAGTGCTAGTTTGCTCTTTGCATGGAGGAAGGGGCTGATTTTGAGGATGTAGAGAGAGTACTATGTATACCTAGAGGACACTTCCAAAGGAATAGATTTGGCTCAGTGGTAAACATTAGGAGGACTGATTTAACTCCTCTTGCAAAGTATTGGATGGCATTCTCTCATGCCAATATTCAGCCATGTTCTCATGTGTCAGACATTACTCTCAGTAGGGCACTTCTCATTTACTGTGCAATCAGGAACTTGAATGTTAATATTGGACAGGTGATAGCTGATGAGATAAGTATGTGTGCCAACACCACAAATAGCAAAGCACCATTAGGCCATCCTTCTTTGATTACGCATCTCTGCAAGATAGCTGGGGTGGACACATCTGCTCCACCATTTGAAAGGCCCAGGAAAGCAATTGATGAGGCCTATTACAGACAGTACTGTGGAGGTGAGGAGGCAGCTCCAGTTCCACCACGTCGTACTCGCAGAGAAAGAGGGCAAGCACAGAGTCAAGCATCTGCTGAGACACATGAACCAGAACCTTTCCAGATGAGGGACATGTACATGTCTCTTATAGGTGCACAGCTACAGTCTATCCACAGAGGGCAGGTGGCCACTGCTGAGATGATTGTTGGAATGTATGATACACCTCCAGCACACAGGTGGACTATGGAGGAATTTCATAATGTGGTAGCCTGGCCAGAAGAGCAGGTACAAGGAGCTAGAACTGAAGCAGCTGAAGCTTCAGCTATGGAGATGGAAGAAGATGATGATGATGATGAGGATGAGGATGAGGCATTTGATGATGCTGAAGATGAGGAAGAAGAGGAAGATACAGATGACAGCTCAGATTGAGGAGGAGCTGAGATAGCATTTACTAATGAATGCTATCATAACTGAAGCAGGATTTATGCTTTGTTTGATTTTCTGAACTTATTTATTTGTGTTTTAGAATAGGGTTTGATGTACTCAATTGGAGATTTTATCTGTTATGATGGTTTGCTTATGATTGTGAATGTTTGATAAGTAATGCTTGATGATGCCTTGAGATTGATTGATGTTGAGATAGTGCACATTACATGCTTATACAGGTGGTTCACAAACTTTGTGAACAAATGCAAGTTATTATGATTGTGATTGTGATATTAAGCAGGATGTGTATGTCAAATGTGAATGAGCTTATATGTGAGGTTTTGAGCTCCAGAGTTTTTGTGATTGAGTGCTATTACTTTGGAAGCATGAATAACTTTGCCCAGGTTTTATATGATTGAATCAATTGCTTGTTTGCATTATATGATCAAGGTCGTTTGTTGGAAACCCTTATATTAGCCAAATTTCATGAAATTAGTCACTAAAAGAGAACACTTTGTGTTCTATCCTTTGAACCCTTAGCCTTGAACATAAATTTAAAACCCTTGTTGAAAGCTTTACCTTGAGTTAAGTAGAAAATATTATGTGGTATTGACAAATGTTCAAGTTTGGGGTTGTTGGAAAATAGAAAGGGAAATTGAAAGCATTGAGCTAAGAAGTGAATATGTGAAAAGCAAAAGAAAAAGAAAAGAAAAGCAAAGCTCAATGCAAAAGAAAGTTGGGAAAGTAAGAATGATTGTGTTTAGATGATTCTCTTAACTCAAGGGTTTTGTGATCTAGAAAAACCAATTTTCTTGTTAGCCCAACCACATTATAAGCCAGTCAAAAAGTCCTTGTGATGATGCATGCTTGTGAATGTATTTGATTGTGGTTAAATGAAAGGCAAAGTAAATTCTTGTGACATTGTGGTAGTAGAGTGAATGAGTGATTAACTCTTATACACTTGTGTTTGAGTGAAACACTTTACCTAGTGAGGAAATATTCCATGAGCACATGAACATCCATGCTTAGTTGATTGATCATTCATGAAAAATAGCATTTGTTGGATATTAAGTGATTTTGTGAACACCCAAAGCATGTGCACATCTTGATTGAAATCTTTGTCATGAGTTTGATTGAAGTTTTTGCTTATCTTGAAAAGAGGATTTTTGAATGAGTAAACCATTGTACAGATTGGTAGAAGATTGAGTTACATTTTGTTTGCTTGAGGACAAGCAAAGTTCTAAGTTTGGGGTTGTGATAACAGTTGAAAAATTGTTATTTTCATGCTTAAATTTGATACTAAAAGCAACCTTTAACACTTAGAAACTAGCTTGAAATCATGTTTTTGGTTATATTTTCAGAAATAAGAGAGCTGGACAGGTTTATGCTTGATTTCAGTGTTTTATGCAGGTTTTAAGGTGAATTTGGTGAAAGAAGTGAAGAAGAACAAGAATGGAATCAGAAAAGACATCAAAAAGTGCAAGAAAAAGAAACCCCAACCACCGCTCAGCAGCAGTTTACCGCTGAGCGGCACTCAGTAACTCGAGTTGGCTCCGCTGAGGGGTGAAATGGGCGCTGAGGGGAAGAATCGAGCTCGCGCACTTACCGCTGAGCGGTAGTTTACCGCTGAGCGGCACTTTTATGGGCTTGGGCCTAATTTTCTGTAATTTAGGAATAGTATATAAGCTTTAGGTTTTCCTAGGGTTTGTATCTTTGGCTGGGACGAAGCAAACACTCTCTCTTCCACCCCTTTGAAGGAGGATCTTGGAAGCTCAGGCTACCTCTTCACCTTTCTAGGGTTTTATCTTTCATTCTTTCATTATTATTCATCCAGTTTCACCATGAATATGGTGAACTAAACCTTGTATTGTTGTTGGGGAATCATTGTAGTCTTGTGAAACTCTCATATATGGAATTTGTTTTTACATCTTATATTTAAGACCTATGCTTTCTTTCATCATTAGTTAGGGTTTTTCCTCTTTGCTCAATGCTTGCTTTGTTTAACTCATTCAATGCATGATTATTGATTTTGTCGATACGGGAACGTATGGGGAAGTCTAGATCCGGGGAATTTCTCCCAATAGTATATTGGTTGCCGTTAAGCTCCTGCACTAAAAGAACTAATTTTTAGGAATGCTAGGAATCGTATGAACTCGTAATTAGGGATAGGCCTTCTTGAAAGGTAATTTAGAGAGTGGCATTAACAATGATGAAAAGAATGTTGAATTCCTAAAGTATATGAGAGTGGATAAGATGAAATTGATAACCCCAACAACATACTCATCCATATATTCTATTGAAGTGTTTGTATTTTGTTTTAGCCATTGATAAAATTCATGCATACATGTTTATTTTCTGTTTTGCATATTAAACTCCACTTATTTCGTTCTTAAGTCTTAAATAATCAACAAATCAAATAGCTAAACTAGGCCGTGAGTCCTTTGGGAAAACTATACTTGGTCTTACCGAGTTTTATTACTTGAACGATTCGGTCACACTTGCCGATTGTAAAACAAGTTTGTGGCGCCGTTTTCGGTGTTCATAAATTTGTCATCAGCAGGCAAGACATCTTGAGATTGCAATTGTAGTTCCTCTTTCACTATGCATCTCGTTGTCATTAGTAGCCATGTTTTCTATCAATTCAAAAGCTTCCTCTAGAGTCTTGCATTCGATATTACCTCCAGTTGAGGCATCTAGCATCAATTTGGTTTGTGAACCAAGACCTCCAAGGAAAAGAATAAGTGTGCGTCTTTCTCAACAAGCTCTTGTATCTATCCCATGGTTGCCCTAACGTCTCCTCCATGCCTTGTCTAAAAGAAGAAATCTCTTGCTTCCCTTTGTTGATTTTGGATTGTGGGAAGTACTTGTTTAGGACCTTTGAAACCACGGCTTCCCATTAGGTAAAGCTATCCTCCGGGAAAGAATTCAACCACAGCTTGGCATTGCCTCCCAATGAGAAAGGAAACAAACTAAGCTTTATAGAATCATCGGCACACCATTGATCTTCACAGTGTTGCAAATCTCGTTGAATGTGGTTAGATGGTCATATGGACTTTCATGTGATAGCCCATTAAATTGGTTGCTCTTCACCAATTGTATCAACGTTGGTTTCACCTCCATGTTTGCAGCATTGACTCTCGACCTAGCAATACTGTTAAAATGACATTACTACCCACACGACCATTTTCCTCTTTTGTGTTATAAGGGGATTAAACATCAACATTGGGCAAGTAATAGCTGAGGAAATCCATAACTGTGCTTGCTCTACAAATAATAAGTCACCCCTTGGACATCCCTTTTTCATCACTCATCTATGCGAGATTGCAGGAGTTAATGTGTCCACACCACCATTGGAGCGGCTTGGGAAGGAAATTGATGCCTCTTATTACACTCAGTATTGTGCATTGGATGAGGCAAAATATCCAGTGCCACCGCCACCGCCTCCTAGGGCTCATAGGCGAGCA
>JAHCHA010013303.1:46022-79407 GCA_027742795.1 Vigna hirtella | reverse complement strand
AGAGGATGAATGCTTTATATAGGGGCGAGCAGGAGCTGTTGAGGACACTAACGTTCGTCTTCCCTGAGAGATAGTTTATATCTTAGGAGGACTTTGTAGCTTGGGTGGTATGGCCTGTGGCCCCACAGACAGATGATGGAGTTGGAGCAGTTGAAGCTTCAACTATGGAAGAGGAAGCTGAAGATGAAGAGGACTCTGATGATTATGATTGAGGATTGTGGATAGCATCTACTGATGGATGTTATTTTGTCTCTAGAACATGATTTCTTTTACTATTGTTATTGATTGTTGAACTATATTTTGCTTCTGTTATGTGATGTACTTGGCTTAGTGTTAACATTCGGCAAATGTATCGAATCGTATCAAGTAATAATAAAATGGTAAGACCAAGTATTGTTTCCCAAAGGATTCACGGCCTAAACAGTTATGTGATTTCTTGATTAAATTAGACTTGTAAACGAAATCATTGTGTTTGAAATACGGAAAACAAACATGAATGCAAGTTTTTGATCAATTGGATTGAAAGAAGCAAAATATATTGATGTATAATATGGAATGATGATGTTGTTGGGGTTTCCGACTTATCCTATCCACTCTCATGTATTCAAGAATTCATCTTTCTTCATTAATGTTAATGCCACTTTCTAATTTACCTTAAACCTGATGTCTCGATGAAGAAAGCCTACTCCTAATCACTAGTTTACAATGTCTTGTCTCCCTAGGAATTATTCATGCATTACAGTCGCACAGAAGCTTAAAGGCAACCAATCCTCCTATCCCTATGTCTAGGTAATATTGCTCTTGGGAGAATTTCCTCAATTTTAGATTTCTCTATATGTGTCCATATAAATAACACCAATGATCATGTAATTGAATGAGTTAAACAAAGCATGCGTAGAGTATAGAAGAAAAACCCTAACAATTAATGAAAGAAAGCATATAGAATATAGAACCAATTCAATACATGAGAGTTTCAAAGGATTACATCGGTTCCCCAACAACAATGAAGGTTTAGTTCACCATAGACATGGTGAAACTAGATGAAACACAATGAAAGATAGAACCCTAGAAGTTGAAGAAAGAAGCTTCCGAATCTAAAATCCGCCTCCAAGGGGTGAAGAAAGTGTGGTTTCGCCTCTTTCTGTCCAAAGATACTAACCCTAATTCGGCTAAAACCTTATATAGATTCCTAAAAATTATAGAAAATAGGCCCAAGCCCAAACTAAATGGCGCTCAGCGGTAATTAGCGCTCAGCAGTAAGTGCGGTTCTTCTATTTTGATGCTCAACTGCAGTTTTTCCCCTCAGCGGTAAAAGTGGCGTTGAGCGGTAACTACGGCTCATCTTTTGTGCACTTTTCTTCCTTTTCTGAGTCCAACTCCTGGCTACTTCACTTCTTTCATTCAATTCATCTTAAAATCTGCCAAAGTGTTGGGAAATCTGAAAAGGGAAAATAAATAGAATGAGCATTGAGCTAAGTGTTGAGCAAATGAAAAGCAAAAGAAAAAGAAAAGAAAAGAAAGAAAAAGAAAAGCTCAATGCAAGGGAAAGTTGGGTTGAAAAAGAGAGATTGTGTTTAAATGATGAAAGTATGAATGACTCTCTTAACTCAAGGATTTTGTGATCCGAAAAAACCAATTTTCTTCTTAGCCCAACCACATTACAAGCCATAGAAAAGCCCTTGTGATGATACTTGCTTGTGAGTTGGATTGAATGTTGTTCAATGAAAGGCAAAGTTTATTTATGTGACATTGTGATAGTAGAGTGAATGAGTCACTTTTTCTTGGTAAGGAGTAGTTCCATGTATGCATAATTACGTCTTTGCTTGGTTGATCATTCATTATTTTAGCATTTGTTGAATATTCTATGATTAGGTGAGCACCACAATGAGCTTAATTGAATCAAGGCATTTATTCATCTTGACTGATATTCTTTATAATAAGCTGATGTGAGCAATTACTTGTCTTGAAAGAAAAGGTTTTGAAATGTGTTGGAACCATTGTATGGATTGGTTGAAAGCTAAGTTACATTTTGTTTGCTTGAGGACAAGCAAAGTTCTAAGTTTGGGGTTGTGATAACGGTTGAATTTACCGTTATTTGATACATAATTTTGATACTAAAAACACCCTTTTTGACTTAAAAACTAGCTTGGAATCATAGTTTTGTGTGATAAAGAGAGTTGAAGGTGAATTTAATTGATTTGTGCTAGATTCCCTTGTTTTCAACAGAAATTGAGATGATTTGGAAGAAAAGTTGAAGTAGTAAGGAGTTACAACTCAGGAAGAGATGGAAAAGCATCAAGAAGGAGAATCGCAGCAGCGCTGAGTGCCACTTTAGGGGCCTTCAGCGCAAGATGCCCATGGCTCGTGCCTGGGCGCCCTTTTTCAGGGGCATTGAGCGCAACTTCCTCGAGTCGCACCATGCTTGCTTGCCCTCTGAGTTGACCCTGAGCGCCAATTCTGACTCGCACACCGTTGGGCACCGTAAGTAGGGCGTTGAGCGCCATTCTCGTGGGCTTGGACCCATTTTCTGTTATTTTTATGTTTTATTTAAGGACTTGGACGTCCTAGGGTTCACATCTTTGAACGGAATAGGCATAGAAACACACTCTTTGATCCCTCGGAGGCGGATTTGGATGCGGAAGCTCCTATCTTCAATTTCTAGGGTTTTATCTTTCATTCTTTTTCCATTGTTCATCTAGTTTCACCATGTCAATGGTGAACTAAACTCTATTTGTTGTTGGGGAATGATGTAACCTTTGTAAACTCTCATTTATTGAATTGATTCTTGATTATATATTCTTCTTTCTTTAATTGTTAGGATAATTCTTCTTCGCGTAATGCTTGATTTGTTTAACTCATTCTTTAGCATGATGTATGATTTGCATGAGTACTGGAAGGTATCTTACAATTCATGATCTAGAGAATTATTCCCAGAAGCCGTACTGCTCAGGAATGGGGGTATCAGTTCTGGTTGTCTTAAGTTTCTGATCTTCAGAATTAATTATTAGGAATGCTAGGAATCGTATGAACTAACAGTTAAGGATAGGCTTTCTTCGCTGAGGAATCGGGTTTTAAGTATTTTACATAGTGACATTGACATTAATGAAGAAGTAGAATTCGTATATACATGAGAGTAAACACTAGTACAAAAACAGTGTATAACGTTACGCGGTCAACGATAACAGTTGAAAAACTGTTAATTTCATGCTTAAATTTGATACTAAAAGCAACCTTTAACACTTAGAAACTAGCTTCGAATCATGCTTTTGTTCATATTTTTGGAAATAAGAGAGCTGGACAGGTTTATGCTTGATTTCAGTGTTTTATGCAGGTTTTAAGGTGAATTTGGTGAAAGAAGTGAAGAAGGATAGAAATGGAATTAGAAAAGACATCAAAAAGTGCAAAAGGAGAAGCCGCAACTATCGCTCAGCGGTAGTTTACTGCTGAGCGGCACTCAGGAACCCACGTTGGCTCTGCTGAGGGGTGAAAAGGACGCTGAGGGGAGGAAACCAACTCACGCACTTACCGCTAAGCGGCATTATTTTGGGCTTGGGCCTAATTTTCTGTATTATTACGAACAGTATATAAGCTTTAGGTGTTCCTAGGGTTTGTATCTTTGGCTGAGACGAAGCAAACACTCACTTTTCCACCCCTTGAAGGAAGATCTTGGATGCTTAGGCTACCTTCTCATCTCTCTAGGGTTTTATCTTTCATTCTTTCATTATTGTTCATCTAGATTCACCATGAATATGGTGAACTAAACCTTGTATTGTTGTTGGGGAATCAATGTAGTCTTGTGAAACTCTCATATATGGAATTAATGTTTTAACATCTTACTTTAAGATACATGCTTTCTTTCATCATTAGTTAGGGTTTTTCCTCTTTGCTTAATGCTTGCTTTGTTTAACTCATTCATTGCTATGATTATTGATTTTGTCGATATGGGAACATACGGGGAGATCTAGATCCGGGGAATTTCTCTCAATAGCATATTGGTTACCTTTAAGTTCCTGCACTTCAGAATTAATTATTAGGGATGCTAGGAATTGTATGAACTCGTAATTAATGATAGACCTTCTTGACAAGGTAATTTAGAGAGTGGCATTAACATTGATGAAAAGATTGATGAATTCCTAAAAGTATATGAGAGTGGATAAGATGAAATTGATAACCCCAACAACATACTCATCCATATAACTTATTACGTGTTTGTTTTACTCTTTTTGCGATTGATCAACCTCATGCATACATGTTTAATTATTGTCTTTTGCATTAAAAACTTACAATCAATCGTTCACAGGTCTTAAATAATCAACAAATTAGATAACTAACTAGGCCGTGAGTCCTTTGGGAAAACGATACTTGGTCTTACCTAGTTTTATTACTTGATACGATTCGGTCACAATTGCCGATTGTTAAACAAGTTTGTGGCGCCGTTTTCGGTGTTCATAAATTTGTCATCAGTCAACGTCGAAGTACTCAATATTCAACGTTAAAAATGACCGGTGGCATTTTTTTAAATAAATTGAATCGCCCCACGTATTTTCCTAAAATAGTGCGCCGTCTAAAATGTATTAACATCAAACAAGAAGCATATTGACGTAATCTAAAATGTATACAGTCAAATAAGGCATAGAATGACGTCAAACAATGACCTTAGAATCACATAACGTCAACTGAAGAAACATCTGACGTTTAATTTAAAATAAAAAATAAAGAAATAGTGGTTTTCTTCCAGTAGTATTACTCCTACCCACATTTGACGTCAACGATGACAAATATTTGACGTTTCATATTCTAGCATGAAGCCAAAGAGGAATCCCTTTTTTATTCTTTATTTCTTTTTTCTTATAAACCAAACAATACGTCAACTTTTTATGGTGGACGTTTAAAACAATACCGAACGTCGAACAAGTTGGGGTTGGACGTGGTGGTCGTAATCACATAACGTCATTAAGGAAGCAACTGACGTCCAATACAAAATAAATAAATACTAAATATTGATTTAATTAATATGACGTCAACCGTAACAAAAGAATGACGTTATATATTACAACTAGCAGTTATTTGTTTATTTTTCATTTATATCATCCCATAAAATGTTAGTTTTATACTAGCTTAGACGTTTTGTTATTTAGTTCCTTTTTTATTAATTTTTCTTTTTCTTTTAAACCAACCACAGAACGCCGAATTCTTCTTCGCGTTGGACATTGTATTTTCCATAAATTATGTTTTTAATTTTTTCTTCTAAACCAAACGAAAAAACGTCCTTCTACTTGTGGCTTAGACGTTTTATTAAGCGGATATGAAGTCAAATTATGTGGGGATTTGGCTTTGAGGTGCCCTACCCGCATATAACGTCAAAGTTCAATGTCCCATAAATGAACATACAACCACTCCAATGCCTTTCACGTCAAAGACCCCTATAGTTTGACGTTCTATGGGAATTTAAAAAGGAAAAAGAAAAATAAGAGCGACCTTTTCCCTTCGGATAACGAATAATACGTCAGATGCCCAAGGAATCAGACGTTTATTGTTGGATTAAAAGAAAAAAGAATTAAACCAAAAAGACACTTTGGAAGTCTGAAGAAATTGACGTCAACCTCTTCGTTTCTAGCAGCAAACCGCATTTTCCCATATATCATTTAAGTAGACTGTCTTTTATTATTGAAGCTCATATCAGGCCCATATCAGGCCTTTCCCAACAATAATTATTATTGAAGCCAAAGGTCACCCCATATTAGGCCTTTACCAATAGTCATTCTTTTTTTTCTATAAATACAGTCTCGGAGCCTTAGATAACCTGTACATATCCATTTATAAAATTTCTGCTATGAACTCCATCTGTTAATTTTTTTCTTTGTGTTTTCTGTTATCTCCTTCAAGGACACAAAAAAGCTTGAAGGAGTATAGAAAACCAAAGGAAAAGGTTGATAGATTTGGATTTCGTATCCTTTCAAAACGCTACTCCTCCTTCACTAAACTACAGAACTTTCATAAACAAATTCATGTTAACTTTTTCCATTGGTTTGTTGTCAATTCCTCTACTAAACGAAGAAATTTCTTTGTTAACGATGAAGGCATGGCAGCAAACCAGAGGAAAATGTTAACACTTATGAATTTAAAACAGACTCTATTCAAAAAAATCCTTCTACATTTTAACAAAGAAATAGTTGAAAGATTTGGATTTTGCAACCTTTTAAAACGCTACAACCTCCATTCAAAAAAATCCTTCTACATTTTAACAATCCTGCGAATCTTTTCGTGGTTTGGTTTTCATTTTTTTCGTATGTTTAGTGTTATTATGTTTTTCCTTTGTTTCGTTTCCATTTATAAACGTAATAATGTCAATATTGGACGTTTATCTCTTCGTTTTAACATAGTATTTATTATGCCCTGCCAACGCTCTTTTTTCCACATACCTGGACGTCTAGTGGTGTCACTATAGGACGTGGATCTCTTTGTTTCTAACACAATATTTATCAAGTCCAACAAACTGAGTTTTCCCATATAAAGTTGGATGTTGTATTTGAATTTAAAAAGGATAAATAAAAAAAGGGAAAGACCTTTGGGTTTTGGTTAACGAATAATACATCACATGCTCGAGAAATTGGACGTTTATTGTTGGTTTAAAGGAAAAAGAAATAAAAAGGGAGTAATGTGCCTGACAATAATACGTCGAAGTCTGAAGAATGACGTTAACGTCTTTGTTTCTTAACTTTTCTATTAATATTACGTCGAGTAGCTTTACTAATTGGCGTATTATTGGTGTTCTAAAAGAATAAAAAAACAAAAAGAGTGCAAGGGATATTCAATGTAATGATGTAACATTAAAAATTTCAATTACAATCATATAAGTGATTTAATCATATGCGGTTAAAGTTGAACTCTCACAATATAAGGATTGTATTGATGGGTGACGAATTTCTAAGGGGTACGACATTTTATTATGCGTAATAATCGTATGTTTAGTGTTATTATGTTTTTCCTTTGTTTTGTTTCCATTTATAAACGTAATAATGTCAATATTGGATGTTTATCTCTTCATTTTAACGTAGCATTTGTTATGCCCTGCCAACGCTCTTTTCCCATACACCTGGACGTCTAGTGGTGTCAGTATAGGACGTGGATCTCTTCGTTTCTAACACAACATTTATCAAGCCCAACAAACTGAGTTTTCCCATATAAAGTTGGACGTTCTATTTGAATTTAAAAAGGATAAATGAAAATAGGGAGAGACCTTTGGGTTTTGGTTAATGAATAATACGTCACATGCCCGAGAAATTGGACGTTTATTGTTGGTTTAAAGGAAAAAGAAATAGAAAGGGAGTAATGTTCCTGATAATAATACGTCGAAGTCTGAAGAATGACGTTAACCTCTTCGTTTCTTAACTTTTCTATTAATATTACGTCGAGTAGCTTTACTAATCGACGTACTATTGGTGTTCTAAAAGAATAAAAAATCAAAAAGAGTGCAAGGGTATATTTAATGTAATGATGTAACATTAAAAATTTCAATTACAATCATATAAGTGATTTTTAATCATATGCGGTTAAAGTTGAACTCTGACAATATAAGGATTGTCTTGATGGGCGACGAATTTCTAAGGGGTACGACGTTTTATTATTCGGTTGACAATTTTTTAATGTAGTTTCTTGTTCAAGTAAAAGATATAGGACGTCGAATAGAAATCGAATTGGACGACATTTAACAGGGAAATTAAAAGTTAATAAACTTCAAGGTTTAAAAATGAATACTTCTGCAGGCAAATAAACCGTCATATAGTTTGATTAAAAATCTATCATGTATCATTGTCAGAAATAAAATTCTTAAACCCTTCCGGTAAATGTCTAAATCTTGTTCTCAGATGGCTTCTTCATCTTCACGGCGTGGAAAGAAGGTTGCACACCTTCTAAGAAATGCTAGTCCAAATGGGTGGATCAGTGATGACGAAGAACGATACAAATTTGGATGTTATAGAAAACTCTTCAAGGTGGTCCCTCACAAGTTCTTGGATGTGGAATTATTCAGAAGGGGGGGGTTTATCTTTAAAGAATGGCTTGTAGATATTGGTCTTCTAAAATTTGTAGAAATGACCGGTGATTGCTATCCTGACCTGGTACAGGTCTTCTACCATAATTTGAAGGTTGTCGATGGTGTTATATGCTCTCGGGTGAAAGGTGTCGATATTAAAATTGATGACGAGATATGGCTATCCTTTACTGGTCTCAAAGCAGAAGGCTTCATGTCTCATGAAAGAAATTATGAACTAAACCAATGGACCAACAAGAAGAAAATTTATAAGGAATATCTGAGAAGTCCAACAAGGCTAAAGGTATACAAGCCGTATCTACTTGATGGTTTGAAAATGGAAGAAAAAATGTGTGCTTTTGTACTTACTTGGGTAATACTACCTGGAAGATGTTTACGTGATCGTCTAACTACTACAGATTTATTTTTGGTTCATGCCATAAAAACTCGGATACCAACCAACTGGGTTGTTGTCATGAGTGAGCACATGATTGAAACTGCAAGTAGTCATGGACATATTCTGCCATATGGTGTTTTTATCAGCCGTGTATTGAAGCATCATCAAGTTGATCTTACTGGTGAAAAAAAAATTCGGTGCACCGAATCAAATGAAATAGGAAAAGTGGCATTGAAACATAATGGTCTAAAGAAAACACAAGATGGCTGGGTGTTCAAGGATGTTGACGAAACTCCTTCTACCTTCACTCCACAGACTGAGTTTGAAAGATTTGTTGTGGATCAATTTTGAAGGCTTTCAACAAGAATTTCAAAAGTTGAAAAATCTCTGGTCATGATTTACAAGAAATCAGATGAAGACAATGCTCTCATAACTCCCTCAGCAAGTGAATCTGATGATGAAGACGACACAACAGAAGGTGAGTCTATGGAGACATCTGACTCAGATTAGGAAGAAGAGTCCATTTTAGTTTATTTTTCTGAAATTAATGTAATATTTTAATATATTTTAGTATATTTTTGTATGTTTGAACTCTGTTTGAAATTTTAATATATACTTTTCGTGGTTATATTTTCATATTTTTCTTTGTTTAATGTTATTATAATTCTTTTTAAATGAATTCAAGTTTTATTACGTCGATTCTTAAGACCGTCGACGTTTTAAAAGATTTGGATTTCGTTTGAAGTAGTACACTTTCATTCATATTCAGAGTGATTACAATCAGATTAGAAGCAAAATAGTCACAGAACATAAACACAAAACTGACTACATACTAAAATTCTAAGCCTCTATTCTCATTTAGAATATTTCCATTGAATCCTCCTCACTAGACTCTTCACTTGAATCTTTAGTTTGAGAATCATTTTTATTCTTTTTCTCATGCAGAGCGTCTATCTTCTGTTCCAGTCTCCCGAGTTTTTCAATAAGAAATCTTTCAAAATTGGTTTCAAGGACGAAGTTTGTGCGATCTTCATTTAGTGCAGGCGTGCTTCCAGAACTTTGAACCATATTCTCTTCATCCTTGAAGCACCATCCCTTTGTGGTCCTCACAAGGTCAACGGAATTCAAGGTGTTTCGATTTATCACATTTGAGCAGTTACAAGAGCATATCTTTTCACCACTAACATCCACACCTTGAAGGGTCAGGATTTTGCTGATAAACACAGCATATGGTAGATGTCGTGCATGTTTGGTTCCTACATCAATCATATGATCTTTTATTACTTCCACCCAATTGGTAGGAACATCATTCTTGATGGCATACAGCAGAAAAACATCTTTAGTTTTGATAACAGTTGAAAAACTGTTATTTTCATACTTAAATTTGATACTAAAAGCAACCTTTGACACTTAGAAACTAGCTTGAAATTATGTTTTTGGTTATATTTTCAGAAATAAGAGAGCTGGACAGGTTTATGCTTGATTTCAGTGTTTTATGCAGGTTTTAAGGTGAATTTGGTGAAAGAAGTGAAGAAGGATAGAAAGGGAATCAGAAAAGACATCAAAAAGTGCAAAAGGAGAAGCCGCAACCACCGCTGAGCGGCAGTTTACCGCTGAGCGGCACTCAGAAATCCATGTTGGTTCCGTTGAGGGGTGAAAAGGCCGTTGAGGGGAAGAAACGAACTCGCGCACTTACCGCTGAGCGGTAGTTTACCGCTGAGCGGTACTATTTTGGGCTTGGGCCTAATTTTATGTAATTTTACGAATAGTATATAAGCTTTAGGGTTTCCTAAGGTTTGTATCTTTGGCTGGGACGAAGCAAACACTCTCTTTTCCACCCCTTTGAAGGAAGATCTTGGATGCTCAGGCTACCTCTCTACCTTTCTAGGGTTTTATCTTTCATTCTTTCATTATTATTCATCTAGATTCACCATGAATATGGTGAACTAAACCTTGTATTGTTGTTGGGGAATCAATGTAATCTTGTGAAACTCTCATATATGGAATTAGTGTTTAAACATCTTATTTGAGATACATGCTTTCTTTCATCATTAGTTAGGGTTTTTCCTCTTTGCTCAAAGCATGCATTGTTTAACATCATTCATTGTGATGATCATTGATTTTGTCGATATGGGAACGTACGGGGAAGTCTAGATCCGGGGAATTTCTCCCAATAGCATATTGGTTGCCTTTAAGCTCCTGCAGTTCAGAACTAATTACTCGGAATGCTAGGAATTGTATGAACTCGTAATTAAGGATAGGCCTTCTTGACAAGGTAATTTAGAGAGTGGCATTAACATTGATGAAAAGATTGATGAATTCCTAAAGTATATGAGAGTGGATAAGATGAAATTGATAACTCCAACAACATACTCATCCATATAATTCATTACGTGTTTGTTTTACTCTTTTTGCCATTGATCACATTCATGCATACATGTTTAATTACTGTCTTTTGCATTAAAAACCTATAATCATTCGTTCACAAATCTTAAATAATCAACAAATCAGATAACTAACTAGGCCGTGAGTCCTTTGGGAAAACGATACTTGGTCTTACCTAGTTTTATTACTTGATACGATTCGGTCACACTTGCCGATTGTTAAACAAGTTTGTGGCGCTGTTTTTCGGTGTTCATAAATTTGTCATCAAGTTTTTGGCGCCGTTGCCGGGGACTCGTGGTTTAACTAGTTTATTTGTTTGATTATTGATTATCTTTGACTTGTTTTTGAATTTTTTTTATTTAAATTTCGAATTTTTATTTTCTGTTTATATTTTTCTGTTTTTATTTTATTTTATTTTATTTTTCTGTTTTTATTTTTTCTGTTTTTATTTTATTTTTCTGTTTTTATTTTATTTTTTTATCTCTGATCTTATATCTTCTTTTATATCTTTTTGTGCTAACCAATTCTTTTAGGGATTTGTTTTCTTGTGTATGCAGGAAGCAATCCGAACTAGGAGCAAGAAAATTGCAGAACCTCTTCTTGAAGGTTTGGACGAGAGTAGACGGAGGAGAAGAATCCGTACATCTAGAGAACTCTTTCCTTCTCCGGAAACTCTGTTACAACCATCACCACAAAATTCTGACCATAGCACTGAAAATATGGAGAACAATAGACGAACTCTTGCTGATTATACAAATGTAGCTGGACCTCAACATTTCAACAGCATAGCAAGACCAAGAGTCAATGCAGCTAATATGGAGGTGAAACCAGCACTAATCCAATTGGTTAAGAGTAACCAGTTTAATGGGTTGTCTCATGAAAGCCCATATGAGCACCTCACTACATTTAACGAGATTTGCAACACAGTCAAGATAAATTGGGTGCCGGACGAAGCAACGCTAAGATTTGGTTAAACTCTTTTCCAGAAGGAAGCTTTACAGAGTAGGAAGAGGTGGTAACAAAATTCCTAAACAAATACTTTCCACAATCAAAGGTAAATAAAGGAAAGCAAGAAATTTCATCTTTCAGGCAAGGTATGGAGGAATCACTAGGTCATGCATGGGACAGATATAAAAGCTTACTGAGAAAAACTCCCACACATGGTTTTGACGAAGGGGAGGTAGTCTTGGCTTTCCTTACAGGTCTTGGGTCTCAAACCAAGATGATGCTTGACGCCACAGCTGGAGGAAACATCAAATGGAAAACTCCAGAAGAAGCTACAGAAATCATTGATAATATGGCTACTAGTGATAATGATTTAAATAGTGAAAGAGGAGCTCTTAGTCAACAAAAAGGAGTTCTACAACTGCAAACCCATGACGCCTTGTTAGCACAAAATAAGATTATTTTTCAGCAGTTGGAGGAAGTAATTATGAAACTCTCTCAATTACCCCAGGAAATACAAAAGGTTTTAATGGTTCAACAGCAGCAGCAAATATGGCAAATGCAACCTATTCCATCTAGGAAGACAACAAAACTGGAGGAAACTTTCCAACAATTCTTGAAGACAAATGCATCTTATTGTAAGAATGTGGAAGCTGCATTTCAAAATATGAAGATTCATATTGAGCGAATAGTTGACAAGATGAAAAATGATAATCCCAGAAAGGAGTGTAAGACTATTGTGACCAGAAGTGGTAAGGTGTTAGAGGAAAAAGAAAATGAGAGTGAAAAAGAAACATGTGAGTGGAAAGAAAGAGTTGAGAGAGAGAAAAAAGAAGAAGAAGATGGAAAGAAAGAAAAAAAAGAGAGAGAAGAGAGAGATGAGAGACAAAAAGAAAGAGATTTTGAAAAACCACTTCCTTATCCAAAAAATATTTCAAGGAAGGAGAAAGAAAAACAATTGGAAAGATTCATGGAGTTGTTTAAAAAATTGGAGATTACTATACCATTCTCTGAAGCATTGCAGCAGATGCCAGCATATGCAAAATTTTTGAAGGAACTCCTCACAAAGAAAAACAAATACATTGAGAAGGAGACTATCCAAGTACAGGGCAACTGTAGTGCAATCATACAAAAATTACCTCCTAAGCTTAAAGATCCAGGAAGCTTCAATATTCCGTGCACCATAGGAGATTTGGAAGTTGGAAGAGCATTGATTGATTTGGGAGCTAGCATTAATTTAATGCCACTATCTATGTGTAAACAAATTGAGGGATTGGAAATCAAACCTACCAGAATGGCTCTTCAACTGGAAGATAGATCACTTAAATATCCATATGGAGTGATTGAAGATGTTTTAGTGAAGGTTGATAAGTTTGTATTCCCAGTAGATTTTATTGTAATGGAGATGGAAGGGAATAGTGATGTACCTCTCATTCTTGGGAGACCTTTTATGAAGACTGCTAGAGTGTTAATTGATGTGGAGAATGGTAAGCTTAAATTGAGAGTTCATGATGAAGAAGTCACCTTTGACGTATTCAAAGCCATGACATATCCAAATGATGATAAGGCATGTTTTCAATTTGACGAACTTGATGAAGTTTGTATGATACAAGAAAAGATGGTGTGGTCTGTTTCTCCATTAGAAAAAACTCTTATTGATGCTTGTGAAAATCTAGATGAAGGAGAAGAAAGATTAATTGAAGAGTGTGTGATGAACTTGGAAACATTGAAGAAGATTCCAGTGGAGGATACAAAATTTGAAATAATTGATAAGGAAGAAGAAGTCAAAGCGAAGAAGCCAGAATTAAAAAGACTTCCAGCACATCTGAAGTATGTTTTTCTAGAAGAAGATGAAAAAAAGCCGGTTATCATCAGTAATTCTTTGTCTTTACAAGAAGAAGAACAGTTGATAGAAATTCTGAAAGCTAATAAAGGAGCAATTGGGTGGTCAATATCAGATCTTAAAGGTATCAGCCCAACTTATTGTATGCATAAAATCTTTATGGAAGAGGACTATAGACCGAGTGCTCAACCATAGAGAAGGCTAAACCCTGTAATGAAGGAGGTGGTCAGAAAAGAAGTGTTGAAACTTTTAGAAGCTGGTATTATTTATCCAAGCTCTGATAGCGAATGGGTAAGTCCAGTTCAGGTGGTTCCAAAGAAAGGCGGCATGACAGTAATTCACAATGATAAGAATGAACTTATTCCCACTCGGAGAGTGACTGGATAGCGAATGTGCATTGATTACAGAAAGCTAAATAAAGCCACTAGGAAGGATCATTTTCCTCTTCCTTTCATGGACCAGATGTTAGAAAGATTAGCACGTCAAGCTTTCTATTGCTTCTTAGATGGATATTCTGGATACAATCAAATTGTGGTAGATCCAAAAGACCAAGAGAAGACAACTTTTACTTATCCTTTTGGTATTTTTGCTTACAGGAAGATGCCATTTGGATTGTGTAATGCTCCAGCTACTTTTCAAAGGTGTATGCAGGCAATTTTCGCGGATCTCTTAGAAAAGTGTATTGAAGTCTTCATGGATGATTTTTCAGTCTTTGGAAATTCTTTCCAAAGGTGTTTGGCGAATTTGGATACTGTTCTCAAAAGATGTGTTCAGACAAATCTTGTTCTTAATTGGGAGAAATGTCATTTTATGGTGAAGGAAGGAATTATGCTGGGACATAAAATTTCTGCTAAAGGAATTGAGGTAGATAAAGCAAAAGTGGAAGTCATTGAGAAATTACCTCCACCGACAAATGTAAGGGGGATCAGAAGTTTTCTAGGTCATGCTGGATTTTATAGAAGATTCATTAAAGATTTCTCAAAAATTGCTAAACCATTGAGTAATCTTCTTATGAAGGATGCTTCTTTTGTGATGAATGAAGAATGTTTGAAAGCTTTCGATATATTGAAGAGCAAATTAGTGTCAGCGCCAGTAATTATAGCTCCAAATTGGAATAAAAATTTCGAGCTAATGTGTGATGCAAGTGATTATGCAATAGGAGTTGTTCTTGGCCAGCGAACAGAGCGAATTTTTCATCCAGTTTATTATGCCAGCAAAGTTCTGAATGATGCTCAGTTGAATTATGCTACCACAGAAAAAGAATTTCTAGCTATAGTGTATGCTTTAGAAAAATTTAGACCTTATCTTATTGGATCTAAGGTGATTATTTATACAGATCATGCAGCTATCAAATACTTGTTGACAAAGCCAGACTCTAAGCCACGTCTGATTAGATGGGTACTACTCTTGCAAGAATTTGATGTGGAGATCCGTGATAAGAAAGGGAGTGAGAATTTGATTGCTGATCATTTATCACGATTAGTCAACAAGGAGGTTACTAGGAAGGAATCAGAGATCTGGGAATCTTTTTCAGATGAAGCACTAATGTATATTCAGCAGAGGCCATGGTTTGCTGATATGGCTAATTTCAAAGCTGCAAGGGTCATGCCAGGAGATTTAACATGGCAACAAAGAAAGAAATTTCTACATGATGCCAAGCAGTTTGTCTGGGATGATCCTTATTTGTTCAAGATTGGAGCAGATAATCTTTTGAGGAGATGTGTGACAAATGAAGAAGCAGAAGGGATTCTCTGGCATTGTCATGATTCACCTTACGGGGGACATTTTAATGGAGAAAGAACAGCAGCGAAAGTTCTTCAATCAGGGTTTTATTGGCCAACTTTATTTAAAGATGCCCATAATCATGCTAAAAATTGTGATAAGTGTCAAAGAGCAGGGACAATCACTAAACGTCATGAGATTCCATTACAAGGCATTTTAGAGGTTGAGATTTTTGATTGTTGGGGTATTGACTTTATGGGACCCTTTCCTTCATCTTTCAACAATGAGTATATTTTGGTGGCAGTGGATTATGTGAGTAAATGGGTGGAAGCATTGGCTTGTCCTAAAAATGATGCTAGCACAGTAATTAAATTTCCAAAGAAGCAGATATTTTCGCGTTTTGGAACTCCAAGAGTGTTGATTAGTGATGGGGGATCTCATTTTTGCAATTATCAGCTAGAAAAAGTACTCAAACATTATGGAGTGAAACATAAGGTAGCTGCACCTTATCATCCACAAACCAATGGACAAGCTGAGGTATCTAACAGAGAAATAAAGAGGATCCTGGAAAAAACAGTGACATCATCAAGAAAGGATTGGTCACTAAAGCTGGATGATGCTCTTTGGGCTTATAGAACGGCAATGAAGACGTCTATGGGATTATCACCGTTTCAATTAGTCTATGGGAAAGCATGTCATTTGCTAGTAGAATTGGAGCATAAAGCGCTGTGGGCTTTGAAATTTTTGAATTTTGATCCTCATGAAACTCAAAGCACACGCAGAAGGCAGATTCTGGAGCTTGAAGAAATGTGATTACATGCACATGATTCATCCAAGGCTTATAAAGATAAGATCAAATTCTATCATGACAAGAAGTTGGTAAATAAAGTTTTTAATCCAGGACAACAGGTACTATTATTCAATTCAAGATTGAAGATATTCCCTGGGAAATTGAAGACAAAATGGTCAGGACCATTTGTAGTAAAAGAAGTGCATCCACATGGAGCAATTGAAATATTTAATCCAGCCGCTGATGATCCACAGAAAAGCTGGGTGGTGAATGGTCAACATCTCAAACCTTACTTAGGGGGAGAAGTGCAACATTTGTCCACAATGATGCAGTTGGTTGATCGTTGAAATTTCGGGTCAGGCTCGTGACGTTAAACAAGCGCTACCTGGGAGGCAACCCAGTTAGTTTATTTATGTTTGTGTTTGGTTTTCTGAACTTAATTATTTGTGTTGTTTAGGGTTTGATGTACTCAATTGGAAACTTTATCTGTTATGATGGTTTGCTGATGATTGTGAATGTTTGATAAGTAATGCTTGATGATGCTTTGATATGGATTGATGTTGAGACTGTGCACATTATATGCTTATACAGGTGGTTCACAAGCATTGTGAACAAATGCAAGTTATTGTGATATTAAGCAGGATGTGTATGTCAAATGTGAATGAGCTTATATGTGAGGTTTTGAGCTCCAGAATTTTTGTGATTGAATGCTATTACTTTGAAAGCATGAATGACTTTGCCTAGGTTTTCTATGATTGAATCAATTGCTTGTTTGCATTATATGATCAAGGCCGTTTGTTGGAAACCCTTATATTAGCCAAATTGCATGAAATAAGCCACTAAAAGAGAACACTATGTGTTCTATCCTTTGAACCCTTAGCCTTGAACATAAATTTAAAACCCTTGTTGAAAGCTTTACCTTGAGTTAAGTAGAAAATATTATGTGGTATTGACAAATGTTCAAGTTTGGGGTTGTTGGAAAATAGATTGGGAAATTGAAAGCATTGAGCTAAGAGCTAAGAATTAAGTATGCGAAAAGCAAAAGACAAAAGGAAAGAAAAGTAAAGAAAAAGCAAAGCTCAATGCAAAAGAAAATTGGGAAAGTAAGAATGATTGTGTTTATATGATTCTCTTAACTCAAGGGTTTTGTGATCTAGAAAAACCAATTTTCTTGTTAGCCCAGCCACATTATAAGCCATTGAAAGTCCTTGTGGTGATGCATGCTTGTGAATGTATTTGATTGTGGTTAAATGAAAGGCAAAGTCAATTCTTGTGACATTGTGGTAGTAGAGCGAATGAGTGATTACCTCTTATACACTTGTGTTTGAGTGAAACACTTTACCTAGTGAGGAAATATTCCATGAGCACATGAACATCCATGCTTAGTTGATTGATCATTCATGAAAAATAGCATTTGTTGGATATTAAGTGATTTAGTGAACACCCAAAGCATGTGCACATCTTGATTGAAATCTTTGTCATGAGTTTGATTGAAGTTTTTACTTATCTCGAAAAGAGGATTTTTGAAAAGAGTAAACCATTATATTGATTGGTAGAAAATTGAGTTACATTTTATTTGCTTGAGGACAAGCAAAGTTCTAAGTTTGGGGTTGTGATAACAGTTGAAAAACTGTTATTTTCATACTTAAATTTGTTACTAAAAGCAACCTTTGACACTTAGAAACTAGCTTGAAATCATGTTTTTGGTTATATTTTCAGAAATAAGAGAGCTGGACAGGTTTATGCTTGATTTCAGTGTTTTATGCAGGTTTTAAGGTGAATTTGGTGAAAGAAGTGAAGAAGGATAGAAAGGGAATCAGAAAAGACATCAAAAAGTGCAAAAGGAGAAGCTGCAACCACAGCTCAGCGGCAGTTTACCGCTGAGCGGCACTCAAAAATCCATGTTGGTTCCGCTGAGGGGTGAAAAGGCCGCTGAGGGGAAGAAACGAACTCGCGCACTTACCGTTGAGTGGTAGTTTACCGCTGAGCAGTACTATTTTGGGCTTGGGCCTAATTTTATGTAATTTTACGAATAATATATAAGCTTTAGGGTTTCCTAGGGTTTGTATCTTTGGCTGGGACGAAGCAAACACTCTCTTTTCCACCCCTTTGAAGGAAGATCTTGGATGCTCAGGCTACCTCTCTACCTTTCTAGGGTTTTATCTTTCATTCTTTCATTATTATTCATCTAGATTCACCATGAATATGGTGAACTAAACCTTGTATTGTTGTTGGGGAATCAATGTAATCTTGTGAAACTCTCATATATGGATTTAGTGTTTAAACATCTTATTTGAGATACATGCTTTCTTTCATCATTAGTTATGGTTTTTCCTCTTTGCTCAAAGCATGCATGGTTTAACTCATTCATTGTCATGATCATTGATTTTGTCGATATGGGAACGTACGGGGAAGTCTAGATCCGGGGAATTTCTCCCAATAGCATATTGGTTGCCTTTAAGCTCCTGCACTTCAGAACTAATTACTAGGAATGCTTGGAATTGTATGAACTCGTAATTAAGGATAGGCCTTCTTGACCAGGTAATTTAGAGAGTAGCATTAACATTGATGAAAAGATTGATGAATTCCTAAAGTATATGAGAGTGGATAAGATGAAATTGATAACCCCAACAACATACTCATCCATATAATTCATTACGTGTTTGTTTTACTCTTTTTGCCATTGATCACATTCATGCATACATGTTTAATTACTGTCTTTTGCATTAAAAACCTATAATCAATCGTTCACAAATCTTAAATAATCAACAAATCTATAATTACTGTCTTTTGCATTAAACTAACTAGGCCGAGAGTCTTTTGGGAAAACGATACTTGGTCTTACCTAGTTTTATTACTTGATACGATTCGGTCACACTTGCCGATTGTTAAACAAGTTTGTGGCGCTGTTTTTCGGTGTTCATAAATTTGTCATCAATGGCATACAGCAGAAAAACATCTTTAGTTGTCATTCTGTCTTGTACAGGTCGAGTAGGTAAAATCACCAGGCAAGAATGTGTGCTGTTATCTTTTCTTCTTTATTCAGTCCATCATGCACATATAATCTTTCAATTGTGTAACTCTCAGGAAACCTTAACCAGTTAGTGTACACGTCCTTTTTCTTCAACCATCTGTTTGTTTCTGAGTACTGTAAGTGAGAGAATAACCCTTGGGCTTTTAATCCAGCAAGTTGAAACCAGAAATCATTGTCAATGTGAACATTTACTCCTTTTACTTCAGAATGAAGGACACCATCTATGTTTCTCATATTATTGTAGAAGATCCTTACTAAGTATGGGTACCAATCACCCTTCATCTGGACAAGTGTAGAGAGACCTTGAGTTTCAATCCATTCCTAGAAGTGAAATTCCTCCTTTTCAAATAAGTTGAGGTTTAGATATTTGTGAGGAACAATATGTTTAAACTTCATCCACCTCAAAAACTCTAGACGAGTCTCCTCATCACTGATCCACCCGGAGAGATCAGCATTTCTTGTAGCCACAACATCCTTTCCTCTGTCTGTTGAAGGATGTGATGAAGAAGCCATTTGAATTTGGATACCAGATAATTTTCCTCAGTATTAGGGTTTACCAATATAGAAACAACACAGTGTACATAAGATTTTCAAATTCAGTGTATATAAGGGTGCGCAACGTCACGCGTTCAACGTTAATAAAATAACAGGCAACGTAAATAATAATCGGTGGCATTATCGTAAATAAATTCATTGTAAAAGTAAAAAAATCTTTGTTGCTTCTGACGATGTTGTTGGGGGATGATTTAACCTTGTGAACTCTCATGTATTTTAATTGGTTTTAATTGATATATGTTTCTTTCATCAATTGTTAGGGATTTTCTCTTTTTTTTCTATGCTTGTTATGTTTTGGTCGTTCATGGCATGATTTTATGGTCTTCTTTGTTATTGGAAAATACCTAGAAACCACGATCTGTAGAATTTCTGCCAAAAGAAATATTGCCCAAGGATGGGGATAGGAGGGTTGGTCGTCTTAAGCTTCTAATCGTAATGCAGAATTAATTATTAAGGATGCAAGGGATTGTGGTCTAGTAATTAAGGATAGGCTTTCTTCGTCGAGGGATTGAGTTTTAAGTAATTTAGAAAGTGAAGTTAACAATTGAATGAAAAAGACGAATTCATATATGCATGAGGGTAAACGAGGTGAAATCTAAACCCCAACAACATACTCATCTCATGATTTCAATATCATTCATTCACCTTTGTGTTTTTCTTCAATTGATCAAAAGTGCATTCATATTTACTTGTTTTTGCATTCAAAAATCCTAAATTGTTCTCCAAAGTCTTCATTAGTTAAGCAATTACATGTCTGTTTAGTGTCGTGAGTCTCTTGGGAAACGATACTTGGTCTTACCACTTATTATGACTTGATACGATTCGGTACACTTGCTGACATCTTAACAAGTTTTTGGTTTCGTTGTCGGGGACTCGTGGTTTAAACTATACTTTTGTGTGATCCTTAATTGATTAGACTTTAACTTTAATTTTATCTTTTTATCTTTAATTTTTATCTTTTTATCTTTTTATCTTTAATTTTTATTTTTTATTTTATTTTATCTTTAATTTTATCTTTTTTATCTGTTAGTGCTAATTGGGTGCTCTAGTGTTTTGTTCTCTAGTGTATGCAGGGTACAATTCGGACTAGAAGCACAAAAGTCTCTAAACCTCTTCTTGAAGGGCTGGACAATATTAGAAGAAAAAGGAGAAACAGGACGTCTAGAGAACTTTTCCCTTCTCCTGAGACTCTTTTACATCCTTCACCTCAAAGATTTGACCAGAACAAAAGATATGGCTGAAGAGTAGAATGGTAGACGTACCCTGGCAGATTATGCAACAGTCATTGGCCCTCATCATTTTAATAACATTGCAAGGCCCAGGGTTAATGCTGCAAATATGGAGATGAAGCCTACTTTGATTCAATTGGTGAAGAGCAACCGATTCGATGGATTATCACATGAAAATCCATGTGAGCATCTGACTACATTCAATGAGATATGCAATACGGTGAAGATCAATGGTATGCCAGATAAAGCTATTAGATTGAGCTTGTTTCCTTTCTCTTTGGGAGGCAATGCTAAGATGTGGTTGAACTCTTTTCCAGAGCATAGTTTTATTGAGTAGGAAGTTGTGGTTGCAAAGTTTCTTAATAAATACTTCCCACAGTCAAAGGTGAACAAAGGTAAGCAGGAAATTTCTTCTTTCAGGGAGGACATGGATGAAACATTAGGTCAAGCATGGGACCAATTTAAAGGCTTGTTGAGAAAGACGCCTACTCATGGTTTTCATGAACCTACAGTAGTAATTTTATTCCTTGGAGGTCTAAGCTCACAAACTAAAATGATTCTAGATGTCACAACTAAAGGTAATATCAAGTGCAAGACTCCAGAGGAAGTCTATGAGTTGATTGAAAATATGACTACAAATGATAATGAGATGCATAGTGAAAGAACTCAACTTCAACAAAAAGAAGTTCTACAACTACAATATCAAGATGCTCTGCTGGTGTAGAATAAAATTATGACTCAACAACTAGAGACTCTAATGAAGAAAATCTCTCAATTGCCAAGGGAGCTGCAGAACGTTTCTCAAGTTCAACAACAACTATGTGAGTTGTGTGGTGGTGATCATATTAATGGTCAATGTGTTATGCCAGAAGTTACCCAAGAGGAAGTCAATTTTATGGGTCAAGGTAATCAATTTCGTCCAAGTAATTATAACCAAGGATGGAAACCTCACCCAAGTATGGGTCAAGGGCAAGTTGGGCAATTCAACAGACCACAACAACAACAATGGCGACAACAACCTTCCTTATTTGACAGAATGGCAAAACTAGATGACACACTTCAACAGTTTATGCAAGTGTCTAATTCCAATCACAAAATCACTGAAGCTGCAATTAGAAGGTTGGAGATACAAGTGGGTCAATTAGTTAAGAAGATAGGAGATTTTGGGGCTAATACTGATGTTACCCCTAGGGAGGAGTGTAAATCTGTTATCACGAGAAGTGGCAAGGTGTTAGATAAGAGAAAAATAGAGAGAAAAGAAATAGAGAGGTTGAGTGAAAAAGAAAAAGATGAGAAAGAAGAAAAAGAGAAAGATAAGGGGAGAGAAAAAGAAGAAGAGGATGAGACGAAAAAGAAAGAATTATTTGAAAACCCCTTCCTTATCCAAAGAATTATTCTAGGAAGGAGAAAGAAAAACAATTTGAGCGTTTTATGAAAATTTTCAAGAAATTGGAGATTAACATACCTTTTTCTGAGGCACTACAACAAATGCTTTCATATGCTAAATTTTTGAAGGAACTTCTCATGAAAAAGAGGAAATACATTGAAGAGAAAATTATTGAAGTGCAAGGGAATTGTAGTGCTATCATACAGAAAATCTTACCTCCTAAGTTTAACGAAACAGGAAGCTTCACCATTCCATGTACTATTGGGAAGTTAGTTGTTGGAAGGGCTTCACTACAAGAAAAAACGCTATTACATACAGCCAAAATCCGTATGTAACCTCAAAAATCCATATGTAACCTCAAAAATCCGTATGTAATGATGTGTTACATACGTATTACATACGACAAAAATCCATATATAATATGATCGTAGATAAGATACATACGGATTTATCCGTATATAATTACATACAAATTTATCCGTATGTAATATCTGTATGTAATTACATATGAAAAAATCTGTATATAATATATGTATGTAATTACATACAGAAAAATCCGTATGTAATATCTATATATAATTACATACGGAAAAATCCGTGTGTAACTTTATGGCTTTATAACAAAAATTAAATAATCCCATATTTTCATCCAATAACTACAAATTTTATATATTTGATACGAGGCAAACAAAACTTTGTAATAACAATACATATCTTCATCCTAATATTACTAACAAACTATATATTATTGTTATAACTTACTTGAATGCTACAATGCTTTAGACATAGAAATGAAGAAAGGATTTAAAAATATGTTTTGATCATTTATAAAAATAAAGAATAGTAAAAAATATTCAGTCTACAAGAGTTGGAAAATTGTACCTTATGCATAATATACAATACAATTAATTGATTGATTATAAGTACAAAGACATCCATGAACAGTGACCTAAATTTATAAAAAGAAACATAGAAACTAACATGATTGAAAACATGTTCAAGCTCTTCTATGGATGCCAACTTTTCCTGAAAACAATCACAAGTAGATTAGGTTAATGAGCCTGATACAAAAGTGATTAACACATAACTTGGTTACAAATAACTACAGTGGGAAAATCAAACACTAAAAACAGTAAAAAAAATTATCCATTACAAGTGATAATTAGTCAATAGGAAAAAGAAAAAAATCCAACAACAACATAAATTACCAAGGATATTAATTACCTGCCACCTATAATGTCAAGCCCAACAAGAAAGCAAATAAGCAAGCAATTATGAATATTTGAAAATGTAATAATTTAAATTCACTACGAAGATAAAGTAAAAGAGAGAGGATAGAAAGAGAGACATACAGAGAACATAAAAAAGCTAAATAACTTTATTAAAAAACTTATCAATTGATCTATAATTATGAGAACCGAAATACCAAATGCATGTCAGTCACAAACAAAAAAATACTTTCATTTAGAAGACAATAAGCTAGACCAAGGGCCTCCTTTCATCATTTTCCACTGCAGAATTTGTATGCTTTATGACAATATTATCAGTAATTTGTTTTACACTGAAGATTCTCTAAAAAAGATTAATAGAAATCAAAACAAATCTTTTTAAAAAATATTTTTTTATTACAAAATTATCGTTAAATTGTTTTATAATCAAAGGTTTTTTTAAAAATAATTTTAATAATAATCAAAGCAAAACTATTTAATGATATATACGTTTTCCAAATGATATATAATTTAACCATGAGATACATCCTTTAATAACTCATGTTTTATTTATCCATTTTATAAAAAGCATGCATCTTTCACTAACTCACCTTTTATTTAAATAATTGTATCCCTTAATAATAAAAAGATATATACATACTGAGTAACTGGACACCTCTTCCACAAAGAAAAAGAAATAAAAAGCTCCCAAACTTTTTCATTTAAAAATATAATGTCTAACAATTTTTTAAACCATTTCTATAGAATTGTTTATTTTCTAAAACTATATTATTTAATTTATGAAAAATACGAATACATAACCACAAAGCTGCATATAATTTCATTAGTAATATATAAATAAAATTCTCTCGATTAATGTGGACAAATTTTATTCACTATACAACAATAAGAACACTCACGAGTACAATAAAGAGTAAAGGCACCGGTTGTAAATGTTTATAGGCCTCGGTTCTACAACCGAGGCATACGGGGGCGAAGTAAAAAGGTTACGGTTTATGCCTCGGTTATAGACCGAGATAAAACGAAACAGAAATATGCCTCGGTTCTTAGATAACCGAGGCAATAGCGTGTGTGTGTGTTTTTTTTTTCTACTTTACTCGTTCATTCATGCTAACCAAACTCAAAATTTCCCATTCAGCTCAAGAATCTAACATAACCAAGAAAACCATAACAGAAATCAAACAAATCACAGTATTACAACAACCAATAATCAATGTCAAAAATCTGTCTACAGAAGCAGCAAACATCATGAACTCACCAATGTCCAAATTATAACCCACAAATTACAAATTATAACAACTAATTAGAAGAAACTCAGATACAGAAACTCAGATACAGAGATGAAGATGGACTTAAGCTGAAGAAACTCAGAAGCAGAGATGAAGATGGACTTAACATAAGCATCTCCGACCACCAGAAGATTCTCCGACCATGGGTTTCTTCCTCTTCGCACATGGGTTTCCGTGTTCTTCCCCGAACAGAAGCATCTTCGACCACCACCATCTCCCCCACGAAGGTTGCAGCATCCACCATCATTGACTTCCTCTGCTCCCCCTCCGCCGTCCCCACCCTCCTTGCCACCGTCACTGACTTCCTCTGCTCCCCCTCCTTCCGAGAATCCTCCGTCCACCGTCACGGATCTGCCCTCCGCCCCTCCATGCGCGCAGATCTGCTCTCCGCCCCTCCATGTGCCCAGATCTGCCCTCCGCCCTTCCATGCGCCCAGATCTGCCCTCCGTCACCTTCCTCCATCACCGCTGCATCCTCGTCGCCGTTGCGTTCTCGTTGCCGCGTCCTCGCCACCGCTGCGTCCTCGCCGTCGCTGCGTCCTCGCCATCGCTGCGTCCTCGCCGTCGCTGCGTCCTCATCGCCGCTGCGTCCTCGGATTGCTTAACAACCGAGGCATATACTGCTTTTAAAATTACGAGACTGCCACCGCGTTTTGATATGCTTCGGTTCAGTAAAAACCGAGTCATAATGTACGAGTTAAAAACGTCATTTTTTACTAGTGACTGATGTAAAAAGATTAAAACAGTAAAAAGCACAATGGGAAAAAAGTAGAGAAAAGAAGCCAAAACAGTGGATAAAACTACAATGATTATTTAATCCAAGTACTACTTTCTACAGACAAAAATATCTTCCAGATACATTCTAAGATACTAAAGTACATATAGAGGAATAGATCAGAGAGAATTAATGAAAATGAATAATAAAATAATATTATTCTACTAGGATAGGTTCCTCGGAATCCTTAATCTATAACCATTTATCGTTTGCTAAGAAACATAGCTAGTGAGAAAGCACTGATGCTGTGTTCGTTTTAAGGGATGGTACTGTTTAAGGTGATTTGGGAGGACGGATTGAAGTTGTTTTTCATGTTCGTTTGAATAGATTTGAGAAGAAGGAAGGAAGGGGATTTGCGTGATGCTGAAATTATTTCATCTTCGCTGAGGGGGAGAGATTTGCGGTGATTTTATATGAAAAACCTATTTTAGCCCTTTATTATCATACAAAACGAGGTATGCAATTTTCTGTTTTAATGGTTCTTCACTCATTTGTTTTGTATTGCAGGTTGTATGTGATTTAGAAACATGGAAGAAGAAGGGACAGGAAGACAACCCAGATGACGCCAAAAGTAGAGGGAAGAAAGGGTTTAGTCTTTTTTTTCTCTTTTTAATATTCAAAGTTAAAAATTAATTTTTATTTTTTTCTCTTTTTATAATAATTTTTATAATTATATATAATATTAACAATTCCAATTTTATATTACTTTTACTACTAAGGATATTTTGGTAATCTTTAATTTCTATCAGTTAAACAATTTTTTTATCTGTCACATCAATCAAATCCTACACTAATTCTCACAAACTTTACTTCCAAATCCATTCTCAATTACCCACAAATTCACTCAAAAAAACAACAAAAAAATTACCCTCAAATCCACTCAAATCCACTCAAATCCATTCAAATCATCTCCCCCAAATCATCTTCCCTTGAGAGATTAGTTTTGGGCAAGTGCATAAATCATACAGTTGACACGAACACAACATGCAGTCAAGTTATACATCACAATAAAAAAAAGGCTATTTTTTCAAGTCTTATAATTACTTCTATAGCTATTGTTAAGAATAACCACCCTCTCCTTGCACTTAAAGTGATAATTTCACTTGTTGTCGTACTTTATTAGCTTCATGCACAATAAACATATGAAACGATAAAGAACAGGGTGCAAATGAACAGAGTGTTTGCTCATTTATCATTCAGTTAACATTATCATCAAACAGCAAGTACACATTCCAAGTGAATTTAAGAAGAAAAAACAAGTTAGGGATGTAATTTCTCTAACCTCAAAACACATATTCGACATTTCAATCAGAAAATCCCGCTTCCTATAGATTTATGTATTCATAAGATCCCTTTCCCTGTATTCATCTAAATTATTTCAATTGACTATGCTAAAAAATATTCATCTGGTGAGGGAAGTGTATGTACATCATTGTTAAGAAGAACTTGGAAGCACAAAAGGGAACCTCATAAGCGACTAAAAAGAAATTCAATTTCAGCACACTTCTACTTTCCTTGCACGTTTTTTCTCTTTTCAGAGGATTCCCTCAAAGCATGTACTTCTGTTAAGAGTTCAACGATGGTTAATTTAAATACAATTACATAACTTAAACTTTCTCAATAAAAAAAAAGGTTGAAGAATTATTTAATTGGATTCCAAAACAAAATTTCCATGAATTCCAACAATGCATTCATACACACTCTCAACTGCAATATTAAAGATGGATAACATGTCACATGGGCAAAAAGGAACAGAGAAATTATGAAAGATGGATACCTGCCTGACATACTTTCCAGTTCCTGTGTGATCGAACAACACAATCCTGGAAAATAAAGAAAAGGAATCCTCTAGGAATGGCCAGATCAAAGAATCTTAAATATGAAGGTTTAGGATTTTAGGGAGGGAAAATAAGTAATTAAAAAAGACAATGGAGTTAACCTGCATCAAGCGATAGAGAGAAGAACGTTCATTGAGCTTATTTACGTTCCCGTCATACTGTCCACGTCGCTTTGGTGAATGCCTTGCAGCGGTGAAGGTGGAGGCGGCGGCGCCAATCGTTTTTCTTCGCACCGGTTCTTCGACAATTGCTCCATTTTAACTTTGCAACAGTTTCACCAAAACCAAAACTCATAAGACTCTTTGGTTTGGAAGACGCCAGAGGAAGAACACCAATGTGCAGCGCGAGTTCGATTTGAAGGTTCCTCGAAGCTTCCTCTAGAGCGAGAAAGGAAACACTAGAACCCTAAGACTTAGGGTTTGTTCGGTGCAAAACCCTAAACGGAGGAAGAACTCGGATTCTGGACCGATTAAACACTTGAAAAGAGAGATTGAACCGATTAATCGGTGTAGAACAAAGATTGAACGGTGGAAATGAAGGTTTAAACAGTGGAAAGCAAAAATAATCGGTGAGAAAGGCTTTTAAACGGTTGAAATTGAAGGGAAAGGAAATATGATGGAGAAAACCCTAGGTCGATGAAGATGTTCGGTGGAAAAGGCGAAAAAATGAAGGAAGACGATGAATCTTTAATGAAAATGAAACTTACGAAGGAGAAAGTCGAGGTTCGATAATGGAGGAGCTCTCGAGAAAAAATGTGGATGTCTCGAATGAGTGAATAGAAAATGAGGGAAAGCATGAATGATATGGCAAGCATCTGACGCGTGAAGAGGAGTAAAGATGAGGGAAGAAGCTAAGAGAGAAGAGTGACGAAGGTTAAGGAAAGAGGCTTCGAGAAAAAAAGGGTTCGAGGAAAGAGGTTCTCAACTAATCAATTAAAATTTTAATTTTTTTTAAATAACGATATTCCAAATCTGTATGTAATATCGGTAGATAAAATTTATTTCTAGTTACATACGGATTGCAGTAATTATATACGGATCTTATCCTTCGAAAATCTTCCCGCCATCACACGCCAAAATTACATACGAATTTTATATACAGATTTTCGGTAGATAAAAATTCGTATGTAATATCCGTATATAATTTCTTTTTCAAAATCCGAATGTAAAATTCGTATATAATACCTGCATTACATACAGATTATAATCCATATATAAATATTTGTATATAAATGCAATATTTCTTGTAGTGTTTAATTGATTTGGGAGCTTGTATCAACTTAATGCCGCTCTCTATGTTTAAAAACATTGAAGGGTTGGAACTCAAGCCTACTCGGATGACCCTCCAACTAACAGATAGATATTTTAAATACCCTTATGGGGTTGTTGAAGATGTGCTTGTGAAAGTAGACAAATTCTTATTTCCGGTGGATTTTGTCATCATAGAGATGGAAGAAGTTATTGATGTGCCTCTCATTCTTGGGCCAACTTTTATGAAGACGGCTTGAGTTTTAATTGATGTGGAGAATGGCAAACTCAAGGTGAGAGTACATGATGAAGAAGTGAATTTTGACGTGTTCGAAGCCATGTCTCATTCAAAAGATGATAAGGCATGTTTTCATCATAACATATTAGATGAAGTATGTATGATTCAGGAGAGGATGTTACATTGTTCTTCACCATTGGAGAAAACGCTCATTGGTGCATGTGAAGATTTGAATGAGGAAGAAGAGAAATTGATTGATGAATGCTTGACTGACTTGGATGCATTAAAAGAAATCCCTTTTGATGAGGTGAAAGTTGAAGAGATCAATACCAAGGAAATAGTCAAGGAAAAGAAACTGGAATTGAAGATGTTACCTCCACATTTAAAGTATGTTTTCTTAGAAGAAGGTGGGAATAAACCAGTCATCATCAGTAATTCTTTATCTGCCAAAGAAGAAGAAAAGTTGGTGGAAGTATTAAAAGATAACAAAGGAGCTACTGGATGGTCAATTTCTGATCTCAAAGGTATAAGTCCCACTTATTGCATGCACAAAATATTCGTGGAAGATGAGTATAAACCAGTTGCTCAACCACAAAGAAGACTGAATCCTGTGATGAAAGAAGAGGTTAGAAAAGAAGTGTTGAAGCTTTTGGAGGCTGGTATTATATACCCTATTTCTGATAGTGCATGGGTAAGCCCAGTGCAGGTGGTGCCAAAGAAAGGTGGGATGACAGTTATATACAATGAAAATAATGAGCTTATACCTACTAGAACGGTTACTAAATGGAGGATGTGCATTGATTATAGAAAGTTGAATAAGGCTACAAGGAAGGATCACTTTCCTCTTCCTTTCATGGATAAAATGTTGGCGATATTGGCGGGACTAGCTTTCTATTGCTTTCTGGATGGTTACTCACGGTATAATCAAATTGTGGTAGATCCAAAAGTAAAAAAAAAAAGACAGCTTTCACATGCCCTTTTGGTATTTTTGCTTATAGAAAAATGTCATTTGGATTATGTAATGCGCCAACTACATTTCAAAGATGTATGCAAGCAATCTTTGCATATATGATAGAAAAAGGCATAGAAGTCTTCATGGATGATTTTTCGGTGTTTGGTGATTCCTTTCAAGTGTGTTTGTCTAATCTGGATAGTGTTCTTAAAAGAGGTATGCAGACAAACCTTGTTCTTAACTGGGAAAAGTGTCATTTTATGGTGACTGAAGGTATTGTTTTGGACACAATTTCTTCCAAGGAAATCGAGGTTGACAAAGCAAAAGGGGAAGTCATTGAGAAACTTCCACCACCTACTAATGTGAAAGGAATTAGGAGTTTTCTGGGGCATGTCAGGTTTTATAGAAGATTCATTAAAGACTTTTCCAAGACTGCCAAACCTTTAAGCAATCTCCTTGTCGAAGATGTGCCTTTTGTGATGGATAATGAATGTATGAAGGCTTTTGATATTCTGAAGAAGTTGGTTTCTGCACCAGTAATTGTAGCTCCAGATTGGAAACAAGATTTTGAGTTAATGTGTGATGCTAATGATTATGCTATAGTTGTTGTGCTTGGCCAACAAAGAGAGAAGGTTTTTCACACTATTTATTATGCAAGCAAAGTTTTGAATGAAGCCGAGTTGAATTATGCCACTACAAAAAAGGAATTTCTTGCTATAGTATATGCTTTGGAGAAATTTAGACCTTATCTCAATGGGTCTAAGGTGATCATTTACACGGATCATGCAGCTATAAAGTATTTACTAACCAAGCCAGATTCTAAACCATGCTTGATTATATGGGTACTTTTACTAGAATAGTTTAATATGGAAATCCGTGACAATAAAGGCAGTGAGAATGTGATTGTTGATCATCTATCCCGATTAGTAAATGGTGAAGTCATAAGCAAGGAGAAAGAAATTTAGGAGTCTTTTTCAAATGAAACAATTTTGTATATCCAACAGAGGCCATGGTTTGCTGATATGGCTAATTTTAAAGTCGCAGGAGTAATCCTAGAAGATTTTAATTGGCAACAGAAGAAAAAGTTTTTGCATGATGCAAAATAGTTTATTTGGGATGATCCGTTTTTATTAAAGATAGGAGCAGACAATGTTTTGAGGCGTTGTGTCACTAATGAAGAAGTAGAAGGAATTCTTTGGCATTGTCATGATTCAGCTTATGGGGGGCATTTTAATGGAGAGAGAACAACTGCAAAGGTTCTCCAGTCAGGATTTTATTGGCCTACTTTGTTTAAAGATGCTCATAATCATGCTAGAAATTGTGATAAATCACTAGTGGAAAAATAGCGTATAACGTCACGCGGTCAACGTTGAAAATAAATTGAATCGCTCCACGTCATTTACTAAAATAGTTCACTGTCTAAAATGTATTAGCGTCAAACAAGGAGCATATCGACGTAATCTAAAATGTATTAACGTCAAATAAGGCCTAGATCGACGTAAAACAATGACATTAAAATCACATAACGTCAACTTAAGTAACATCTGACGTTCAATTTAAAATAAAAAAATAATGAAATAGTGGTTTGCTTCCGTATTACTCCTATCCACATTTGACGTCAACAATGACAAATATTCGACATTTTATATGCCAGCATGAAGCCAAAGATGAATCCCTTTTTTATTCTTTATTTCGTTTCTCTTATAAACCAAACAGAACGTCGCACACTTTATGGGGTCGATGTTTAAAACAATATAGAACGTCGAACAAGTTGGGGCTGGACGTGATGGTCGTAATCACATAATGTCCCTAAGGAAATAGCCGACGTCCAATACAAAATAAATAAATACTAAATATTGATTTAATTAATATGACGTCGACCGTAACAAAAGAAGGACGTTGTATATTACAACTAGCAGTTATTTGTTTATTTTTCATTTAAATCAACCCATAAAATGTCAATTTTATACTGGCTTAGACGTTTTGTTATTTAGTTCCTTTTTTATTATTTTTTCTTGTTCTTTTAAACCAACCACAGAACGTCGAATTCTTCTTCGCGTTCGACGTTTTATTTTCCAAAAATTATGTTTTTAATTTTTACTTCTAAACCAACCGAAAAAACGTCATTGTACTTGTGGCTTCGACGTTTTATTAAGCGGAGGAAGCCACATATCAAGTCAAATTATGTGGGGATTTGGCTTTGACGTGTCGTAGTCGCGTATAACGTCAAAGTTCAACGTCCCATAACAGAACAGACAACGTTAACAATAACCCTAGTCCCTCTATTTTTCTTTTTTTCTTTTTTCATTTAAACCAACGAAAGAATGTCAAACTCTTTCACCAATTCGACGTTTTTTTGCCAGAAATATTTTTTTTTCTTTTAAACCAACGTATAAAACGCCATAACAAAAGAACACATAATAAAACAAGGACGTCACAACTTAATACTATGACTCTAAGACCCTATTCTGATTCAGACGTCTTCCTAGAATCTTCTTCAATAGACTCTTCATCAGAATCCTCTATTTCTGGATTTTTATTAATCTCCTTCTGATAGAGCACATCTACTTTCTTTTCAAGCATCCACTTTCTTTTAATTGCATACAACAGAAAAAAAATCTTTTGTTGTCATCCTGTTGACCATCCAAATATGATCAACATATTTGATGGGAAGAAGAATTTGAACAACAGAAATCTGGCAGAAAGAAAAATAGTAAGAAGATAAGTGATTTTTTAAATCTGTAGAACCCTTGGAGGGGCAGAACTGCTTTAGTAACTTGAAGTTTCTTGTTTATATGATTCAATTTTTAAGTTTCTTGAAGTTGTTTTCTACAGAATTAGTGGATCTGATTTCGAAGAAAATAACTCCAAGAAACTTTAAAAAATGAATCATTCAAAAACGATGAAACTGTGCAATTGTATAGAGTTAAGCATTATATTTATAGAGTCAATTCAAAACCTCTGGTAACAGCACAAAATTAATGCTCACAACCACTCCAATTCCTTTCAAGTCGAAGTCCCCTAGAGTTCGACGTTCTATGGGAATTTAAAAAGGAAAAAGAAAAAAGAGCGACCTTTGTGATGGAATCCTACTTGACTTAATTTTCCTTTTGTATTTTTACCTTTCCTAGCTTAGCTCTTAAGGAGCATGGGTTACTATAAATACCCAACTCCTCTCTTGTATTAGGACTTTTGAGATTAATGAGAATTAAATTTTCTGAAATCAGAAATTATTCTCTCTTGAAAGTCATAGGCTAGAGAGTCCAAAGACTCCCTCTAGCCACCTTCTAAGCACACCTCCTTTAATCTCTCATTTTCCAAATTTCATTTGTGCTTCTCTCTCACTCCTCCACGCTGCACCACTCGTCAGAGGCCACATCTTCCACTTCTCGCGTCAGCGTCCTGTGCCTCGCCACATTACTTTTCCTCTTACGCACCAGAGGTACACTTCTTTTTTTTTTTCATTTCACACTCGCAACTTCTTCCTCGAGAGCAATTT
>JAHCHA010013303.1:1509-31022 GCA_027742795.1 Vigna hirtella | reverse complement strand
GGTTAATCACTATTTATAGTGATTAACGACTGGACGTAGAATCTTTTTATTCGAACCAAGAGAAAAATTCTGTGTTGATCTTCTTATTCCCTACACTCATTTTATTTTACGTATATCAACTGTTTGATTAATTTTCTGAAAGAAAATTATTTTTACTAAAAGGACCAAATTAATTTTAATTGTGATCGAACACGCTTTCTACTCTCTGAGTTTTAATTCCGCTGCGCTATACTCTTCAAAAATACCCCCTCCGATACCAACACTATTGATCAATTTGCATTCATATTTTATTTTATGTTTTTGCATCTCAAACCAATGATCTCTTTTTATTTAAGTCTTAATTAATTAATTTATCACACGATTGTTTAGTGCCGAGAGTCCTTTAGGATACGATACTTGGTTTTACCATTTTATATTACTTGTGCAATTTGGTACACTTGTCAATCCATCAACACAAGAATTTGTGTGCTCTTACTATCTGATCAACCTGCACTTGAGGTGTCTGTTTCGTGATCAGTTTCTTTCAATCTTGTGAAGATTGGTGTTGCCCTGTTGTGACTACAGAAGAGAACGTGTGGCGTTCTGGACTTTGAGGATTGTTCAAAGTGTTAAATATTGTAGGAGAGGGGACATCTTGCTGTTGTTCTTTGTTTGTATATGCCTATATTTTGATTAGAGGCTTAGAGAGGTGTTTTATATTTTTGACGTGGAGGTCTCTATAAAAGCCTTGTTGTAAAAACCTTGATCATTATAGTGCATTTGCTTCCTGTGGTGGAAGGACACTTGATGTAGGCTTGGCCGAACCAGTATAAAAACTCAGTGTTTGATCTTTCTATCCCTACTCTATTACATTTAGTCGACTCTATATTTTACGCACTCGACTATATTTTGCTACACTAGAAAGTCTTTTTCCTTGCATTTCAAGAAAGTTTTTAAAGGCATCCACTTTGCGAAAAAGATTTAAAGAAAAAATTGTTTTTGTATTTCACCAATTCACCTCTCTCTTGGTGTTGAAAATTAAGCCATTCTATTTTAACAATTGGCACTAGAGCTGGTTTTCATAAGATATTTGAAAAACAAGTCAATTATCTTTTTCTTTCAATCGACTGATCCTGAAAAATGGCTTTTAGTTTTCAAACCTTTGGTGAAGATGCATCAACAAATAGACCACCACTATTTGCTGGTCAAAACTATGCTTTTTGGAAAATCCGGATGCAAATCTTTCTTGAATCCGTGGATAAAGGTGTTTGGGATGCAACACTAAACGGTCCATTTGAGCCAACTCATGATGTTAATGGAAAAACTATCTTGAAAATTTTTCTTAGTGGTCTCAAGATGGAAACCATAGAGCACAATATGATGTCAAAGCACGCAATGCAATTACTTCTGCACTAACTATGGATGAATTTTTCAGAATTTCATAGTGCAAGACAGCAAAGGAAATGTGGGATGTTTTGGAGGTCACACACGAAGGGACAGAAGAAGTAAAGAGAGCCAAAAAGAATTCACTGATACAAGAGTATGAATTATTCAGAATGAAGGCTGGTGAGACTATCTACGAGGTGTAGAAAAGATTCATGCATATAGTCAACCACCTGATGGCTCTAGGAAAAGTGTTTGACAAAGAAGAGATCAATATTAAGATATTGAAAAGTCTGAATAGCAGTTGGCAACCCAAGGTTACTGCAATTTCTGAATCAAGAGATCTTACAAGCATGAATATGGCTGGCTACCTTGTTCGGCAAGTTAAGGGAACATGAGCTTGAACTTGGAAGACTAAAAGAAGAGGAAGAAATTGAAGAAAAGAAGTCTATAGCCTTGAAAGCCACAAATAGAAAAGCCTCAAAGATTGTACCATCTGAGGATGAATCAGACGTAGAATTGGACAACAATGAGCTAATGACCATGGTGGTAAGAAAGTTTAATTGATTAATGAAAAACAAGAGTCAACTTACTGACCATGCATGTTTCTCAAGAGGAGGAAAGAAGAGTTCAAGAAGCAACGCTGTTCAATGCTATGAATGTGGAAAGGATGGTCATGTCAAGCCTGACTACCCAGACTTGAAGAACAAGCAGAAAGAATTCTCCAAGTATCCTCAGGACAAAAACAGGAAGCAGAGGAAATCTTATATTGCTTGGGAAAACAGTGATGAAGACTCTTCAAGTGATGATGACAATAGTGCTGAAGAAGAGTCAAATCTATGCTTCGTGGTAGGCTCTGCACAATCAGACGATGATAGTGATCGTGAATTCGGAAATGAACCAATAGAAGTCAAGTACTACATGCTACTGGATGCATTTTAAGGAAATTCATGCAGAAGCCATGCGACTTCACTACAAAGAGAATCGATTATCATTTGAGAGAAGAGATTATGAATACAGAATTGATAATCTTGTGCAGGATAATGAAAAGCTTGAAAAAGATCTTGAAGAAGTTCTGAAATTTGCAAAGACAGTAAAGACCGAAGTACAAGTTGTTGAGAAAGAGTGTGATAATTGTCCTCTACATGTTGAGAAAATTGAGTACTTAACCAGCGCATTGGCAAAATTCACTCAAGGCAAAGAAAATTTCGATGTTGTGTTGAGATCATCTAAAAGAACTATCTACAAACAAGGTATTGGTTATGAGGCTAAAAGTAATAGGATAAACTCAAAGAAATTTATTGATCTGAGTAAACCTACTACTAATGCATGTTTCTACTACAATAATATTGGGCATACTGTAAGAAACTGCTATTTTAGAAATGTTGGTGTTCCAAAGGGAAAATACAAATGCGTTCCCAAGGAAAGCTTTCTGCAACTGACAAGCAAGGACCCAAATTCAAATGGGTACTAGCATAAAAAATGTCAACTATTTTGCAGGATAACAAATGATGTTGTAGCAGTAAAGAACTCAAGGATGAACTAACGTGATTACATCAAATTTCTTGAGTATCTATAAGCGTAATAATCATTTTCTCATTACATCATGTATGATATGTATCTGAATGATTGTTTGATGATTGATTGTTTGTTGATTGATTGATTATTATTATTTTCTGTGAAAGTCAATTTTTACGACTTTTAATCGATTGGATTAAGTGTATAGTCGATTACATACTGAAGTATGTGTGTCTCTATTTTCTGAAACTTTTTGAAATACTAAAGTTAACTTTACAATTAATGAAATCGACTACATATCTCTATTTCGGACTTTCTCTATTTTGAAAATTTGAATGGGCCTAGTTGAGTATATCTTGGTTCGCGCCATAAATACAAGTTTCTATAGTTGTGTTACTCAAAACAATAGTGATAACAGTTGAAAAACTGTTATTTTCATGCTTAAATTTGATACTAAAAGCAACCTTTAACACTTAGAAACTAGCTTGAAATCATGCTTTTGGTTATATTTTCAGAAATAAGAGAGCTGGACAGGTTTATGCTTGATTTTAGTGTTTTATGCAGGTTTTAAGGTGAATTTGGTGAAAGAAGTGAAGAAGGATAGAAATGGAATCAGAAAAGACATCAAAAAGTGCAAAAGGAGAAGCCGCAACCACCGCTCAACGGCAGTTTACCGCTCAGCGGCACTCAGAAATCCACGTTGGTTCCGTTGAGGGGTGTAATGGTCGCTGAGGGGAAGAAACGAACTAGCTTGAAATCATGCTTTTAGGCCTAATTTTCTGTATTTTACGAATAGTATATAAGCTTTAGGGTTTCCTAGGGTTTGTATCTTTGGCTGGGACGAAGCAAACACTCTCTTTTCCACCCCTTTGAAGGAAGATCTTGGATGCTCAGGCTACCTCTCTACCTTATTAGGGTTTTATCTTTCATTCTTTCATTATTATTCATCTAGTTTCACCATGAATATGGTGAACTAAACCTTGTATTGTTGTTGGGGAATCAATGTAGTCTTGTGAAACTCTCATATATGGAATTTGTGTTTAAACATCTTATTTGAGATACATGCTTTCTTTCATCATTAGTTAGGGTTTTTCCTCTTTGCTCAAAGCATGCATTGTTTAACTCATTCATTGTCATGATCACTGATTTTGTCGATATGGGGAATTTCTCCCAATAGCATATTAGTTGCCTTTAAGCTCCTGCACTTCAGAACTAATTACTAGGAATGCTAGGAATTGTATGAACTCGTAATTAACGATAGGCCTTCTTGACAAGGTAATTTAGAGAGTGGCATTAACATTGATGAAAAGATTGATGAATTCCTAAAGTATATAAGAGTGGATAAGATGAAATTGATAACCCCAACAACATACTCATCCATATAATTCATTACGTGTTTGTTTTACTCTTTTTGCCATTGATCACATTCATGCATACATGTTTAATTACTTTCTTTTGCATTTAAACCTACAATCAATTGTTTACAAGTCTTAAATAATCAACAAATCAGATAACTAACTAGGCCGTGAGTCCTTTGGGAAATACCTACTTGGTCTTACCTAGTTTTATTACTTGATACGATTCGGTCACACTTGCCGATTGTTAAACAAGTTTGTGGCACCGTTTTCGGTGTTCATAAATTTGTCATCAAGTTTTTGGCGCCGTTGCCGGGGACTCGTGGTTTAACTAGTTCATTTGTTTGATTATTGATTATCTTTGACTTGTTTTTTTTGTTTTTATTTTATTTTATTTTATTTTATTTTATTTTTATTTTATTTTATTTTATTTTTTCTGTTTTTATTTTATTTCTGTTTTCTGTTTTTTATTTTTCTGTTTTTATTTTATTTTCTTATCTCTGATCTTATATTCTCTTTTATATCTTTTTGTGCTAACCAATTCTTTTAGGGATTTGTTGTCTTGTGTATGCAGGAAGCAATCCGAACTAGGAGCAAGAAAATTGTAGAACCTCTTCTTGAAGGTTTGGACGAGAGTAGACGGAGGAGAAGAATCCGTACATCTAGAGAGCTCTTTCCTTCTCCGGAAACTCTGTTACAACCATCACCACAAAATTCTGACCATAGCACTGAAAATATGGAGAATAATAGACGAACTCTTGCTGATTATACAAATGTAGCTGGACCTCAACATTTTAACAGCATAGCAAGACCAAGAGTCAATGTAGCTAATATGGAGGTGAAACCAGCACTAATCCAATTGGTTAAGAGTAACCAGTTTAATGGCTTGTCTCACGAAAGCCCATATGAGTACCTCACTACATTTAACGAGATTTGCAACACAGTCAAGATAAATGGGGTGTCGGACGAAGCAATCAAACTTAGCTTGTTTCCATTCTCACTAGGAGGCAATGCTAAGATTTGGTTAAACTCTTTTCCAGAAGCAAGCTTTACAGAGTGGGAAGAGGTGGTAACAAAATTCCTAAACAAATACTTTCCACAATCAAAGGTAAATAAAGGAAAGCAAGAAATTACATCTTTCAGGCAAGGTATGGAGGAATCACTAGGTCATGCATGGGATAGATATAAAAGCTTACTGAGAAAAACTCCCACACATGGTTTTGACGAGGGGGAGGTAGTCTTGGCTTTTCTTACAGGTCTTGGGTCTCAAACCAAGATGATGCTTGAGGCCACAGTTGGAGGAAACATCAAATGGAAAACTCCAGAAGAAGCTATAGAAATCATTGATAATATGGCTACTAGTGATAATGATCTGAATAGTGAAAGAGGAGCTCCTAGTCAACAAAAAGGAGTTTTACAGCTGCAAACCCATGACGCCTTGTTAGCACAAAATAAGATTATTTTTCAGCAGTTGGAGGAAGTAATTATGAAACTCTCTCAATTACCACAGGAAATACAAAAGGTTTTAATGGTTCAACAACAGCAGCAAATATGGCAAATGCCACCTATTCCATCTAGAACAACAAAACTAGACGAAACTTTCCAACAATTCTTGAAGACGAACGCATCTTATTGTCAGAATGTGGAAGCTGCATTTCAAAATATGAAGATTCATATTGAGCGAATAGTTGACAAGATGAAAAATGATAATCTCAGAAAGGAGTGTAAGACTATTGTGACCAGAAGTGGTAAGGTGTTAGAGGAAAGAAAAATAGAAAGAGAGGAAAAAGAAAATGAGAGTGAAAAAGAAACATGTGAGTGGAAAGAAAGAGTTGAGAGAGAGGATAAAGAAGAAGAAGAGAGAAAGAGAGAAAAAAAAGAGAGAGAAGAGAGAGATGAGAGACAAAAAGAAAGAGATGTTGAAAAACCACTTCCTTATCCAAAAAATATTTCAAGGAAGGAGAAAGAAAAACAGTTGGAAAGATTCATGGAGTTGTTTAAAAAATTGGAGATTACTATACCATTCTCTGAAGCATTGCAGCAGATGCCATCATAGGCAAAATTTTTGAAGGAACTCCTTACAAAGAAAAACAAATACATTGAGAAGGAGACTATCCAAGTACAGGGCAACTGCAGTGCAATCATACAAAAATTACCTCCTAAGCTTAAAGATCCAGGAAGCTTCAATATTCCGTGCACCATAGGAGATTTGGAAGTTGGAAGAGCATTGATTGATTTAGGAGCTAGCATTAATTTAATGCCGCTATCTATATGTAAACAAATTGAGGGATTGGAAATCAAACCTACCAGAATGGCTCTTCAACTGGCAGATAGATCACTTAAATATCCATATGGAGTGATTGAAGATGTTTTAGTGAAGGTTGATAAGTTTGTATTCCCAGTAGATTTTATTGTAATGGAGAGGGAAGGGAATAGTGATGTACCTCTCATTCTTGGGAGACCTTTTATGAAGACTGCTAGAGTGTTAATTGATGTGGAGAATGGTAAGCTTAAATTGAGAGTTCATGATGAAGAAGTCACCTTTGACGTATTCAAAGCCATGACATATCCAAATGATGATCAGGCATGTTTTCAATTTGACGAACTTGATGACGTTTGTATGATACAAGAAAAGATGGTGCGGTCTGTTTCTCCATTAGAAAAAACTCTTATTGATGCTTGTGAAAATCTAGATGAAGGAGAAGAAAGATTAATTGAAGAGTGTGTGATGAATTTGGAAACATTGAAGAAGATTCCAGTGGATACAAAATTTGAAATAATTGATAAGGAAGAAGAAGTCAAAGCAAAGAAGCCAGAATTAAAAAGACTTCCAGCACATCTGAAGTATGTTTTTCTAGAAGAAGATGAAAAAAAGCCAGTTATCATCAGTAATTCTTTGTCTTTACAAGAAGAAGAACAGTTGATAGAAATTCTGAAAGCTAATAAAGGAGCAATTGGGTGGTCAATATCAGATCTTAAAGGTATTAGCCCAACTTATTGTATGCATAAAATCTTTATGGAAGAGGACTATAGACCGAGTGCTCAACCACAGAAAAGAAGTGTTGAAACTTTTAGAAGCTGGTATTATTTATCCAATCTCTGACAGCGAATGGGTAAGTCCAGTTCAGGTGGTTCCAAAGAAAGGCGGCATGACAGTAATTCACAATGATAAGAATGAACTTATTCCCACTCGGACAGTTACTGGATGGCGAATGTGCATTGATTACAGAAAGCTAAATAAAGCCACTAGGAAGGATCATTTTCCTCTTCCTTTCATGGACCAGATGTTAGAAAGATTAGCAGGTCAAGCTTTCTATTGCTTCTTAGATGGATATTCTGGATACAATCAAATTGTGGTAGATCCAAAAGACCAAGAGAAGACAGCTTTTACTTGTCCTTTTGGTATTTTTGCTTATAGGAAGATGCCATTTGGATTGTGTAATGCTCCAGCTACTTTTCAAAGGTGTATGCAGGCAATTTTCGCAGATCTCTTAGAAAAGTGTATTGAAGTCTTCATGGATGATTTTTCAGTCTTTGGAAATTCTTTCCAAAGGTGTTTGGCGAATTTGGACACTGTTCTCAAAAGATGTGTTCAGAAAAATCTTGTTCTTAATTGGGAGAAATGTCATTTTATGGTGAAGGAAGGAATTGTGCTGGGACATAAAATTTCGGCTAAAGGGATCGAGGTAGATAAAGCAAAAGTGGAAGTCATTGAGAAATTACCTCCACCGACAAATGTAAGGGGGATCAGAAGTTTTCTAGGTCATGCTGGATTTTATAGAAGATTCATTAAAGATTTCTCAAAAATTGCTAAACCATTGAGTAATCTTCTTATGAAGGATGCTTCTTTTGTGATGAATGAAGAATGTTTGAAAGCTTTCGAGATATTGAAGAGCAAATTAGTGTCAGCGTCAGTAATTATAGCTCCAGATTGGAATAAAAATTTCGAGCTAATGGGTGATGCAAGTGATTATGCAATAGGAGTTGTTCTTGGCCAGCGAACAGAGCGGATTTTTCATCCAATTTATTATGCCAGCAAAGTTCTGAATGATGCTCAGTTGAATTATGCTACCACAGAAAAAGAATTTCTAGCTATAGTGTATGCTTTAGAAAAATTTAGACCTTATCTTATTGGGTCTAAGGTGATTATTTATACAGATCATGCAGCTATCAAGTACTTGTTGACAAAGCCGGATTCTAAGCCACGTCTGATTAGATGGGTACTACTCTTGCAAGAATTTGATGTGGAGATTCGTGATAAGAAAGGGAGTGAGAATTTGATTGCTGATCATTTATTACGATTAGTCAACAAGGAGGTTACTAGGAAGGAATCAGAGATCTGGGAATCTTTTTCAGATGAAGCACTCATGTATATTCAACAGAGGCCATGGTTTGCTGATATGGCTAATTTCAAAGCTGCAAGGGTCATACCAGGAGATTTAACATGGCAACAAAGAAAGAAATTTCTGCATGATGCCAAGCAGTTTGTCTGGGATGATCCTTATTTGTTCAAAATTGGAGCAGATAATCTTTTGAGGAGATGTGTGACAAATGAAGAAGTAGAAGGGATTCTCTGGCATTGTCATGATTCACCTTACGGGGGACATTTTAATGGAGAAAGAACAGCAGCGAAAGTTCTTCAATCAGGGTTTTATTGGCCAACTTTATTTAAAGATGCTCATAATCATGCTAAAAATTGTGATAAGTGTTAAAGAGCAGGGACGATCACTAAACGTCATGAGATGCCATTACAAGGCATTTTAGACGTTGAGATTTTTGATTGTTGGGGTATTGACTTTATGGGACCCTTTCCTTCATCTTTCAACAATGAGTATATTTTGGTGGCAGTGGATTATGTGAGTAAATGGGTGGAAGCATTGGCTTGTCCTAAAAATGATGCTAGCACAGTAATTAAATTCCTGAAGAAGCAGATATTTTCGCGTCTTGGAACTCCAAGAGTGTTGATTAGTGATGGGGGATCTCATTTTTGCAATTATTAGCTAGAAAAAGTACTCAAACATTATGGAGTGAAACATAAGGTAGCTGCACCTTATCATCCACAAACCAATGGATAAGCTGAGGTGTCTAACAGAGAATTAAAGAGGATCCTGGAAAAAACAGTAACATCATCAAGAAAGGATTGGTCACTAAAGCTGGATGATGCTCTTTGGGCTTATAGAACGGCAATGAAGACGTCTATGGGATTATCACCGTTTCAATTAGTCTATGGGAAAGCATGTCATTTGCCAGTAGAATTGGAGCATAAAGCGCTGTGGACTTTGAAATTCTTGAATTTTGATCCTCATGAAACTCAAAGCACACGCAGAAGGCAGATTCTGGAGCTTGAAGAAATGCGATTACATGCATAAGATTCATCCAAGGCTTATAAAGATAAGATCAAATTCTATCATGACAGGAAGTTGGTAAATAAAGTTTTTAATCCAGGACAACAGGTACTATTATTCAATTCAAGATTGAAGATATTCCCTGGGAAATTGAAGACAAAATGGTCAGGACCATTTGTAGTAAAAGGAGTGCATCCACATGGAGCAATTGAAATTTTTAATCCAGCCGCTGATGATCCACAGAAAAGCTGGGTGGTGAATGGTCAACATCTCAAACCTTACTTAGGGGGAGAAGTGCAACATTTATCCACAATGATGCAGTTGGTTGATCCTTGAAATTTCGGGTCAGGCTTGTGACGTTAAACAAGCGCTACCTGGGAGGCAACCCAGTTAATTTATTTGTGTTTTTGTTTAGGGTTTGATGTACTCAATTGGAAACTTTATCTGTTATGATGGTTTGCTTATGATTGTGAATGTTTGATAAGTAATGCATGATGATGCTTTGATATGGATTGATTTTGAGATGTGTACATTACATGCTTATACAGGTGGTTCATAAACTTTGTGAACAAATGCAAGTTATTGTGATTGTGATTGTGATATTAGGCAGGATGTGTATGTCAAATGTGAATGAGCTTATATGTGAGGTTTTGAGCTCCAGAGTTTTTGTGATTGAGTACTATTACTTTGGAAGCATGAATAACTTTGCCCAGGTTTGCTATGATTGAATTACTTGCTTGTTTGCATTATATGATCAAGGCCGTTTGTTGAAAACCCTTATATCAGCCAAATTGAAATAAGCCACTAAAAGAGAACACTATGTGTTCTATCCTTTGAACCCTTAGCCTTGAACATAAATTTAAAACCCTTGTTGAAAAGCTTTACCTTGAGTTAAGTAGAAAATATTCTGTGGTATTGACAAATTTTCAAGTTTGGGGTTGTTGGAAAATAGAAAGGGAAATTGAAAGCATTGAGCTAAGAGCTAAGAATTAAGTATGTGAAAAGCAAAAGACAAAGAGAAAGAAAAGAAGAGAAAAAGCAAAGCTCAATGCAAAGGAAAGTTGGAAAAGTAAGAATGATTGTGTTTATATGATTTTCTTAACTCAAGGGTTTTGTGATCTAGAAAAACCAATTTTCTTGTTAGCCCAGCCACATTATAAGCCACAGAAAAAGTCCTTGTGATGATGCATGCTTGTGAATTTATTTGATTGTGGTTAAATGAAAGGCAAAGTCAATTCAGGTGACACTGTGGTAGTAGAGCGAATGAGTGATTACCTCTTATACACTTGTGTTTGAGTGAAACACTTTACCTAGTGAGGAAATATTCCATGAGCACATGAACATCCATGCTTAGTTGATTGATCATTCAGGAAAAATAGCATTTGTTGGATATTAAGTGATTTTGTGAACACCAAAGCATGTGCACATCTTGATTGAAATCTTTGTCATGAGTTTGATTGAAGTTTTTACTTATCTTGAAAAAAGGATTTTTTGAATGAGTGAACCATTGTACAGATTGGTAGAAGATTGAGTTACATTTTGTTTGCTTGAGGACAAGCAAAGTTCTAAGTTTAGGGTTGTGATAACAGTTGAAAAACTGTTATTTTCATGCTTAAATTTGATACTAAAAGCAACCTTTAACACTTAGAAATTAGCTTGAAATCATGCTTTTGGTTAGATTTTCATAAATAAGAGAGCTGGACAGGTTTATGCTTGATTTCAGTGTTTTATGCAGGTTTTAAGGTGAATTTGGTGAAACAAGTGAAGAAGGATAGAAATGGAATCATAAAAGACATCAAAAAGTGCAAAAGGAGAAGCCGCAACCACCGCTCAGCGGCAGTTTACCGCTCAGCGGCACTCAGAAATCCACGTTGGTTCCGCTGAGGGGTGAAATGGCCGCTGAGGGGAAGAAACGAACTCGCGCACTTACCGCTGAGCGGTAGTTTACCGCTGAGCGGCACTATTTTGGGCTTGGGCCTAATTTTCTGTATTTTACAAATAGTATATAAGCTTTAGGGTTTCCTAGGGTTTGTATCTTTTGCTGGGACGAAGCAAACACTCTCTTTTCCACCCCTTTGAAGGAAGATCTTGGATGCTCAGGCTACCTCTCTACCTTATTAGGGTTTTATCTTTAATTCTTTCATTATTATTCATCTAGTTTCACCATGAATATGGTGAACTAAACCTTGTATTGTTGTTGGGGAATCAATGTAGTCTTGTGAAACTCTCATATATGGAATTTGTGTTTAAACATCTTATTTTATATACATGCTTTCTTTCATCATTAGTTAGGGTTTTTCCTCTTTGCTCAAAGCATGCATTGTTTAACTCATTCATTGTCATGATCATTGATTTTGTCGATATGGGAACGTACGGGGAAGTCTAGATCCGTGGAATTTCTCCCAATAGCATATTGGTTGCCTTTAAGCTCCTGTACTTCAAAACTAATTACTAGGAATGCTAGGAATTGTATGAACTCGTAATTAAGGATAGGCCTTCTTGACAAGGTAATTTAGAGAGTGGCATTAACATTGATGAAAAGATTGATGAATTCCTAAAGTATATGAGAGTGGATAAGATGAAATTGATAACCCCAACAACATACTCATCCATATAATTCATTACGTGTTTGTTTTACTCTTTTTGCCATTGATCACATTCATGCATACATGTTTAATTACTGTCTTTTGCATTTAAACCTACAATCAATTGTTTACAAGTCTTAAATAATCAACAAATCAGATAACTAACTAGGCCGTGAGTCCTTTGGGAAAATGATACTTGGTCTTACCTAGTTTTATTACTTGATACGATTCGGTCACACTTGCCGATTGTTAAACAAGTTTGTGGCGCCGTTTTCGGTGTTCATAAATTTGTCATCAACATGTAATATCGTTTAGGAGTTACTTGGGCGTGATGGCAATATATCATGTCCCTATTGTCGCTACCTGTTGGGGTGATGTCCCACAGGTTGAAAAAAATCTACCATGGCAGCATATTTTGGTATGTTTAAGATGTTTTACTTCCATCATTGACTTATTTTTGTTGAACATGCTTTAACATTAATTTTGTTTTTAACAGGAAAATTGGGATATTCCTAATGATAAGAGGATAAGGAAGAAGATTTTATCTCACATTGCAGTCTGATGGAGGAACTTCAAGACGACAATGACACGTCAATACGTCTTTGGCTCTAAACAGAACGACACTCCTTGTACAAACTATAAAATAACTGAGGAGGAGTTGGTGCAGTTTAAAGAATCTAGACTTACTCTTGAGTGGCAGGTATGCTTTTTAATATTTTTCTCTAGTGACAAAAGATGTTAATTTGTGATTTATGCTTAATGTTTTCATTTTTTTCATAGGTGAAAAAGATAGTCGCCTAGCAGATGCAGAAGCTTAATGATACACCACACGTACTGTCACGTGGTGGTTATACGTTATTAGGAAAAAGATGAGAAAATGTTGTGCTAAGGAGTTAGGTCTTGAGTCACCTGATCCAGCACCTCCACCAACTAGACACGAATTGTGGAAGGCTGCACGGACAAAGTCCAATGGCCAGTTTACATCCCAGTCTGCTCAAGAGATATCCCAGAGAATTCTAAGTGGAAACTTTTAACTAATTACCATAGTTCATAAAAAAATTATGTAACAAAATTTTTAATGTGTCTAACTTCATTATGATATGCAGGACGACTTGGTTGACCAACAGACTCAAGGCATATTTGTAGCACAAGGTAGGGAGGACCTTCTTGTAGGAGCCACAAGTCGGCTAGACCGTCCAGGTCGTGTGTGTGCTGTTGGAGGAGTTACTGGATTGAGGGACTACTTTGGCCCTAAACCAAGAAGCATAGAAGTCGTGACTCAGGAAATGGTTAGTAGCATCAGAAAACAGGTGCAAGTCGAATTAAAGGAACGCATGGGTGAACGCTTAAGAACGCTCGAAGAAAAACTTACGATGATCACCCAACAACAACAACAAAAACAACAACAACAACAACAACAACAACAGCAGCAACAACAACAGTCACAACAGGAGAACGCCCCTACAGATGATCCTACTACACCTCGTGTGAGCACCAAAGGCTCATGCTCTACTGCAGATCGTCGTACTGATTACAATATTCAGTATGAGTTTTTGGCCTCGAGTGTCATGTTCCATTGTATATTAATTTCAATGATGCATTTGAGATCATTGGTGGAGAAAAAATGTTGAACATTGCATGCATACAACTATGGTGCATGTAAGTTTTTTATTTTTTATTTTCCAATTTGTATATTAGTATTATTACTTTTTAATAAATATACTTAACTTTATTCTTATAGGTACATGGACACCATCGTAGTGGAATCAGGTCGGGCGTCAATTTATGGCTTTCTTGAACCTCAGACCATTCAACCATCTAGAAACACATTAGATTCCAGAAAATCATATATTCAAACATGGATGACTGAGTCTAACAGAGAGATATATATCGCGCCATACATTGATGCGTACGTGTTTCCCAATATTGTCAACTTTTATCAAATTTTAATCAATAAACTCACTAGTTGTTGGTACATGATAGGGGCCATTGGCAACTCATGGTGATCATTCCAAAAAAAGCATAAGTTGTATGGTTTTTTTCTCTTCATAGGAAGATGAAAGCGGAGTTGAAGTCCTTGATACAAATGTAAGTATTACATTCATTCTTATCAATTCATTATGATATTAATATATTAACTTATGTTTCAAATTTGTTTAGAGTTGTGACTAGGACAAGAGGACAACAACTTGAAATTATATATCCTAAGGTTGGAATTATGTTGATCTTTAACCTTTAATTTTCGTAGTCAAATTTAAACCATTACATTTGAATAAGTTCTTTCACATGTTTAGTGTAATAAGCATAATGATTCTTGGGCATGTGGCTACTACATCATGTCATGGACGAAGGCAATCATCTGAGCAGAAATCAGAGGGAATGGACTAAGGTAGAAATTTACATTTGAAAATCTTACAAATATCAATAAACTTTTGACATTAAAATGAATATAATAGTAAAGTTTCCTTGATTTTGCAGCGGTTCAACACTACCTCTTCATTGTCCAATGCAGTAATAAAGACGATAAGAGAGGATTGAGCAGGATATTTGAATAAACATTTTAAATAGCTATAGCTCTAGGTTTTTCCTTTCATGATAGTAGCATTTGCTTACTTGTGCAGCTTTTAAACTGTGAATAGATTATTGTGAATAGATGAATATTGTGAATAGATGAATGGAAAACTGGGTTCTTTTAAGTTTTGATGATAGCATTAGCGTCTTTTAGTTTTACTATTTAATTGGAATTGATGAATTGATGATAGCATAGTTTAAATTAATTAATTTTGTGAATATATATGAATTGGAAAATTGGTTTCTGTATTCCAGGTTTGGTTAAATGAGCTAAAATTAATCAAATTTAAAAAAAAAACACTAACAGTAACGTCGAATTATACACTATTCGATCTTCATATAATGTAGTGGATAGTAACGTCACATATCGACACGTTTGACGTTAACCTTACGTCCTTTCCCCTTATACGTGACGTAAAATATTCCTTTAAATATAAATATTTATTCAAATATTACTCAAAAATTGACGTCCACTTTGAACTTCGACGTGAATATTTATTCAAATATCTTCCACAGCGACGTCAGCTTTACTTCAGTTCCCCCGTACATGAGATGAGAAATCTTACTATAAATATAAATATTTATTCAAATATTGGACGTCACGCTCTTTACTAGTCGACGTAACGTCACGTCGTTGTACAAAATCGAAGTTAAGATTACGTCAATTCTCTATCCATTCGACGTTAAGATTATGTCCTTTTCCCCTTATACGTGATGTCAAATATTCCTTTAAATATAAATATTTATTCAAATATTACTCAAAAATTGACATCCACTTTGAACTTCAACGTGAACATTACGTCAAATTTCTTCCACAGGGACGTCAACTTTACGTCAGTTTCCCCGTACATGAGACGACAAATCTTACTAAATATAAATATTTATTCAAATATTGGACATCACGCTCTTTACTAGTCGACGTAGTGTCACTTCATTGTACAAAATCGACGTTAAGATTACGTCAACTCTCTATCCATTCGACGTCAAATTGTACGAGTAATGTCGCCCAGTAATGTTCGATGTAAAATTTACGTCACCAGATATGACGTCGGACTCGAATTCATCGTTAAAAGTCAGAAACAACCGACCTAATACGCTGTTTTTGTACTAGTGAATGTCAAAGAACTGGAAGCATCTCAAGAAGACATGAAATGCCACTATAAGGCATCTTGGAGGTTGAAGTCTTTGGTGTTTGGGGGATAGATTTTGTTGGACCTTTTCCACCGTCTTCTAATCATAAATAAATTTTGGTGGTTGTTGTTAAGACTTCGGCAAGTGCACCGAATTGTATCAAGTAATATAAAATGGTAAGACCAAGTATCGTATCCCAAAGGACTCATGGCACTAAACAGTTGTGTAATTGCTTAACTAATTAAGACTTAAGAAGAACAATTTTTGGGGTTTTGAACTCAAATGCAATAAAAATAAACATGAATGCAATTTGATCAATTGAGGCTAAACACTAGAATGGATGGATGAAGTTGATAATATGAGATGAATATGTTGTTGGGGTTTAGATTTCACCAAGTTTACTCTCATATATATACCAATTTTACTTTTTCATTAATGTCAATGTCATTATCTAACCTAATTCCTCGGCGAAGAAATCCTATCCTTAATTATTAGTTCATACGATTCCTAGCATTCCTAATAATTAATTCTGAAGATCAGAAGCTTAAGACAACCATAACTCATACTCCCATTCCTGAGCAATACTGCTTCTAGGAATAATTCTCCAGAACATGAATTGTAAGATACCTTTCGGTACTCATGTAAATCATACATCATGCTACTGAATGAGTTAAACAAAGCAAGCATTACGCGAAGAAGAATTACCCTAACAATTAATGGAAGAAGCATAAATAATTAAGAATCAATTCAAAATACATGAGAGTTCAAAAGGTTACATCTTTACCCAACAATAAATAAGGTTTAGTTCCCCATCATCATGGAGAAACTAGATGAACAATGAAAGAATGAAAGAGATAGAAAAACTCTAGAAAGAGAAGAGGAGAGCTGTCACATCCCCAAATCTACCGTCAAGGAAAAGGAGAGTTGTCACATCCCCAAAATCTACCCCCAAGAGGTGATAAGTGTGTTTCAGTGCTTAAGCCATCAAAAGATACAATCCCTAGGACGTCCAAGTCCATAAATAGAACATAAAAATAACAGAAAATAGGTCCAAGCCCACTTCGCTGGCGCTCAACGCCCTAAGTGCGGTGCCCAAGAGTGGTATGGGTCAAAACTGGCGCTCAACGCCCCTAAGAGGGCGCCTGGGCGTGGTGCAGGAAGAAAACTAGCGCTCAGGTTGACTTTTTTGCACTCTGGTTGACTTTTCTGCATTCTTGTTGACTTTTCTGCACTCTGGTTGACTTTTCTACATTCTAGTTGACTTTTCTTCATTCTGGTTGACTTTTCTGCATTCCAACTATTTAGTACTTTAACTCTTCTTTCAAATCATTCCAATAGCCAACAAAATCAAGGGAATTTAGTGATAAAATCATCAAGTATAACCTCAACTCTCTCATTCACAAAACTAAAGCAAAAACATGAGTTAAAGCAAGTTTCTAAGTCAAAAAGGGTTCATTTAGTATCAAAACTATATCACAGATAACGATATTTTCAACCGTTATCAGCTATTGATTACGTGAGTAAGTGGGTGGAAGCAATTGCTTGTCCTAGGAATGATGTCAGCACTGTTATTAAATTTCTGAAAAGGCAAATTTTTGCTCGGTTTGGGGTTCCTAGAGTGCTCATCAATGATGGAGGATCTCATTTTTGTAATGCTCAGCTTGTAAAAGTACTCAAGCATTATGGTGTGAGACATAAAGTAGCGACACCTTATCATCCATAGAAAAATGGACAAGCTGAGGTTTCTAATAGGGAGATAAAGAGGATTTTGGAGAAGATAGTTGTTTCATCAAGGAAGGATTGGTCTCAGAAGCTAGATGATGCACTTTGGGCATATCAGACTGCAATGAAGATTGCTATAGGCTTATCTCTTTTTTAGTTAGTCTATGGAAAAGCATGCCATTTACTAGTGGAGATGGAGTATCAAGCTTTATGGGCATTAAAATTCTTAAATTTTGATCCCTTTGACACTACTAATAGAAGAAGAAGGCAAATTCTTGAGCTTGAAGAGATGTGTTTGCATGCTTATGATTCTTCTAAGAATTACAAAGAGAAGATAAAAATTTATCATGACAGGAAGCTGGTAAAGAAGGTTTTTCATCCAGGGCAACATGTGTTATTGTTCAATTCACAACTAAAGCTTTTTCCTGGAAAATTGAAGTCTAAGTGGTCTGGGTCATTCATAATTAAGGACGTTAAACAAGTGCTTACTGGGAGGCAACCCAGCTTTCTGAACTTATCTCTTGAGTTGATGATATGTTTAATTTTGTTAATATGTACTAAACTCGGCCTAATGAATTATGTTTGAATGGTTTAGCTAATATGTTTGTGATGAGTAATGCTATATTGTGCTACTTTATTGTGATTGATTGATGTTGAGATGATGCATGGTCTAGTCTTATAGACAGGTGGTTGCTCATGATTGTTAGAAGCTGATGCACGATGTTGATTGTGATTAATTTGCTGGGTAGGATGTTATTAAACTGTGGAACTTGAGCTAAACTGTGAGAGATTGGGCTCTAGAGTTTTTGATTGATTGAATGCCATTGCTTTGGAAACATGATTGATTTTGCATAATTTTCTATGATTGAACCATTTGCTTGCTTGTTACACATCATCAAGGCCTTGTTTTCTTTTCCCTTAGAGCCAATGCCAATAGGTGAACCTAACAAAGAACAATGTTTCTCTTTAGCCTTTGAACCTTAATCTTAAAGTTGAAAGCTGAAAAATCATTTTTGAAATCCTTACCTTGAGTTAAGTAGAGTATGTGTATATGGTAATGGAGAATGGTTCAAGTTTGGGGTTGTGAGAAACCGGAAAGAACTTTGTGAAATTCATTTAAGAGCATTGAGCAAAAGCAAAAAGCAAAAGAAAAGAAAAGAAAGGAAAGAAAAGGTTAAGCTCAATGCAAGTAAAGTTGGGAATAAGTTCAAAATTGGTTTCTCACACAAAAGAAGAAAGAGAGTTGAATTTTTAATGAGAATAAATGAACTGCGCACTCTCTTAACTCAAGGATTTTGTTGTCTAGAAAAACCAACTTTCTTCTTAGCCCGGCTTCAATACAAGCCACAAAAAGTCCTTGTGATGATAACTTGCTTGTGAGTGTGTTTGATATGTGGTTAAATGAAAGGAAAAGTTGATTCATGTGACATTGTGATGGTAGAGTGTAAGAGTGTCACCTCAGTATACACTTTTGAATGCTTGAGTGAAACACTTTTGAGTGCAGTGAAACATTATTTTTGGTGAGGAATAGTTCTATGCACTATAGGATACCATTGTTGCTTGGTTGTTGATCATTCATGAGTTTGCATCTGTTATATATTGTGAATATGTGAGCACCACAATTGAGCTTGATTGGATAATGCATCAATATATCTTGACCGAGATTTGTATGATAAGTAGTTATGAGTGATTACTTGTCTTGGAAGAAAGTTTTTTGTGATATGTTGAACCATTGAAGTGTTGTTTGGGTTCAGTCACATGTTGTTTTGCTTGAGAACAAGCAAAGTTTCAAGTTTGGAGTTGTGATAACGATTGATTTCACTGTTATTTGAGAGTAAATTTTGATAACAAATGAACCATTTTTGACTTAGAAACTTGCTTGTTCACTTGTTTTTAGCTTATTTTGGTGAATAAGAGAGTTGAGGTTATACTTGAAGATTTTATCACTAAATTCCCTTGATTTTGTAGGAAACTAGGATGAATTGGAAGAGGAGTTAAATGTCAAGAAGTTGGAACTCAAAAAGGACAAAAAGAGCACCAGAAGAGAAGGCTACTAAAGGTCACAAGACGTTTGGGTGCCCTTCTCTAGGGCCCTCAGCGCAGGAATCTCGCATTCACGCCTGAGCGTCCTTTTAGTCACGCCTGAGCGTCCTTTATAGTCTTCTTTGTTATTGGGAAATACCTAGAAACCATGATCTGGGGAATTTCTCCCAAAAGCAATATTGCCCAGGGATGGGGATAGGAGGGTTGGTTGTCTTAAGCTTCTAATCGTAATGCGGAATTAATTATTAGGGATGCAAGGGATTGTGGTCTAGTAATTAACGATAGGCTTTCTTCGCCGAGGGATCGGGTTTTAAGTAATTTAGAAAGTGACGTTAACAATTGAATGAAAAAGACGAATTCATATATGCATGAGGGTAAACGAGGTGAAATCTAAACCCCCACAACATACTCATCTCATAATTTGAATATCATTCATTCACCTTTTTGTTTTTCTTCAATTGATCAAAAGTGCATTCATATTTACTTTCTTGTTTTTGCATTCAAAAACCCTAATTTGTTCTCCAAAGTCTTAATTAGTTATGCAATTACATGATTGTTTAGTGCCTTTGAGTCTCTTGGGAAACGATACTTGGTCTTACCACTTATTATTACTTGATACGATTCGGTACACTTGCCGACATCTTAACACCCTACTCCTCCTTTCCTGTGAAGATTCCTTGTGACATTTTTCTTTTTCTTTTCTTCTCTCTCTCTTTCTCTCTTTCTTTTCCTCTCACTCTCTCTTTCTCTTTCTCTTTTTCTTTTTCTTTTTCTCGAGGTTCCTCATACCTCGATGGACTACCCTCCCTCTTAGGATCTTTCCCATACATGGATGTGGTAGGGTAAGTCCTCCTAGTGGAAGTTTTTTTTCTATTTGGATCTTTCACTCTTACACACAGCTGGACGAAGTCATTGAGATCTAGGTAAGGTAAAAGCTCTACATTATCACGAATCTCATAGTTGAGCCCACTCTGGAACCTAGCTATGGTGAATCTATCTTCCTCTCTAATTTCAGCTTGCAACATGAGTAGTTTCATCTTTTGTCGATATTCCTTGACATTCATGTTTCTTTGTTGGAGTCTATGGAGCTTGTCCATGATCTCCTTTGCATAATATGCTGGAACATGTCTTCTATTCAAGGTTGCTTTGAGCTCATTCCAATAATGTATGGTGTATTCTTGTCACATCCTTTGTTCTCGAATCAAAGATGTCCACAAATATAAAGCAGCGCCTCGAAAAATCAAAGTTGCCAAGGTAACTCTTCTTGCATCATCAATATGGTAGCAATAAAAAATTTGTTCTACCTTCATCTCTCACTCAAAATATTCTTCTACATTATCTCGGCCATAGAAAGGAGGAAGATCAAGTTTTGGTTCCACATGATGATCTCTATGATTGTGGTGTCTCCTATGATTGGGTTGATAATAGTCATTATTATGATGAACATTATAAACATTTTGATCACTATGATGGAATGATGATAACCACGATCATTGTTATTCCTATGGGAAGACTTAGCATGAGCTTGACCTTTTTGGTTAATGGTGAGGCTAGTAACCATCTGCCCAAGCTCATTAATCTCTTGTCGTGCTTGGTGAAACTCAGCTTGAGTTCTATTAAGCTCTTTGCTTAAGTGCACATTCTCAAACTCATTCCTAATACTTCCTTGCACACTTGAATGACTCATACTTGTGAAGTAAGGAAGAAAGGTTTTCACAAGTGTTTTGAAAAACTTGAACAAGGTTGTTAAGAATATCCTTCCTAGCCAGAGTTTCTTTGCATGTTTCTTACCTTAGTTTCTAAGTATAAATCTTTCAAAAGATGTTTTGAAATGCAATCAAAAAATGTTTTGAAATGCAAGATGAAAAAATAGCCCAGAAACCAAATGAAGGTTTATCTAAAGGCAATGCCCACCTATATATCACGGAGACTTAAAACATAACAGGCATTCAAGCAAATTAAAAGAAAGTAATAAAAAAGGAAATGGAAAATTCTATGTGATCCTAAGTGACACTTTGAGCCTCTTGACACAGTTTCACACGAAGAAGCGTAAACTTAGGTACAATAATAATTTTAGTTAACTTATTCTCATTTGTTCCTTTATCTTACTATGACTATTATGATTATATTTCGTATAGGAGAAAATGATATTACATGCTTTGGTAAAAATTCTAGACAAACTAAAAACAATTTACATTTAAATTATTTTTTCTGCTAAAAAAGAATTATATATACTTTTATAATTGAGATGATAAAAAATTTATAAAATTATATATATATATATATATATATATTACACATGCATAAGGGGCATGGATGGATTGGATTTTCAAAAATCCAATCTAGATCCAAATAATTGGAGAAGATTTTGTATTCAAATCTAATTTTGTTTTAGAACTAGTTTGGATTTTTCTTTTTAAATTCCGATCTAAATATTTGGATCAAGTCTTACCTCCAAAATCCATTTTTTTATAAAAGCAATTTAAATTGAATTTTGCAAATTTTGTGTCGTTAAGTCAACCCAACTTATGTTGATTCTCAATTTGGTCCAACTAGTCTCGACCCTCAACTTTGGTCAATCCATCTCGACCCTTATCCAGGCCAAATTGTCTTGACCTTTGGCATGGCCTAGACCGTCTCGACGTTCAGTCAGGCCAGTCCATCTAGACCTTCCGCCTGGGATGCCCGTCTCAACCTTAGACATGACCCAACTCGTCTTTACCTTTGGCTTGTCTGATCCATCTTGACCTTCGGTCAGGCCAGACCTATCTCAACCTTCAGCCTGAACTGGTTTATCTCGAACCTCAATGCAGATTGATCCCTCTTGACCTTTTATCCAAGTTAACTCGTCTTGACCATTGGTCTAAACTGGCCTGTTGTCAACCTGTCTCAATACTCAGGTATTGTCCGCCTTATCTTGATCTTTAACCTTGGTCAGCCCTTTTCGGATTTGAATAAAGTAAGAATAGATCGGTTTGACATAATTGAAATTTTGTTTTCATCCTTAATACATATACAAATTGGTGTTACAATGCATTTGGATATTACATGATAAATTAATTAAACTACATTTTAAATTAATAATTATAAAAATAAAAGTACGCAAATAGGTGTTATAATAAACTTATCATTAAATGATATATGATAGCCTCATATTACTTTTTACTATCTATGCATTTGGATATTACATTATAAATTAATTAAACTATTATAGTATATTTTAAATTAATAATCATAAAAGTAAAAATTTTCTATAAGTGTGACTTATAATTAAACAATAGTTATAAAATCACATTTGGGTAAAATACTTCTTGAATTCGATTCCAATTCCTTTGGGAATTCAATTATGATTCTTTCTCACATTCTTTTTAGTTTCTTTTCTCTCCTATAGCCTATAGTAAATGCAACACCGTAAAAAAAATTAACTATATTTTAAACTTAATAGTGTTTGTACAAATCATTAATTAGGTATTCAAAATACGAAAAAATATATATAAATACAAACATTTGTGAAAGAAAAATTGAAATAAAATATTTATTTTCTTTCAAAATGTTTCTATACTTGTATTTGCTTATGTATAGGGTGTAGGCCATCACGTAGCCAACACAAAAGGATATGATATTGAATTAAATTTCTAATATAAGAAGAAGAAAAAACATATCTAAATATATATATATCAAGAAACAATTTTATTAAAAATATATAAATAATTTAATTTCAATCAAATATCAACACACAAAAACCATATAGGTCATATATGAATATATCTATTAAAGGATATCCAACAAATAGAATATTGGCTTAAACCTTTCGAGAGAGATTTGTAATATGTCTTAGTGGAAACTAACATCTAATAAAAAAATATACTTAGAATTACAATCAAACCTAGGAATAATTGGTCAAGGTAAATTCTTTATAACCTAGGTCTGCACATATACATATGTCACATTGGGTAAAAAATTCTTTTCAGCTCCCCAACTCATAATATCTTAGTCTATATCAGTTGCATCATCAATGAAAAAGTAAATATATACATAAGTATCAATACTTAATATACACAATTCAAATAATGATTCACATTTCATCTTATAAATTTAAATTCATACAAATTTCATCATTCTCAATAAGCATAAGCATTGTCATACAATATAACTCATTTAAACAAACTACAACAATAAAATATACATAATACAAAAATATTATAAATTGTGACAATTATTTTTTTTATATTGTGCCAGTTTATGTATATGGCAATTTCAAAAACAACCATAATTTGTGTCGAAATAAAACGTTGCAATTTCAAGTGAGCTGCTACAACAATTATCATTTATTGCACTTTATAAGGCGATATTAATACCGTGAAGATAAATGGGGTGTTGGATGAAGCAATCAAGCTTAGCTTGTTTCCTTTCTCATTGGGAGGCAATGCTAAGTTATGGTTAAACTCTTTTCCAGAAGAAAGCTTTATAGAGTGGGAAGTTGTGGTTACAAAGTTTTTAAACAAATACTTCCCACAATCTAAAGTCAATAAAGGGAAGTAAGAGATATCTTCTTTCAGACAAGGCATGGAAGAGACATTAGGTCAAGCATGGGATCGTTGTAAAAGTTTGTTGAGAAAAACTCCCACGCATGGCTTTGATGAAGCAGCAGTATTCTTACTTTTCCTTGGAGGTCTTGGTTCACAAACCAAGTTGATGTTAGATGCCTTAGCAAGAGGTAATATTAAATGGAAGACTCTAGAGGAAGCAACTGAGCTGATAGAAAATATGGCTACTAATGACAATGAGCTGCATAGTGAAAGAGGAACTCCAATTTTACAATTGCAATCAAATGATGCCTTGCTCGCTCAGAACAAAATCATTATTCAGCAATTGGAAGAAGTAACAAAGAAGATTTCCCTTTTACCTCGAGATAAATAATATTTCAACGGCTCAAAGGCAGCAGAAATAGTGGCAGCCACAATCTAGTTGATGACAAATTTATGAACACCGAAAAACGGCGCCACAAACTTGTTTAACCCTCGGCAAGTGTGACCGAATCGTATCAAGTAATAAACTCGGTAAAACCAAGTATCGTTCTCCCAAAGGACTCGCGGCCTAGTTAGTTATCTGATTTGTTGATTATTTAAGACTCGTGAACGATTGATTGTAGGTTTTTAATGCAAAAGACAATAATTAAACATGTATGCATGAATTTGATCAATGGAGAAGAGGAAATCAAACACTTTAATGAATTAGATGGATGAGTATGTTGTTGGGGTTATCAATTTCATCTTATCCACTCTCATATATTTTAGGAATTCATCAATCTTTTCATCAATGTTAATGCCACTCTCTAAATCACCTTGCAAGAAGGCCTATCCTTAATTACGAGTTCATACAATTCCTAGCATCCCTAATAATTAATTCTGAAGTGCAGAAGCTTAACGGCAACCAACCCTCATATTCCTATGTCTAGGCAATATGCTATTGGGAGAAAATCCCCGGATCTAGATTTCCCCGTACGTTCCCATATCGACAAAATCAATAATCATGACATCGAATGAGTTAAACAATGCATGCTTTGAGCAAAGAGGAAAAACCCTAACTAATGATGAAAGAAAGCATGTATCTCAAATAAGATGTTTAAACACTAATTCCATATATGAGAGTTTCACAAGATTACATTGATTCCCCAACAACAATACAAGGTTTAGTTCACCATATTCATGGTGAAACTAGATGAACAATAATGAAAGAATGAAAGATAGAACCCTAGAAAGATGAGAAGGTAGCCTTAGCATCCAAGATCTTCCTCCAAGGGGTGGAAAAGTATGTGTTTGCTTCGTCTCCAGCCAAAGATACAAACCCTAGGAAGACCTAAAGCTTATATATTGTTCGTAATAATACAGAAAATTAGGCCCAAGCCCAAAATAGTGCCGCTCAGCGGTAAGTGCGTGAGTTGATTATTCCCCTCAGCGGCATTTTCACTCCTCAACGGATCCAACGTGAGTTCCTGAGTGCCGCTCAGCGGTAAACTGCCGCTGAGCGGTAGTTGCGACTTCTCCTTTTACACTTTTTGATGTCTTTTCTGATTCCATCTCTATCCTTCTTCACTTCTTTCACCAAATTCACCTTAAAACCTGCATAAAACACTGAAATCAAGCATAAACCTGTCCAACTCTCTTATTTCTAAAAATATGACCAAAAGCATGATTTCAAGCTAGTTTCTAAGTGTTAAAGGTTGCTTTTAGTATCAATTTTAAGCATGAAAATAACAGTTTTTCAACTGTTATCACAACCCCAAGCTTATAACTTTTCTTGTCCTCAAGCAAACAAGATGTAACTCAATCTTCTACCAATCCATACAATGGTTTACTCCATTCAAAATCCTCTTTTCAAGATAAGTAAAAACTTCAATTAAGCTCATGACAAAGACTTCAATCAAGACATACACATGCTTTAGTGTTCACAAAGTCACTTAATATCCAACAAATGCTATTTTTCATGAGTGATCAATCCACTAAGCATGGATGTTCATGTGCTCATGGAATATTTCCTCACTAAGTAAAGTGTTTCACTCAAACACACAAGTGTATAAGAGGTAATCACTCATTCACTCTACTACCACAATGTCACAAGAATTTACTTTGCCTTTCATTTAACCATAATCAAATACATTCACAAGCATGCATCATCACAAGGACTTTTCAATGGCTTATAATGTGGCTGGGCTAACAAGAAAATTGGTTTTTCTAGATCACAAAACCCTTGAGTTAAGAGAATCATATAAACATAATCATTCCAACTTTTCCCCAACTTTCTTTTGCATTGAGCTTTGCTTTTTCTTTTCTTTTCTTTCTCTTTTTCTTTCTCTTTTCACATACTTAATTCTTAGCTCTTAGCTCAATGCTTTCAATTTCCCTTTCTATTTTCCAACAACCCCAAACTTGAACATTTGTCAATACCACAAAATATTTTCTACTTAACTCAAGGTAAAGCTTTTCAACAAGGGTTTTCAAATCATGTTCAAGGCTAGGGGTTCAAAGGATAGAACACATAGTGTTCTCTTTTAGTGGCTCATTTCATGAAATTGGCTAGTACAAGGGTTACCAACAAATGGACTTGATCATATGATGCAAACAAGTTATTAATTCAATCATAGAAAACCTGGGCAAAGTCATTCATGCTTTCAAAGTAGTAGCACTCAATCACAAAAACTCTGGAGCTCTAAACCTCACATATAAGCTCATTCACATTTGACATACACATCCTGCTTAATATCACAATCACAATCACAACATCATGCATTTCTTCACAAAGCTTGTGAATCACCTGTATAAGCATGTAATATGCATATCTCAACATTAATCGATATCAAAGCATCATCAAACATTACTTATCAAACAATCACAATCACATCAAACCATCATAACAGACACAGTTTCCAATTGAGTACATCAAACCCTAAACAAAAACAAATAAGTTCAGAACACAAAACAAAAACATAAGTCCTGCTTTAGTTATGATAGCATTCATTAGTAAATGCTATCTCAGCTCCTCATCAATCTGAGCTGTCATCTGTATCCTCCTCTTCTTCCTCATCTTCATCATCCTCAAATGCATCATCCTCATCATCATCAACATCATCTTCATCCATCTCCATAGCTGAAGGTTCAGCTGCTTTAGCTCTGCCTCCTTGTACCTGCTCTTCTGGCCAGGCTACCACATTATGAAACTCCTCCATAGTCCACCTGTGTGCTGGAGGTGTATCATACATTCCAACAATCATTTCAGCAGTGGCCACCTGCCCTCTTTGGATAGACTGTAACTGTGCACCTATAAGAGACATGTACATGTCCCTCATCTGGAAAGGTTCTGCTTCATGTGTCTCAGCAGATGCTTGACGCTGTGCTTGCCCTCTTTCTCTGCGAGTACGGCATGGTGGAACTAGCTGAGCTGCCTCCTCACCTCCACAGTATTGTCTGTAATAGGCCTCATCAATTGCTTTCCTTGGCCTTTCAAATGGTGCAGCAGAAGTGTCCACCCCAGCTATCTTGCAGAGGTGTGTAATCAAAGAAGGATGTCCTAAGGGTGTTTTGCTGTTTGTTGTGTTAGCACACACCCTTATCTCATCAGCTATTACCTGTCCAATATTGACATTCAAGTTCCTGATTGCACAGTAAAGGAGGAGTGCCCTGCTAAGAGTAATGTCTGACACATGAGAACATGACTGAATGTTGGCATGAGAAAATGCCATCCAATACTTCGCAAGAGGAGTCAAATCAGTCCTCGTAATGTTTACCACAGAGCCAGTTCTATTCCTCTGAAAATGTCCTCCAGGTACACATAAAATCTCTCCACATCATCGAAATCAGTGCCTTCTTCCATACATAGAGCAAACTGGCACTGCTCACCAGCCCAAACAGTATCCAAGAAGTTGTTGATGGAATCAGGATCATACCTAATAGCATGGCCTCTGACATAGCCTAGGTAATTCTCAGCTCGATAATCACCAATCTTCCTTGCATTGGCGTAGAATTCTTTCACCACAGCTATATTGGCAGGTATAGGGTATGTGGCTAGCTTCCCCCAATCATTTCCCAACAATTGCTCTCCAAATTGAGGAGCAAAGTTAGGTATCATTCCAACCTTCCTTTCCATAAGGAGTCTCCTATCTTGGACCACCTTAAAGTGCTTCTCATGTTTGCGAGATAGGAACCTACTAGAATGGGGTTGTTCTAGTTCCTTTTCTTTTCTTTTGGAAGCCATGGTCTTCATTCTTTTGCCTGAAGAGGATGCCATTCCTACATCAAACACAGATTACAAAACCACAAAACCTATTGTTAATCATTAGTAAACACCTTATTTCGAAGCTAGACCACCGCTGAGGGTCAAAATCACCCCTCAGCGCCACCAGTGCATGAATCCATTACCAATGCAGCAAAAATCAGAAGTCTGTCAAAGTGCCGCTCAGCGGCAATTTACCCCTGAGCGGTAAATCTGCAGAATTTTGAAAAACTTCTTTTGGCTTATCCTAACTCCACCCAAATACAATTTTCATGTTTCCAGCTTAAAATCAAACAGTTCAATCGGTTCAAACATCAATTAATTTATCAAATCATGCATAAGAATCAAAACCCCTAAAAATTCATGCTTCAACAATCAAATTCATGCTCAAGAACCCTAGAATGAAAAATGCTTGACTTACTTGGGTGGAGATGCTAGATGAATGGAGAATGCTTTCAAGCTATGAAGAATAATGATACTCTCTTCCAACCCCAAACTTAGATGGAAAACTAGTGAGAAAGTGAGTGGAAGGGAGATTTTCTCAAAGGGATGAAGGAAAAAATTGTAGAGAACGTTTCAAAAGTATGTAGGAGTGTGTGTGTAGAGAAGAACCTGAAAAGAGAAACCAAGGCGCAGCTTAGGGTATAAAAATACCCTAATGGGCTCGGGTTCCGCTAAGGGGCAACCTAAGCCCAGTCTGCGACACTACCGCTCAGCGGCCCTTACGGGAAGTGCTCTCTTCTCCTTAGCTTAACCTAAATGCGTCCTAAAAATACCCCTCACTGGCTCCCTGCAATAAAATTCTCAGATCACTCATGCACAACCCTATTATGCCACAAACAAAAATATAATCAATCAACTGGGTTGCTTCCCAGGTAGCGCTTGTTTAACGTCACGAGCCTGACCCAAAATCCACCAACACCCATCAGTAGGTGTTCAAACCTAATATCTTTCAGTAGATACTTAACCACCTAGCATCCTTCAGTAGATGCTATACCCAAAAATTTTACAAAAATAATGTCCAACTGATTAAAAATTACAAAACCAAAATAAAATCAAAAGAACAATTATCCTCAAATCACTGGAATGCCTTCCAGCAAGCGCTCTTTTAA